>JAQHUG010000204.1:2228470-2245348 GCA_028555095.1 Dicrostonyx torquatus | reverse complement strand
TCTTAAAAGGTAAAGACCCTTTGTAAAAACCATAACCTGACACCATCTTTATCTAACTCAAGAAATAGCTCCTTTATCCAGTTAAGGGTCACCAACATTCAGGGTTCCTCGAATGTCACACAGACATTTGACTTTTTAATGAATGCTTTGTTTAATAAGGTTCCAGATATGGTCTGAAATGTGCATTGTATTTGACCCACGAGTCCATTCTTGCCCTGAATTTTAAATTAACCTTCTGTTCCACCTCCTCCTCTTCTGTTGTTCCTCCCCATCCTGCTCTCCCTCCTCCTCCTTATCCACACCCCCCCCTTGCAATTTGTTGTAGAAATTGGGCCATTTGTCATGCTCCTCACATTCTGGAGTGCCCGCCACATGCATCTTCTCATGTCCTCTGTCCTCCGTCCCTGGCCACACTGATAGTCAGAATCAGAAGCTCTAGAATATATTTACAAAGACATGCGCCTTCATTTCTCTTCGCTTCTGTGTTGTTGGTAATCATGGAAGCGCATTACCTAGACCCACTATTCCAGGTAAACGTATTCTAGAAAGGGCCAGAAGGGAACTATTTTAGACTCTATAGGACATAAGCTCCATGGCACAACTGCTCAGCTCTGATAGCATAGCCTGAAAACTCACCTAGACATTACACAGACACACACACAAAAAAAAAAATCACAATTTTCTAATACAAATCTATGAGCAAAAGCAGGCAACAGGCTGGACTTTGCTGTGGGCCACGGATTGATGGCCTCTACCTTCCCCTAGCATGTGTGGTAGCAAACACGTGTTAATACTAACACATGATTACTGAAAATAGCTTCAGATTTCCTAGTTTGTGCTTTTATCTTTGGCAGATAACCTACTAAGAATATTCAGACAGGCTGGGCATGGTGGTGCACATTTTTACTCCCAGCCCTCAGGAGGCAGAGGGACAAAGGCAATCTCCATGAGTTTGGAGTCAGTGTGGTCTAAATAGTGAGTTCCAGGCCAACCAGGACTACATAAATAGACCCTGTCTTAAAAAGAAAGAAAGGAAGGGAGACAGGAAGAAAGACTATTTGGATAAATATCGGCATTTAAGGCACAAGAAAAACTGCTTTGTGTGTGGCAGTGCCATCACCTTTATAGACAAGATCAAAGTTGTTTCATTTTGCTTTTTGTTATTTCCTCTCTTTCATCTTAGCTTATGCTCTGGAGAACAGTTTAGATGGTTCCCAAGTCAAGTATACAGAATAAAGTTATGTTTGGGGAGTCTAACTTTTGCCCCTATGCCTCCATATTGTTTCCGGGGGATTCATATGGGAATCCCACCTATGGATACCAGTTTTTCAGATTTTTGTATCATTCTTCCATTTTAAAACGTTCAAAAAGGTGGTGCTTGCCCGTGATCCCAAAGCTTAGGAGGCAGAGGCAGGATGATCAGCCGGAGTTTTGCGGCAACCTGGTCTACACAGCAAGTTTCAGGAGCAGTCAGTAAGGGTTATATAGTAAGATCCTGCCTCAGAAATAATAAAATAATAGCCAAAGAGTAATAATAAATTTAACAAATAGAAAGTACAGGGGTTGTTGTTCTTTTTTAAAATATTTATTTATTAAGGATACAATATTCTGCCTGCATGTGTGCCTGCAGGTCAGAAGAGGGCAGCAGATCCCATTACAGATGGTTGTGAGCCACCATGTGGTTTCTGGGAATTGAACTCAGGACCTTTGGAAGAGCAGGCAATGCTCTTAACTGCTGAGCCATCTCTCCAGCCCAGGGTTGTTGTTCTTGCAGAGTTGTTTCCAGCCCTGGACATGGTAGCTCATAACTGCCTGTAACTTTAGTTCCAGGGGATCTGACACCCTCTTCTGACCTCACAAGCACTGCTTATACATACATATAGATAGACAGACAGACAGACAGATAGATAGATAGATACTATATATAGATATCTATACATATAGGCAAAACACATACACATAAAATAAAAATAATGCTTTAAAAAGTACTGTCAAACAGTAGGTGTGTTATGTTTTCAGATGCCTCCTTCTGAGATAAATGGCAGCATACAATATATTCGCCTCTCTTTACCTGGTTTTCTTTTTCGTGTGTCATTGTATCCTGAGGCTCACCCTACAGTTATCTATAGAACTATTCTGCCTTCCTTTTCATAGCTCATAGCTCTCCATTGTGTTCCTGTACCAGGACTAATTGAACCGGCTCTCGATAGGCAGACAGTTGACTTATTTCCAGTGGTGTACAGGCAGTCTTTAAACCACAGGGCATCAGAAGTCAGACGAAAAAATAACTCTGTGAGCTGCTGAAGACTCCAAATGATCGGTTATGATTTTCCCATCACTTGCAATTTTGCAGAAGAAGAAAAAGAACTGAAGTGACCCCGGACTTCAAGCGGCAGTTTCGAGATAAGAAAAACAAGCTTGAGGACAGTGTCAGGCTCAGGAAAGCAAGGTCGCTGGTGAGTCTGCTTCTGAATCTCTCCCCCTATCACTGGTGGAAATTACTCTGGTCCCTAATCCTATTTGTGAAATTGAATTTGTTTGCTAAATCAGAATCGTCAAGTGGTTGTTTAAACCTTGGTCTCTGGGGCTAGAGGTGTAGCTCAGTTGCTAGAGCGATTGGCAGCGTGCACCAAGTCCTGGCTCCCATCCCTGGCACAGCGGAAAGCTCACAGTGGTGCACGCCTGGAACCACAGTCTAGGGAAGTAGAGGTGGAAGGATTAGAAGTTCCGAGTCATGTTTGGCTGCACAGCAAGCTCAAAACCAGCCTGGGCTAAATAAATAAATAAGTGGATAATGCGACTAAAAAAAAAAATCTGAATTAAGAATTTTTCTGTTAAAAAGCAGTTAACCAGCAACATAATATGTCAGTAATTGTGACTAGGGAATACAATTAATTTTTAGCAGACTTCCCCAAATTGTGATTTGGGCCACAGGGGATCCCTTTTTATCACATTATGAGAGGTTTTGGAGCAAAGTAGGAAGGAATGCGGGTAGAATTAGAAGTGCATGTAATGTAATGAGAATTGAAAGAGAAGCTGAGGACGCACTCCAGGAAAATTAATAGAGAATGGATATCAATTGGTGGGATAATCTGCATCCACTCGGGAGTAAATCTCTTCCACAGCTCTGCTTGAGAACCTGTTACTTTCTGCTGAAATGTACTTTCAAGTGTTATATTAAAAAAAAAAACCACAAGACAGCGAGAGAAAGTTTCTTAAAATAGACCTGCCTGTGTGCTAGAGACCAGTTCTTCTGCACTGGGGGAGGCTCTGTGTAGACATGTGCAGCCTATGGAGCTTGGACCAAAGCTGTAGAGCTGTCCATGAGTCTGCTGATTGAAAGGATAGACAGGCAGGCAGACAATCAGATAGATAGAAACATAGATAGATAGACAGACAGACAGACAACATTATGGGCCTTATTATACGGGCCATTATGAGGCATTCTGCCTAGTTTCCATCCCACTAAGTGAGGAAGAGGAAAGCAGCCAAAATAGAATCTGAACCAGATGTAGTGGCCCACTTCTGAATTCCAACACTCAGGAAGCTGAGACAGGAGGACAGCTGTGAGTCTGAGACTGGACTCAAAATACCAGAGAGACAGAGATAGAGGGGGGGGAGAAGGAGAGAGAGACTATGAATCTGAAGATAAGAGTTGGTGGCAGTGTATGATTAGACATTATCAATGCAATTGAACGTTTCTCCTGCTTAAAAAGCACAAAAATCTGTGGCTTTTGACATTAACCATCTATCAAACACTAGCAGAGATTTCATAGAGTGTTCATTCGAATTCAAAAGTGGAAGGATGGAGATGTAACTCAGCTGGCGGAATGCTTACCCAGCATGCATGAAGTCCTGGGTTCAATTCCCAGCACTGCACAACCTGGTCACGCTGGCTCACACCTATAATCGAAGTACTGGGGAGGTGGAGGCAGGAGGGTCAGAACGTCAATGTTGTCCTTAGCTACCTAGCAAGTTCAAAGCCATCCTGAGCTATGTGAGACCCCTTTCCAAAAAACAAAGCAAACCCCAAAGACCAAAATGAAGACATTAAAAAGTGGTTAGGTGTGGTGATGCACCCTGTAATCCCAGCACTGGGGAAGCTCGAAGCATGAGAAGGACCAGTACAAGTTCCAGGCCAGCCAGAGCTAGACCAAGGTAAGATGCTGTCTCAACAACATAGGTAAATAAATAAATAATGAGCCATGAATAGTTGTGCTAATTAGGGCTAAGAGGGAAATCCAGATGAATTAGTGATAGAGAACAATTAGCTATTACTAAACACATGATTATGATATCTACTTATTTTGGTTTTGTAGGCATACTAATTATAACTACCACATACATTTGGTAGTTTTGATAAAGAACATGGAGTATAATTAACCCTCGACCAGAACTATGCTGTGGTCTTTGACTCATGCCTGCGATATGCTGGCCTGTGACAAGCCTGGCTGTCCCGCCTGAAAAGTAATGGTCCAGGATCCCTCTCCATAAAGTGGCAGTTTCCATTCACCCTAGGTTACAGGTCTGGGAAGGACAAAGCCACATGCTGGTGATGCAGGACCCTTGTGACAGTGAAGGTGTGCTGGGGAAGCCTGGAGATGGGAGGGAGACATTACTCAGAGGTCCCCGGTTGGAGAGGCAGCAGCGTGTGGAGGGCCACGCTGCATTCCCGAATGGGGTGCTCATGACTCACCTGCGGCTGTAGATCACCAGCCGCTGGCTAGAGCGGACGGGTTAGAGTCAGTGCCCAATGTACCACTCAGTTGCTGCTGGGGTTCCCAAAGAGAGGAGGATGGGTCCCCGTGCCCCACCTTGGGTGCCATATGTTAAAAGAGGGGTGAGGACGCAAGTCAAATAATTCCAAGCTAACTCCAAAAGATTCCAGTTATAATTCTTTATTATAAAGGGCCAAACTCACGGAACAGGAACAAAAAATCCAACCTCAGGTGTGTAATGTGAGAACCCGAGAGCAAGCCTTGGGTGGGCCAGTGGTTTTCTCTGGGTACCCAAAAGGTCATACCCTAATCTGGCCTCTTAAAGGTGATTGGCTAAAGGACGTTCCCCCTCCCCTAAAGAAGGGGAACATCATTTGAATACACCCCAAATGACTCCCATGAATGACTGGGATAGGAAGTTCTAGGATTCTTTCAACAGGTTTATAGGGGAGAGAAATAGTTGTGTGTGGTGGGGGAATCCGTGCTAACTACACAGACGATGGCATCACCTAACCAGAGGACTATCTGAAACTCTGATAACTGAAGGCCTGTGGTTCCTATCCTGTGGGAGAGGCATGTGTGACAGTGGAAGAAGGCAAAGTGTTGAGTGAAAAGGTCTAGGGAAGAAGGAAGGCACAGAAAGAAGTACGGAAGAATGCAGCGAATATTCCACAGGCCTGCTGCAAGGTCCTGTGCAGCTGGGAGACCAGCTTCTTCTGCCTGTCACTCCTCAGAGCAAGCTGCGATGGGGCTCTGTCTAAAGAGAAACATCCCCAGGGCATAGCTTCTAATTTGCACGTGGAGCACAGTGAGCTTGTCCAATTCCTGCCTAACCGGTGTGAGCATGGAAGTCGTCTTTTTCTGGTGTTCTCACTTCTACATGAGATCGCCAGGGGCTGCCTGAGATGTAGCCGGTTCCCTAACCACTTTTTGGTGTGAACATCTGTTAGAAGATGGGAATCAAACTGAGATCTGGTTGGGGATGCTTTGAAATTTCCAAGACTTCTTGGGAAACTTTCAGACATATCGAGAAATCCCCATTATTATTAGTAGTGATAATATTCCTCACCAGACAGACCTGGTTGAAAAGCACAAACACCACAATGCCTCATCTTATTTAAACTTCAAAGATTTTCCAGTCTGGTATCAATACACACGCGCGCGCGCACACACACACACACACACACACACACACACACACACACACACACCATTTTTCCACATCTTAGCAGCTGACCTCCAAAAGCCATTTAGGGAAGGAGGGAGCTGTACCCTTGCAGGGAGACTTTGGGGAGTTTGTAGAGAGAAATGGGGCCCCAGGGGCACAGTGTTAGCAGACACCTGGATGCCAAGGAGGGAAGCCTAAGCCTACTGAGCCTGAAGTCAGGGAAAGAATCTAGTTTGTTACTTCTGTCTGGGGAAGGGGATGGGAGGGGGAAAGAGGAGGGAGAAAGAGTTGGGACAGAAGGAAAGGAAAGGAAAGGTGGAGGCAGAGAGCAGGAAGGTGAGAGGAGAAAGAGAGGGAAATTGAGATGGGTCATGGAGGGGCCAGGACATGAATGACCCCTCTTCCCATTTCAAGTAAGTATGTTTGCTAGTATTGGGGTGTAAACCTCCTTCCATCTCTATGGTAAATTCTATTTATTTTATACATACAAATAAGATCTTGCAAGTCTCAAAGCCCAATGGAACCAAAAAAATCTTGGAACAAAACAACAAATCCAGGTTGTGGGTATCAGATTTTCTGGAATTGGACTCCAAGGACCATGAATGACACCTTTTTTTTTTTTTTTTTTTTTGGTTTTTCGAGACAAAGTTTCTCTGTAGCTTTGGAGCCTGTCCTGGAACTAGCTCTTGTAGACCAGGCTGGCCTCGAACTCACCTGCCTCTGCCTTCCGAGTGCTGAGATTAAAGGCTTGCGCCGCCACCACCCAGCTGAATGACATGTTTTAAAAATTTTTTTTTGAGATTTTTATTTATTTTAATGTTTGTGTGTTTTGCCTGCCTATAGTGTCTGCGCTCCACATTGTGCAGTGTCCACAGAGGCCAGAAGAGGGCGTCAAAGCATCTGGAATTGGAGTTAGAGGTGGTTGTTAACTATGTGGGGCTGGGACTCAAACCTGGATTCTCTGCAGAGCAACCAGTGCTCTTAAATACTGAGCCATCTCTCTAGCTGTGCCCCCACAAACCCCCACAAGCCCCCAGCTGACATCTCCTTTTGATCTTCCCTTCCCACCAGGTCAAGCACAAAACACACACACCTTTGTCTTCACTGGACTTTTCCTTGGAAGTTAGTCTTTGCTTTCCAGGTCCTGCCTGGGCTGGGGATTTCAGAAAGCGGTTGAGCCTTTAATTACCTGCTTACACTCTCTAATTGCCTCAGATAAGACCGGCTGCTAATTCCAGCCTCCAGAAGGCAATTACCTTCCTCACCCTCACCTCTTTTCAGGATCTCTTTACTCTTGGTGTCTTTTTTTTTTTTTTTAATGTTTCTTTGATCATTCGCTTTTTGGTTTGCTGAATCAAGTGGGAGAAAAAAAGAAATGTACTCTAAAGAGATTCTGGGATGCTGTGAAAGAAGGTGAGAACCCAGGGTCCAGTTTCAACTCTAACAGTCAATCTCTTACGTCTTCCTGTGTATAAAATGAGAATTTGAATGTCAACATTGTTAAAGAATATTCTAGGGTAGGAGATAGAGAGGCAATTCTTTGGTGCTTGCCTTGGAAGAGTGAAGACCTCAGTTCAATCCTTAGAGCCCATGGGGCAGAGGTGGGGTGGGGAAAGCCAGGCATGGTAGTGAGTGCTAGGTAGGCAAAGGTGAGTGACTAGCCAGTGTGGCATCATTGCTAAATCCTCAGCCAGTGAGAGACCCTGTCTCAAAAAAACAAGATAGATTACACCTGAGGAACCACCCCGGAGGTTATCTGGCCTCGTGCGTACACACAACATTCCAGACTGCATCCTGACTCTTCAGGGTTCCCTAGGTTTCTACTGATGTGTTCATGCTCGTTTTTCCTCTTTCCTGAAGGCCACAACTGTGATTAAAATTACATTAGATAGAATACCAAAGGTAAGCCATTCCATTTGTGAATCCAAATTTTAAGCCAATAATTCTTGTTTACTCTCTCATCTTTTTCTTTGAACTTTGGAAAATATGGTTCCTTAAGACTGAAGAAGTTACAAAAGAGAATTTAAAGTGGTTTCCTTGCTGACTGTCTTCAATAACTGCTTTTAAATTCCAGCAAACTCTCCGCATTTTTTGTTAAAAACACATCTATTTGGTGTGGATTTGCAAAGCTACCCATTTCCACAGGGGAGATTTTAAAATCCTTTCATTCCACCAAGGAAACATATGGGGATTTCATTTGGAAAGAAGCAGAAAGAATGTGGCTATACATGGGGATAAAACTGGCATGACTGTGGGTGAGTTGCTTAGTCTCTCTAAGATTCATTTTCTCCATCTGTAAAATGAGACTCATGGTTTACCTTGTAGGGTTATGGTTAGCACATAAATATAAGGTCTAAGTTAAGGACCGTGTTAGTTTCTTTCATTGTGGTCATGCTAAATACTCTCACAAAGGCCATTTAAGGAAGAATGGATTTATTTGACTCGGTTTCAGCTTACTGTCCATCGCGGCAGGACTCGCAGCATTCAATGGGTTTTTTAGCCCCAAAATTCAAAGCTTTTCATATTCCTCCCACAAAACAGTTCAAAGGCCTAAGAGCCACATGATCAGGTGTATACAGCAACAAAACCACATCTTGATACCGATTTCTGTCTGTTTTTCTGATGTGATAAAATTCTCATACGGAGCCAGGCGGTGGTGGCGCACGCCTTTAATCCCAGCACTCGGGAGGCAGAGGCAGGCGGATCTTTGTGAGTTCGAGACCAGCCTGGTCTACAAGAGCTAGTTCCAGGACAGGCTCCAAAGCTACAAAGAAACCCTGTCTCGAAAAACCAAAAAAAAAAAAAAAAATCTCATACGGAAGCAACCTATGGGGAACAGGTTTATTAGGTTTAGCTAGCAGGTCTGGGTTATAGTTGATCATTGTGGGTGAAATCAAGGCAGCGGGAACTTGACAATTGGTCGCATTACATCCACAGTCAAGAGCAGGAAGCAATGAATGAATGAGAGCTTGCTAGCACTCAGTGTAGCCTCCCCATCCTATACAGTCTGGCATCCCCTGCTTGGAATGGCCCCACCCATAGTCAAGATCTCTCTTCTCACATTAATTAACTTAAGACAGTCCCTCACAGGTAGACTCAGAGACCAAGCTCATAGGTGACTCTAGATTGTGTCAAGTGGGCAGCCATCACGAGCTCCTACAATAGTAGGGGCACCTAGTCCTCCACTAGTACATGCTGTCTTTCTTGTTTACTTTGCCATCTAAGAACACAGCGGGACTCAGATGGCCTACGCACAGTGCCCAGTATCACTATTTCAGTAGCTTGGGAATTTAACCCAGGGCACTTAAGCTCCCTGGGGACTATTTCCTCATCCGGAAAAATGGAGACAGTTGACAAGACTGATCCAGGCTTGGGAGGAGGTGAGGCATTTAGCATTTAGGTGAGTTCTTAGCTCAAAGTGGCCACCCGCCAGTAGTTGACAGTCATGGTACTATGCATAGCACATCTCTAATCTGCAAAACGCATGCCTCGTTTCATTTCTCTTTTCTGTACACTGTGCCCTGACATTAAGCACCTTAAAGGGAGAACAGTTTATTTAGCTCACAATTTCAGATTACAGTCCATCATTGCAGTAAAGTCAAGGTGGAAATTAGAAGCAATTAGTCACATCCACAGTCAGGAACAGAGAGAGAATGGAGCCACGCATGCTTGGTGGTGCTCAGCCCCTCTCTATACTTACCCAGGCCAGAACCCCAAAGCAGTGCCACCCTCTGTTTCTCTTTCAGCCTGGGTCTTACCACATCAGTTAGGCAATAAAGACAGACCCCCATGGACATGCCCACAGCCAACCCGAGATAGACAGTCTCTCACCAAGACGCCTTTTCCAGGTGATTTCAGATTGTGTCATGTTGACCCACACTTTCTGAGTGACACCACAGAACATTCCACACCTGACCTCCTAGCATGTGTCACGGGAAAAAAAAAAAAAAAAAAGTAAAGCGCATAGAAAATATCCCATAAACTCGCCTTCAGGATACATGTGTGCCGTGTATACAAAACATCTGTGAATTCCCTTTGTAGACTCAGAGCCCATCCCTGAGGCGTCTCATCGCCCATACGCGAATAGTCCAGAATCAGATCCTTCTGCTCCCAAGCATTGCAGATAATGGTTACTGTACGAGCGGCAGCAGTTAGAGACTGAGTCACACCCGGGGCCACAGAGCAGGTGTGGGAGACAGCTGCTAGAAGCAGACAGAGGAGGAGCTGGAGGAGAGACCAGCCCTGCAGCCAGAAGGTAGAGTTCAGGGACTCCAGACAGAGGCAGCAATGTTCGGGCTCTGCCGTCTTCCCCAAGTTTCCTCTCATCTCTGCTCTGTCTTCCGAAGTGGGCGGGGCTGTGTTCAGTCCTGTGCTTGCCCAGCATTCATGAAGCCCCGGGGTCAATCCCAGCACCACATAAACTAAGTTTGGCGACTACACCTGGAATTCCAACACTCGGGTGGTGGAGAGAGGGGAACCAGAAGTTTAGTGTCAACCTTGACTATGTGAGTTCAAGGCCAGCCTGGGTGAGAAACCCTGTCTCAAAACAAAGTAAAAATGAAGTGCAAGCCTTATGTTTTCTTTGCCCATATGGCCTTTACCACTGTGTATTTGGACATGAATGTATATATGTTGTGTGTCTGTGTACATTCCCTGCACTGGCTTCTCAGAAGTCTTACACTTTACTCCATTCTCCCGGACTGAAGCACGGAGTGTACCAAATACACCACCACTAATTCTGGCTATCCGTGTTGATGCCTAAAAGGCCTGGGAACCCCTGTCTAGAGTCTGCATTTCTCAGAAATGCTGAGAGAGCTGAGTTCCGTCTCATTGCCTCCATTATTGCTGTACTAGACATAATGAATGACCTTGACATTTCCCATTAAAAGGAGCCTTCCTGCTTCTCTGTCACCAAACATTTAGACATATGCCAAATGGCTATCTAAACAAAAACAGTTGGCACAAATTAACATCTACCTAGGATCTACCAGAAAAGAATTTTGCTTGTGAATTATATGTTGTTAGTTATGCGCACATCTGTGATGACAGGTTTAAATCTCTGCTACCATAGTGTTTCAACTTTATATGAACATAGATAGTGGAGGAATGCATCTGTGTGTGCATCTGTGTTTATGTAGTTTGTGTATGTATGTATGTATATACATATGTGTGTACACATGTACAGGCATGTGTATATGCATGTATATGTATGTGAATGTGTATGTGTGTGTCTACATGTATGTGTATGTATGTGTGTGAGTGTATGTATATTTGTATGTATGTGTACATGTATGTATATGTGTGTATGTTCCAGCTGTACTCATCTTCTCCCAGTTTTCTTTCTTCTTTGCTTTGCCTTCTGAAGTGGGAGCCTATATCTCAGTCAGTCATGTGCTTGCCTAGCGTTCATGAAGCATTCATACATACATGTTTATGTATGTATATGTATTGTGTTCATGTATATGTGTATTTATGTATATATACACATCTATGTGTGTATGCATATGGATTTATGTATGTGTGTATTAGAAATTTTGAGAAATTATGTGTTTATGTTTATATATGTATATTTATTTGTAATATTATGCATATGTATTTGTATATGTATGCATGTATTATGTATTTGTGTATGTATACATATCTATTTGTGTGCCTGTGTGTATGTATGTGTGTGTCTGTGAGTATGTGTGTATATATTTGTCTGTATGTCTATGTGTGTGCGTGCGTGTGTGTGTATAGCATTTGGTAATATGAGGCTTCGTTGGAAATCTCCTGGGAGCCAAGTGTGCTAAGAAGTGGCTGTTTTGGAGCAGGAGTCAGCACCTGCCTGGGTTGTATAGCCCATGCATATTTTGCAATATGTCTGCTGTATTTCCCCTACTTGGATGACTGTGTGGCATAGACTTGAAGTCTTGGATTAAAATTTCAACACCCTGGCTAAATTGCCTCATCTTCCTCCACAGCTGGCAGTTTTGCCTCAAGATAATGGAGAGCAAAGCCATGCTTGAGGTGTCCAGATGGTGTTGATGATGTCCCTCTGATCTGTCCTTTTTGTTTCCCCAGAACAAGAGGGGAGGGAAGGGGACAGGGTCCCGACCAGATAGGCCTGAGCAGCTTTCTGGGCTCCCAGTGACAGGACAGGGCTCTTCCGTACAGAGCAGCAGGGAGAGCAGCAGCTCGGCCTTCACCCCTCGTAGACCCTGCCCCCAGAAGGAGCCCCTCTCAGTGAGGACTGTTCACTCAGTGAGGCTTCGCCTCCACTGACAGTCACCAGTAGGTGCTTAGATCATCTCGCTTTATGTGACTCTCACAAAAACCTTCTGTTTTCATAATTTTCAAATAATTACAATCCACATTTAGACCCAGCGTTATATGTCATCCTGAACTTGGAGGCATAATACAACATGTAAGGGATATGATTCCTAAACACTGAGGGGGGTGGTGATGTCTTCTACACAGAGAATACTGCCATGTCCCTACCCCCACTGCCCTCTGGCACAGAATCTCATTGTTGGCCTCAAACCAATGAACTCAAATGATTTTCCTGCTTCAGCTTCCCGAGTAGTTGGGACTATAGGCACCTGCCTGTGCTTGACTCTGCCACTGTCTTTTTTTTTTCTCCACATTACAGAGGTGCTGGGAAGATTCTGTGAACAAGTGAGTGATTCCAGGCACTTACATTGATGGCCGCTGACTTTCTGGGGGAGCTACTGGGACACCTTATGTACTGTTCTTAGCACTGTATTTCCTCATTCTCCAGACTCACTAACTGCTTTACCTAAGTCTCTTCATTGATCCTTGGACATCTGATGGTGTTGTCCATATGGCTGTTTCAGGCGGCTGCACATATATGAAAAACTCTTAAGAAATCAACTGTAGGATGGAGAACGCAGGTCTGTGTGCCGACTTATTCATGCAGCCTGTTTCCTACTTGCCGCTTGTTTGGGGCACCATTTCTTGGGTCTCTCAGCTTCAGCAGTCTCTGGGTCCTCTCATCTACTTTTCCAGCACCCAGCCTACCATCAGCATTTTCTGTGCCTTGTAGTAAGAGGTACGGGCTGTGTTCCCAGCACCTGAGAGGAGCGCAGCCGTTTGTTCCGTCCCGCCCGGCTCCCAGCTGCTGGGCTAGCTTACATTTGAAATAACCACACGGAAACTGTATTAATTAAATTACTGCCTGGCCTATTAGTTTTAACCTCTTATACATATTAGTTTAACCGATATCTAGTAATCTGTGTATCACCACATGGTTGTGGCTTACCGGGAAGATTCTAACCAAAGTCCACCTTGGGCTAGAGAAACATGCCGTCTGCCCCAGTGCCTTCTCTCTCACAGCCTTCCATCTGTCTTCTCTGCCCACCTAAGGGCTGCCCCATCAAAAGGCTGAGGCAATTTCTTTATTCAACCAATGAAAGCAACAGAAATACAGAAGGACCCTCCTACACCAGTGCCTGTTTCATAGTCTGCCTGCTGCAGCCTTTGCCCCAAAGGAAGGAGACACTGGAATGGATCTCACTGAGTCAAGAAGTATTTTGCAGGCACTGGACTAGGGACACAAACAGGATAAGATAAGTCCCTGCCCTCAGGTGGCTTGGAGGCTGGAGGGGAAAAGCTCCCAACTGAGGAAGAGATAATTAGGTATCTAATTGTACCTATCTAAATAATTTGGTAGGTACAAATTGTACCAATATTTATTCACTAAAGCCAGAAACTCAACAGACATGGTAAGGTTGAGGAACTTGTGGGTCTCCATGTGAACCATCCAGGGGAGGTTCCAGAATTGGGGGGTGGGGAGGGGCAAGGTAGTAGATGGGGAGTAGATGGCAAGGTAGATCCAGCCATGATGATCTAGGCACCAGATACCCAGGAAGTAGGCCAATTCCAACAATTCCATGTTGAAAGCCTGAACTTACAGCAGCTGTGATTAGCTGCACAAGACCCACACAAGAACAGGCCATCCTGAGTGGGGGATGGGCTTGTGAAGTCTAGCTAAAAAACTGTTAGCATTGATGGCTGCTGGGGGTGGGGAGGGCAGGAGTCATTTTTCTTCAGTGGCATGGCCACTGTGAGTTGCCCATGTTCCAGTAAACACTCATTAAACTCATTGGAGAGTTATAATAAAAATTTAAAAGCCCCGGGCTAGAGAGATGGCTCAGTGGTTAAGAGTACTGGCTGCTCTTCCAGGGGTCCTGAGTTCAGTTCCCAGCAAGCATACAGTGGCTCACAACCATCTGTAATGAGATCTGGTCTCTCTTTTCTGGCCTGCAAGCAGACATGCTGGCAGAAACTGTATACATACTAAGTAAATAAATCTAAAAAAAAAATAAAACCCATGAATGTAAGAGGGGACTTACTGAGAAGAAAGGGTTCAGAAGTAGTAGGAGGAGATTAGGGAGGGCAATAGGGAGTGAATCTGATCAAAATAAATTATATGCATTATGAAGTTACCAAAGGATAAACAAAGATATTTTTTAAAACCCCATGTTTTTATGTTGGTGTGTATGGTGTGTGCACATGTACATTGTGTTTACATGGGAAACACTTATATTTTATGTGTGCTTTTGCATCTGCATTTCCTGTGAGCGTCGTGAATACACACAGGGTCTTTAGAAGGATATAAAGCAGCAGATAACCTTGGTTGACCTTGTAAGAGGGAGCATGGATGAATGGGGGATTTCACTGAGCCCTTTCTCATCTTTTTGGTATTAACTTATGCAGAAATGTAGCCTATGCAAACAATAAAGAAGTTCTATTTTTAAAGAAAGGGAGAGCAATCTCAGGGCCTACTTGGAGACGCCCACTAGGAAGAAGCCATGTGCAGGAAGGAGGGTTAATGAAAACAGACTCAATCTAAGGTGCTCAGGGGACAAATGAACCACTTGAAAGCAGGACTTCCGTCACCTCCCTAAAATTGACCTTGTTGCTAAGTTTATGTTTGAGAAGGTAGACATCTCAGGGGTCTCAGGGCCAGGTAGCAAAGATCAGTAGGAAGAAAAAGGCTTGGGGATCCCTGGTGTTGGGATGAGGGATTTTCTAGTTATCATTTCAGCCACAGTCAGATGTTGCAAACCAAGATCCAGCACTCTAAGGGTTTTATTCTTCTATGTATCTAACCTGCTTTTCTCTTAAATCTTATGACTCATGCCTGTAATCCCTTGAGAGGCTGAGGCAGGAGGATTGCTCTGAGTTTGAGACTACCCTATGTTATATTGGTATGTTCCATGCCAGCCTATGCTACAGTGTATAAGACTCTGTCTCTAATACACACACATACATACATATACACAAATACATACACACACACACACACACACAGCCATAACAAAAAACAGACATTAAAGTCTTAAAAGTGGGTTTGGGGGATGATTCCATTGATAAAATGCTTTCCTTGCAAACACAAGGACCTGAGTTTTTCCTTAGCACCTGCATAAGGTATATTTGTGGGGGAAGCTGATGATGGTGGTAAACACTTGTAATCCCAGAGTTGGAACGGTGAAGACAAGCAGATTGCTGGGGCTTCTTGGCCTCTCTCACTAGGCAAGTTCTAGGTTGTTGAGGGACCTTGTCTCAAAAAAATAAGATGCATGGCACCTGAGAAATGACATTGGAGGTTTTCCTTTGGCTCCCACATGTACATCCACACACATGCATGCACACACGTGTGTGCACACACATGCATGCACATTCAGACACCCATGTGCACCTACATACACACACTCAGAAACCAAAGCAGACAAACCAAACCCAGTCTTAAGCTGGAGAGGATCTGTAGCTGTTTTCTGGGACAAGAAGAAGAATAGACATAAGAATACCAGCTTCCCAGAACTGCTCTCAGCAGGAAGGAGACAGCCAAGAGTCTGGACAGGTGGTGACAACTTCTGCGGAGGAGCAAGGCAGGGGGAGCTCCTGGGAGCTTCATGCCACCATGAAGACAGAGAGTGGCAAAGAGCCTGCCCAGGCTTGTGACTGCCCCAGGCTCAGGAGCAAAGGGCTCCTCAAATCCAGTGACAGCTGAGCAGGGCTCAGTAATAGGATTAAAGCTGGAAGTGTTACAGGTGAGGGGAGACAAGCCCATTCTTGTTATCGGCAGAGCCAGGCCTTGTCCTCATCCAGCAGGCAGCACTGTCTTTATTGTTCCTGACGGGGCACAAAGGAACACTCCAGGCTGTCCTCTTGCCTCATGTGGATCTGGAAACAACTGGAAACAATCGCTCTACGGCTGGTTGGTTCGTTTGTTTCCTCAGCGTGCTTTGAGGATTGGACCTAGGGCCTCACACGTGCTAGGCAAATGTTCTGCCATTGAGCTGTATTCCCAGCTCGCTCTTTCTTTTTCGTTGTGAGACAAGGTTTAGTTAAGTTAAAGTCAACTAAGTTACCCAGGCTGAGCTAGAACTTTCTGTAGTCCAGGTAGGCTTTGAACTTGACCTTTCTGCCTCGGCCTCCTAAGGAACTTGCACCACAGGCCTGCATGAGCAGACCAGCCTCTGTAGGGATCGTAAGACAATACTGAAAATGTCAAACAAGAGGCAGTTCTATGCTCTCATCCCCCTGCTCCCACTCTTAACATTGACACTTTGACCTTTTGAACTGAGCCACTTGCTTTTTCAATCCTACATAATCTGGACTTCTGTAGACAGCACCTGTGGACCCAGTGAAGTGCAAGACCCCAGCTTTGCAGGCAGGAAGACCAAGATTCACAGAGATGAACGCTAATGTGCAAGAGCAAGCAGTCACTGGGACTCAGTAATGTTCTGGGATCCCACTGATGGGGGAACCCCAGAAAGTGAAAGCATTCAAAATAGGTAGACTCATGCACACCTGCAGTCCCAGCATTTGGGAGGCAGAAGCAGAAGGATTGCTACAAGTTAAAGGTCAACTTGAGCCACACAGAGAAATGTTATCGAGCAGCGGTGGCACACGCCTTTAGTCCCAGCACTCAGGAGGCAGAGGTAGTCCGACCTCTGTGAGTTCAAGGCCAGTCTGGCAGTCCTG
>JAQHUG010000204.1:2208966-2227635 GCA_028555095.1 Dicrostonyx torquatus | reverse complement strand
TAAGCCTAGCACTCAGGAGGCAGGAGAATCAAGTGCTCAAAATGGCCAACCAGGGCTATATGAGACCTTGTCTAAAAAAAAAAAAAAAAAAAAAAAAAGGACAAAGAAAGAAACAAAAACATTCAAGCTTCTAGGAGAAGGTGGACCTTGAAGAAGAAGTTAGCTGTAAAGAATCAGGCATGTCACAGTGTTGGATGGGAGGGCAAGTGAGAGCCATCACTGGTTTCTCAATCAATGAAAATAAAGAGTAAAATTTTCCAAGATTCAGAGGAAGCCTGCACACATCTGTCAGGACATCCGATGGATTAGTGATCCCACATGATCTGCCAGGACTGGGAAGGGTCGGGATACACTGCAGCCATGGGAATTGTCTTTCATCATTTGCAATTGAAAATTGCAAGCTGTTTATCTTAGCTTTTTTCTGTTGTTGTTTTATTTTGTTTTAACTCAGGTAGCTTAGGACTATGTAGCCCAGGCTGGCCTTGAACTTTCAGCAGCCCTTCTTCCTCTAATTTCAGACAGCTGGAATTATAGATATTGGTTCGAGGGCCAACTTTTTAAGCTTAATTTATTACTTGATATTGGGTCTCACTGTGTAGACCAATCTGGCTTTAGATCCACAGAGAGCTACCTGCTTCTGCCTCCCAAGTGCCCAGCTTCAAACTTTACACAGCACTTCTCTCTTTCTTGCCTCAAGCTCAGATCACCTTTTCTTTTCCCTCTCTGTTCCTCCCTCTTCTGGTACCTGCACACCACCAGATGTCAAGGAGAGAGCTCTTGTCACTGTGAGTTTGGGGTGGGATGTCAGCCTGGGCCATCTGCCTTGTTAGAGAGTGTGCATGCGGATGGTAGAGTGAAAAGCATGGGGGCCATGCTGGTGGTCGCTGGTCTAAGATGCAGAAGTCTCTGGAGCCAGCTGTGACACTGTGCTATGTGACTGTGAACTGTAGCTCTCATGCCTGCTCCTCCATTTCATTTGCTTGTAAAATGGAGATTGTGAATAACACCCTCCCTCCTTCCTGCCTTCCCTCCCTCCCTTTTGAGCTCATGATTTTCTTGAGGTTCAGATAAAATGTGGTGGGGACTGGGGAAATAGCCCAGTCTATAAAATGTTTGCCTTGCAAGCATGAGGACCTGAATTTGACCCCCAGCCCCCATGTAAAGAGCAAGGTGTGGTGGTGTATACCTATAATCTCAGCACTTAGGAGGGCAAGACAGGAGGATCCCTGGGGCTCACTGACTGGCCGACCTGGCCTAATTGATGAGCCCCAGACCACTGAGAGACCATGTACCAAAAATTCAAGGTGGGTGGCTCTTTGAACTCAGTGCCCGTGTGTGTGTGTGTGTGTGTGTGTGTGTGTATGTGTGTGTACATGCATGTGTGTGTGCACATGTATGTGTGTGTGCGTGTGAAAGCTATTTTGGGGGTGAAAATTTACTAGTTATATAGTTCAAAATGCAGTCTGCTTGGGAGTGATGTAGAGGTTACTGGGAAAGTTTAGAAACCCTCGTCTTCCTTATGACTACCTCACACTGCATCATGGCATTATAAGAAGTTTAATTGTATGACGTCATTTGGCACTTTAATAACCTTCCCTCTGTTTGGTACTTTTCCTTCCCTAGATGTCCCTGAGTTCCTGTCAGAAAGTTCCAGTTCATCCTGCCTGGCCTCTTCATCTGCCAGTGGGACCCTCAGATCCTGAAGCAGCAACTCAAATTCTCATGGAGCACTTTCCCAGACACCTGGGGCTTCAGTCACCCCCCACAGAGGCTCCAGAGGGGAAACTGACTTAAGGAGGGAAAAGGAATTTTCTAGAAAGGACAAGGTATTCTTCACAGCTGAGAGTTGGAGTCTAACAAGTCCCTCCATTAAACTCTTGATTTATGTACCTTGTGAGTGGGCCTATGAGTCTATCTTAGAAAAAGAGAATGAGCGGCAGAAATGGTAAAGAGTGCAGAACCTTGGGAATTTGACAGTAGATGTGTTGGGTTTGATGAAGGGATGTCTTGATGATACTGGGCAAGTCGGGGTCCTAGAAGGAATGACACTCCCAGGCTCCTAGAGTAGTTGGTAAAGGAGATACTTAGAATGTTGGATCTGCAGCACAGACTGAAATACAACAGAAATGTATTTCCTCATAGTCTGAAAACTGGAAGTCCGAGATGATATGTCAGCAGGTAACACCGAGGTCTCCTCTCTCCACTGGCCATCTTCTCCCTATCTTTATGTGAATCTCTTTTTCCAAGTTCTGGTGGACTAGGGCCTGTTCCAATGACTCATGTAACCCCATTCATCTCTGTCTCCAAATGCAGGCTCATTTTAAGATACTGGGAGTTAGGAGTCCAGCATGTGGATGCGTAAGGGAACATGGTTCAACCAGTAACACATGCTATGGGCAGGGTTAGGAGAATCGAGATAAGATTCCATTGAGTTGGCAGCAGTGAGAACCTTCCTCATCCTTTGGGCCAAAGAGATGAAGGGAGAAGGGAGAATGGAAGTCTTGGAATCCAGCTTCTGCAGTGGCCTTGGGAGAGAGGCCAGCAGACAAGATGTGTTCAGGGTGGCAGAGGAATGTGGGGAGGGAAGCAGCCGATACCTAACTCTTCTCTCTTAACATTCTTTCTCACTCCTGGCAAACACCATCTGGAAATAGAGGCTGAACTTGTGGTTCAGCCCTTAGCTGCCAGCCCTCCTGAGGCAAGAGACCAGAGCTGGCAAGGGTAGAGCAATAGAAAAATAACCAGTATCATGGAGGAAAAGAATATAGGTCTGGGACCAGCAAGATGGCTGAGCGGGTGTAAACATTTCCTAAACAAATCCGATGACCTAAGTTCAGTCCTCAGAACCCATGGTGGAAGAAGAGAACTAGCTCCTAAAAAGTATCCTCTGGCCTTTACATGCATAAACCCCCCACACCACCACCCCAACAATTGAGTACATGTCTGGAGAAGTTACAGTTGCCATTTCAGCAATTTAAAAGAGCTTTGGAGTAACTGGAAAACAAAAAGCAAAACAAACAAATAAAGTCATTTAGCCACAAAGACAGGAGTGCTACTGTAACAGGCGCCCAGACCTAAACACAACTGACGCCATGTTCAAGGCACCATTCCAATCTTAACACCCAGCACATAAGCCCCAGTGCCTGCCAACATGGAAACAAAGACCTAACCCATCCAAGGCCTATTCCCTAGTTTCAGAAAACTCTGTATATGTACTAACTTTGATGGCTGGCTTCTGTAGTTCTGCTTCTTGCTGACAGAAGTGTGACTACCAGAATGTGGGGTTTGTACGTAAAAGACAAAGGGCTGTTAATACTCAGGGCTGCAAGATTTGGGCAAGTTCCCTATGCAGCCGCTGGCCAGCAATAATGGCTTTCTTTTTTTGGCTTTACGGGTGGGCTTACCTCACAGCACTACTGGCTGCACTAAACCACCTACCCGTGTAACTTTCTCAGTGTCCTAGAAACTGCTGCTCGAAGATGCACGGTTACCTAAGTAAAACAGAATATGGAAAAGCAGCGTCTGCTATCACAGTTTGAGTTTGAAATAGCCCCAGAGAGGCTCGTATGTTGAAGGCGTGGTCCCCAGGTGGCAAATCCAATCCCTGAGAGGTGATTGCATCATTAGAGTCTGACTTCATTGGTGAGTTAATACACTGAGGAGTTTATACCAAATATGCTTTTAGGAGGTGGGGTCTGGTTAGGGGGAGTAGGCCCCAGAGGTCATACTTTGTAGGGTCTGTCTTGACCTTGGCCCCTTGCTGCCTTACTCTCTGCCCTGTTTGCCACAAGAGGAAACAGCTTTCGTTTTTCCCAGGCTATTCTGCATGAATGGGCCCAGAATCAATGCAACCAAGTGATCAGGGACTGAAACTCTGATGCCAGCAACCAAAATAAGTCCTTTCTCTGAAAGCTGTTTATTTTAGGTATGTTGCACAGTGTTGAAAAGGATAGCAAACACAGCCATCACTTGAGATGCCAGGAAAGTCTTTCTACACACCACACACACACACACACACAATGGTTTTGAACAGTGGCCCAGACTGATGGTGCAGAATAAAGTTGTCTGTGTTCAAATGATGGGCAGGGACAAAACAATCTAATAATAACCACTTCGTTTGTACCACCTAGGGTGCCATGAAAGCATTGTTCCACATTGAGATTTTATGTCTTTCCCATAGGAAAGGTGTCCTCTTCCTGGGGCTTGTGTCCTCATGGTCAGCCCCAGCAGCAGCCATGGGCAGATGGAGAAGCTGGGTGGTTTGCAACTGTGCCTGCCTCTCTCTTTTCCCCAGGGGAACTTTTGGTCATGTCATAAGCCAGTTACTCTCCGGGACTGTGCCAAAAGGACCAGCCTGGGCTCTACCACCATTCCCTTTTGGAATATGACCCAGAATCATCTGGACCAAGAATTATCAAGGCAAAGAAGAGCTTATCTAATATCAGCCCTGTGTGTTGTCTGAGGCTGTCTCAACTATTTATCCCTGCGTGTCAAACTCTCCCAGACTTAATTGCTACAATGAGCGGTTAATTATTTTCTTCATGAATCTGAAGTTTGGGCAGGGCTCTGAGTGGCCAACTTGCCCCTGCTCCCTGATGCAGTTCCTGGCCCTCCCTACAGAAGATTGAAAGATCTATTTCCAAGATGGCAGAGGGCCATGGCTGGCAATTTGGTGTGGTCCATCCATTAGGGCTCAGTGAGGGCTGAAGACAGATCCTTTGTTCCCATCACAGAACCTGGGGTTTTGAAGCATGGGAGCCTGAGTCACCTTTGAGGTTCCAGTCATGGCGGTTCAGAGCATCACTCTATTTCTTTGGTTGGCCAGACAGTTGTTCCATTTCAACAAAGGGAACACGGACTCTGGAAGAACATACTGGTTCCTAGGACAGTCACAGACATCAAAATGGACCTGGTAGAGGTGTCTTATGTGCAAATAACCTACTTTTTTCATATGCAATATTTCTAATAGCCTCCCATTTATTTCTACCTGTATTTGAGACGTTCTCCTATAGTCCAGGCTGACCTTGAACTTACCTAAGTTCCTAAGTACCTAAGGATGATCTTGAACTGCTCATCTTCTTACCTCCACCTCTTGATGCTGAGATGACTGGTGTGGTAGATGCCACGTTCAGTTTATGAGACACTAGGGCTCAACCCCAGAGCCCTGTGAGCATTGGATAAGCACTTTACCAACTTTGTATTATCCCTAGCCTCTCCCACTTATTTATTATTTCTTTTGGCACTGGGGATTGAACCCAAGATCTTACACAAACTGGTACCAGGAAGCTATGTCCCCAGCCTTTCTCATACAATTAAATCATTTCTAGATGAACTGTAATTCCTAGCACAATATGAGTAGTTGTACTGTGTCCTTTGTACAGTGACTAAAAAGGACAGACGCTCAATACAGACACAACCATAGCTGCATGGTACGTATATGTCAGCAAGAGTGTGATAACTTTTTGTAGCATTTTTGTGGTTGGTAGAGTCTGAGAATGAAGAACCTGTAGATGCAGGCCATGGTTGTGAGGAATAAGCCTGTTCATTCTTAGGCTAAGGAGCCCAAGAAGCTGGGGAGACGAGAGGGGGCAGCCATTGTAATTCAGGGCTCCTGGAACAGAGTGCCTTGAACAGAGCTCAAAGAGAGGACAATTAAACCACTCTGGGAGGAACTGCAGGAGGGATGTCCAAGCAGAAAAGAAAGCCAGGAGCGAATCAATAGAAGTGGCACGGGACATGCAAGGGGGATCATTTCCAAGCGAGAAATGAGGCAATGAAATAGCCAGAGACCCAGGGCAAAACCACACCATCAGTCATCCTGGTGTGCCCAGGCCTGCCTCAGCTTCAGTACTACAGGCCCACATCCAGGGGACTGGGGTGTATAGCTTAGTGTGAGTGAGTGTGAGCCCTGGATGTGATCCCCAGCACCTCCAGAGCAAAGGGAAGGAGAAAAGAAAGAAGTAAGAGGGAAGGAAGGACTGGAGAAAGGGAGAAAAGAGGAAAGGGAGTGGAAGGGGGAAGATAAAGGAGGATAAGGAGGAGATGAAAAGGAGGAGAGAGAGGAAGAAGGGAAAGAAAAGGAAAAGGAGGAAGAGGAGAAGGAGGAAATGAAAAAAAAAACATTTCCAGGAAGCCCTCAGTCCCCATGGGTTATTCTGGAAACTGGACAGTTTGTGAAGGCTGGAGCCCACAGGAATTGTTCTGAGCTGCCCTGAGGTTGGGGAAAGAGCTGGAAAATTAGTCAAGGGTCCAAACAGGAAGCTGAGCCCTGCCAGGAAGTCAAGGCGTCACCCTAGGTACTGAATCGATAAGGGGCTGTTAAATAGGAAAAGTGACCTGGGGAGACTTGCATGTAGAGGGCTCTGGAGCCTGGGTAACTGGGGAGAGGCGCTGTACAGAAAGAAGACTGTCCCTGTCCGTTACAGAGCATCTGCCTTTCTCCAGAGCAGAGAGGACAGTGAGGTGAACTAAAGAGATGGCGGGAGGTTGAGGATGAGAAAGATATAGACAACAGCGGGACTTAGAGATCCAGAGGGCGGTGAGCAACTCTCAGAGGCCTGGCATGGGCAATCGGAAAAGTCTGGGGAAGTAATGAGGGTGGTTTGGAAAGACCTTCCCACACCACCCTGCCCTGGAATGCAAACAAACAGTTCCTTCCCCTGCAGCTTGTGTTGCTTTGACAGTCATCTTGCTGGCTGCGCAACTGTATTGGACATTCCAGGGACAAGAAAAGCTTGGGAGAATTGCAGGGGAAGCAGAAGGTTGGTCTGGGGAGTGAGGGGAAAAGAGAGAAACAGCATTCAACTGCAGACTTCGGGAGTCACTTGCCTACGCTTGTGTAGTTCCCGCAAGACCTTTAGTGGGAGAGAGAGGAGGGGGAAGGGAAGGAGGGAAGGACTGGCACCCTCAGTTTATAGATGGGAAAATTTGGATGGAGTAGCGAGCCCAAGCAGGCCTGGGATGTGACTGTGATGGGTTTGACTCAAAGAGCCGCTCTTCCCGCCTCAGCTGCCCTGTGGCTACAAGCACCTCCTTGAGTGGATATGTCTTTCCTTCTCCTGTTGCGTCTTGGATCAACCTTCATTCAGTACTTGGGCTGGACAGAGGGTCTTCCTAGGATAGAGAGTGGAGAAGATGCTGGTGGGGAGATGGGAGGGCTAGGGCTGGTACTCACATGGGCTCTCAGAAAGCAGCTGAAGGCTGCTGTCAGGCATGGAATTAGCTGGGCATGGTGGTGGTGCATACCTTTAATCCCTACACTTGGGAGGCAGAGGCACGCAGGTTTCTGTGAGTTTGAGGCCAGCTTGGTCTACATGACTGAGTTCTAGGCCAGTCAGAGCTACATAGTAAGACCCTGTCTCAAACAAACAAACAAACAAAAAACTGGAATCATTACGCAATTTCTTCTTCCTCCCTCTCTCATATTTTTAAATATTTTATTTATGGGTATGCACGGGGGGGGGCAGCTCTGAACCACATAGTAAGACTATCTTAAAGAGACAGAAAACACAGCCAAGTGGTGGTGGCGCACGCCTTTTATCCCAGCACTTGGAAAGCAGAGGCAGGCGGATCTCTGAGTTTGAAGCCAGCCTGGTCTATAGAATGAGTTCCAGGACAGGCTCCCAAAATTATAGAGAAAGCCTGTCTCCAGAAGACAGAAAAAACAACGAAACTGAAGCCTTCAAAGTCAGGTATCATCTCAAGTGTCTGAATCAGAAACATTTCCATTCCCACACTGGCCTTGATGCCTGCCTGTCCTTTCCAGTTTTGATTTTTCTGTTTGTAGCGTTCCACCCATTTCTGTCTGTCCATCTTCTATTGTATTCGTTCCCGCAGGAACCTCATTTCCCACCCTCTGGGATGGGAAATCCTTCACAGGATCCCAGATTCACTCGCTCTTTCCACATTTCTTTTTCCTCAGCAGGACATGATCGGTGTTTGACAGTATGCTGTCATCAAAATGTCATCCGAAGTTGAGAAATTCACATTTTCAGCCAGCTTCTTTAGTCCCTGGTTCCAGCAGAGAAGGGACGCTAGAGGGCGCTCCTTCCCCTCTCTTCCATTACTCGTTTGCTCTGAACTCTACACCACCATCCTGAAGGATGTTTTCAGAATTTTGACTCCGCATGCCAGCACCTACAAAAATGCTCATTGATTTAAGTCATTTATTCCATTCAAATTACCCTTTTAATGCCAGTTTTAAATTTTTTTTTTAAAATTTTATTTTTATGCCGGGCAGTGGTGGCGCGCACCTTTAATCCCAGCACTCGGGAGGCAGAGGCAGGCGGATCTCTGTGAGTTCGAAACCAGCCTGGTCTACAAGAGCTAGTTCCAGGACAGGTTCCAAAGCTACAGAGAAACCCTGTCTCGAAAAAACAAAAAAAAATTATTTTTATGTGTATGAGTGTTTTGCCTGCTTATGTCTGTGCACCATGTGCATGCAATGCCCACCGAGGTCAGAAGAGGGTGTCACACACACAACACACACACACACACACACACACACACACACACACACACACAGAACTTGAGTTCCAGACTGTTTTGAGCTGCCTTGAGGGTACTGGAAATCAGACTTAGGCCCTCTGGAAGAGCAGTCAAGTGCCCTTAAGCACCAAGCCATTTCTTCTGTTCCTAAACCCAGTTTTAGACACAGACTCATTTTTTTTCCATAGTGCCCTGCGGTAGTTCAGAGAACCTCCCAGCTTGGCAGTTCCAAGTCAGTAGGGGTTGACGGGCATGGCTACAGACAAAGCAAGACCATTTCTCCCGCTGGGGGATCCTGACCTCACCTCCCTGTGCTTCTCAGGGCCTGCTTCTCTCTTAAGCCTCTTCCATGTAGGTGTCTTATATCCCAGATCATATAATTTGGGGGCAGATGGGCAGGGGTGAGACCTTCTAATGTGACCTAAGCTGCCCTCAAACTTCCTGTGATGCTGAGGCTGGCCTTGATCTGACTGTCCTGCCTCTATTTCCCAAATGCTGGTGTTATATCCAGATCATGGAGTCTCCCAAAAACCAACTAGGAGATCAAGTCCTGTATGTTAAAGCAAAGAGCCTCTATTCTTACACAAATTTGCAAACTCGGACTCTCTGTGTGACCAACGTATCGGAGCTGTCTGAGAGCCCCGAGCTCAGTTAGGGTTGGGTTTTTATAATAGCAAAGGTGGGGGTGAGGGATTTCTAAGGTTTGGGACCCCTGATTGGCTGACATTTGACATTGACTGACTAGGGGTATCCTGGTGAAAAGCTAGGGGTGTGTGCTGGCATGTGATCCTAACTACAAGGGTGGAATGTTAGGAATTTCCTTTGGATGGTCTGTTCCTGGGTGGTATCTGGGTAGTACCTGGGTAGTCTCAGTTTGTGGTTTTTCTTGGAACCAGGTAATATCTTTTTTTTTTTTTTTTTTTTGGTTTTTCGAGACAGGGTTTCTCTGTGGCTTTGGAGCCTGCACTGGAACTAGCTCTTGTAGACCAGGCTGGTCTCGAACTCACAGAGATCTGCCTGCCTCTGCCTCCCGAGTACTGGGTGTGCCACCACCGCCCGGCAAAAATTTATTTATTTATTTATTATGTATACAGTGTTCTGTCTGTCTGTATGCTTGCTGGCCAGATCTCATTACAGATAGATGGTTGTGAGCCACCATGTGGTTGCTAGGAATTGAACTCAGGTCCTCTGGAAGAGCAGTTAGTGCTCTTAACCTCTGAGCCATCTCTCCAGCTCTTGGAACCAGGTAATATCTTAGGGTAAACTGAGACTCAGGCCTACCTTGAGCTTGTCATGGCGGGGTCCTACACTGGGGTTTTCAGAAATGTGCTACCACACTTGGTGACAAATGCTATTTGTCCCTCCCCCTTCTTGTAAGTCAGTCATTATCTCCCTGTTTATACACATCAGCAGCTACCCTCCTTAGCTAGGAAACTTGGCCTCAACCTTCACTGCAGGGAAACCCACCACCCTCTCACATAATTTCCTCTCAGGGGCTCCTTTGGCCACCTCCAGTGGCCTCTCCTCCATTTCATCCTATTTGAACTCGGCAGCATTTACTGACCATTTGTTGGGTCAGAAGCTATATCTTGCTCCATCGGCCCCCATGGATTCTACCTGTGAGCCACTGACTGTTCCAACCCAGATCCCTCTCCCATCCTGCCACTGGAGACTTACCCTGTATCTGTAGGGACCTTCTGCTCCCTCTATGGACTCTCCTTTGCCTCCTCTGTGATGATTCCCAGGTCCAGCTCCAACGTTCACGCTCTCCTCTCTTACCCCCATACCAGTCATTTCCACTCTGAGATGTTGTCATTACCTCCAACCCAGCAACCAGAGATCTTCAGGGACCTTAATTTCTTTCTCCTTTGCCCCATTTGTGTGTGTGTGTGTGTGTGTGTGTGTGTGTGTGTGGCATGTGACTATCTATATACATGTTCTTTTTGCTTGTGTGTAGGCTAATGTGCATGTGTGTGAACGTGCATGCGAAGGCCCATGGTTGAAGTCAGAAATCATACTCAACCTCTTCCTCTTTCACCGAGACAGGGTCTCTCAATCAAACTCAGAGCTCACTGATACGGCTATAGTCCTATTAGCCAGTTGCTCTAGGAATCCCACCATGCCTGTGCCTTCAGAGCCTGTGATTAGAGAGGGAGGTTTCACACCTGTGAGTCTCTGGGGAAGGAAAACACTGTTACTTGTTGGTTTGTGGCCCTCCTGGGGGTCAGGGATACTCTTGTCCCTCTGTATAGAGTGCCCGAGTACTTGTTTATAATCTTCACGTAGCTGCTCTGCCTTCACTGCAGTGAGGAGGCAGACATGAGGCCGAGGAAGGGCAGGTCTCGGGGTGGTCTGGGGATGGATAATACTTGGACTGAATGGGTTTTTTTGTTTGTTTGTTTGCTTGGGTTTTTGGTTTGTTTTTAATTACATTTGTGCGTGTACCATGGTGTGCCTGTGAAAGTCAGAGGACAGACAGTGAGGGTTAGTTCTCCAGTACCCCAGGGCTCCAGGGATAGAGCTCAGGACCTCAGGCTTAATAGCAAGTACCTTTACCCTGAGCCACCTTTTGGGTCCTGATTTAGATTCTGAGACAAGGTCTTGCTGTGCAGCCCAGGCATGCCTAGAATTCACTGTGTAGACCAGGCTGGTCTCTAATCCATGATCCTCCTGGCTCAGCCTCGTCTGGGCTCTCCTCTTCGATTCCTGTTCCCCCAGGCAGCCCAGGCATGCCTAGAATTCACTGTGTAGACCAGGCTGGTCTCTAATCCATGATCCTCCTGGCTCAGCCTCATCTGGGCTCTCCTCTTTGATTCCTGTTCCCCCAGGCCTTCCCTCCCATGATGGACTGAGCCCTTTGAATCCGTGAACTAAAATAAGCTTCTCATCCTTGAGGTTGCTCCTGTCATGGATTTTTGCCACAATGGAAAGAAACTAATACAATAAATAACAAATAAACAGAACAGAGAAAATTTGATGAATTTCTCAGTCACATGAGTGACTTGTAGATTTTGATAAAATACTGTGTTTGGGCCAGGGAGGTGACTCAGTGAATAAGAGAGTTCGCTGTAGAAGCACCAGGGCCTGAGTTTGGGTCTTCAGCACCCACTTAAGAAGCTAGGCACAACTATGCACTCTATAACCCCAGTGCTGGGTGGGGGGCAGCAGGGGCTACAGGATTACTGGGGCTTGGGGCTGCCAGCCTAGCTGGAAAGCGGCAACGCCAGGATCAGTGAAAGGTCCTTCCTCAAAGTCACAAGATGGAGGGGGATAGAGGACAGGCAGCCTCCTCTGTCCTTGTCTGTATCTCCTGTTCGCAGGTGCCCACCTATGTGCACACACCTACACATACACATGGTTTCTATCTTTATCGTTTTATTTTCTAAGTCATTCCCAGGTTAGTCAGCCTCCCATCACTAAAATGAAATGCCCAAAATAATTAACTTATAAAAGGAAAAGATGTGGTTTTGGAAATTTTAGCTCATGGATAAGGTTGACCGGCTTATTTTGGGTCTCTGGGGCAGCGACACTTCATGGTGCAAACATTGGTGGTGCAAACACTCACACCTCGTGCCTTGGAAAGACAACAGAAAAGGAAGACTGGAAGTGTGGCTTCTGTGGAGCTCCTGTCTAGCATATGTGAGGCTCCTGGATTGATCCTCTGCAGAAATTTAAAAAATGAGGATGAGAAAGAGATCCAAATAACCTAAAATACCTCCCACTAGGCTGTTCCTTCCAACTGTACTGTTGTGGGCACCACACCTTTAACATATGGACCTTTAAGAGACAACATAAAATGTCTGGCATTATTCCACATGCGTGTGTGTGTTTGTACATGCATCTGCTCACACATGCACATGCCATAGTGTGTCCATGTGACTAGAAGTAAGAGAACAACTTTTGAAAATTGGTTCCCTCCTTCCACCATAGGTTTCAGGGCCTGAACTAGGTCGCCATGCTTACATGGCAAGCACCTTAGCAGGCTGAGCCATCTTACTCTATCTGCCCCTGGCATGCATGCACACAGACACACACACACACACACACACACACACACACACACAGCCTTGAACTCACAGAGATTCATCTGCATCTGCCCCATAAAGAGTGGATGGAATGGAAAGTTCTGTGTCACCACACTTGGCTAGCATCTATATTTTTAAAATATTTTATTTTTATTTCAAGTGCATTAGCATTTTGCGTGCATGTATGTCTGTGTGAGGTTGTCGAGTTCCCTGGAACTGAAGTTACAGGCAGTTGTGAGCTGCTCTGTGGATGCTGGGAATTGAACCCAGGTCCTTTGGCAGAGCAGTCAATGCTCTTAACTGCTAAGCCATCTTTCCAGCCTCATGCATCTCTATTTTTGATAAGTCCAGCATGGTCTACATAAAGAGTTTCAGACCAGCAAGGGCTACACAGTAAGACCATATGTCAGGAACCCCCAACAAAAAACAGCCCAGCAAACATGGACAGGGATTGAGCAACTCTGAAGTCAAGGGAGCGGTGATGGAAAAGTGGGGAAATCCTGGCTATGTGATTCTGGTGCTTATTTGGAAGACATGTTTCCTGTGATTTGGTCATGGTGAAATTTTGATATGTTTCATGGTGAAATTTTGATATGTTTCATTTCATTTAAAAAAAAAACAATACTTTTCAAGAAGGAAACTGACCATATAATTGACATGAATTACAAAAAAAATCACAACTACTAACACATGCCCAGAAAGAAACCCAGCCTCGGAATGAAGCCTCACCTGCTGTTGCCAAATATTTATTACTTATACGTTGCTGGTCCATTTGTTTTTGTCCTTCATGAATGCCAGTGGATCAGAGGGTGGGTCCTCACTGCTAGGGGAAAACAAGAATGGGGGGTATTTTCAAACTCAGCAAGTTTGATCCATTGACTTTTCCTTTCTCTATGAAATGGGGACTCAGTTTGTTGTACATTTGATAGGCGGGCAGACCACCTCGCTCAACTCAAAAGAACATAACGTTCCCAGGAGTCACAGATTAAGTCTGGCCATGGACCATTGGAAGCAAAGTCCCCAAAGGATGATGAGTGCTTTTAAGCAAATGACTCTGGTAACTGAATACAGGACAGGTTGGTGATGGGTGCTGAGAAAACCAACTAGGAGATTATAGCGGTAAATAGCTGTAATCCGAGCTGGAGATGCAGTAATCGGACCTTGTAGTTACACAATGCATATACATTCCTTCTATACCCTCCTTAAAACAATTACGTGAGCTAGGCTGAGTTCTTTTCTTAAGAATTGTAGGTTTCATTTAAAAGGCAAGTATGGGAGAAAGATTTTACAAACCCAGAATTGGCAGGATTCAGAAGCCGGGCTGAGAAGGACCAGGGAAACATGAAAGACCACTCCAGGTGCTTAAGTTTGAGTAACTAGAACACCATTCCCTATATGAGCTAGAGGAAAAGCTGATGTGGAGCCTATGATGGTGAATTTTATTTTTTAAGGATTTTTTTTTAATCTTAAGTGAGTGTTTTGCCTATAGTGCTCACAAAGGCCAGACGTAGCATCATATCCTCTGAAACTGGAATTACACATGGTTGTGAGCCACCATGTGGGTGCTGGGAACAAACCCAGGTCTTCTGCAAGAGCAGCCAGTGCTCTTAACCACTGAGCCATTTCTCTATCCCGTTTATTCTTTTTGTCCTGAGCCTATTCAAGGCTTTTGTTTTTATTTTGTTTTGTTTTTATCGTTGTTTGTATGCTTGTCTCATAGCCTAGTCTAGCCTGGACAATGATATGTCCCTGAGGCTGATCTTGAGTTCCTGTTCTCCCTGCCAAGTGCTATGATCACAGGTATGCACACCACACTTGGCTCCGTTCAACTGTTGCCTATGTTCTCGATAAGGGCCTTCGTAGAGGTTGCACCCAGTTGTCGTACATGTCCACCTTGAGCAGTTCCTCGGGCTGCCTTGATTTGGTGGTTTTTCAGGCTCTCTTCAGTTTGGAGTTGTTTGCTATTTCACTGGGCCTAACCTCGGCTATGCTTCTCTGAGACAGTCTCACAGTGTTTACACTGTCATTTCTCACTGTGTCCTGTCAGGGGGCACACAAGCTCCACTCATCTCAGGACCTGTGGTTTCTATGATTTAACTAAGGTGGTGCCTGCCAGGTTTCTCATGGGTGAAGTCACCCCCCACAAGGAAGGGCTGCAAGGACTCCTGAGGAGGAACTTTGAAAGGCCCTGGGGAGGCTGGTCCTCACCAGAGGCGCATTTTCCTCCAGGTCTCTGAAGCATCTGTGATTAGAAGGGCCCTAGGCACTGTCTACTTGTCTCCTCAAAGAAGAAAGGAAAGGAAGAAGAAGGCGGGGGAGAGGCAGAGAAGGGGAGAAGAGTGAAGGCACACATTTGAGCTTGGTTCTTACCTCTGTTCTAGCACATTTGCTTAGATATGCACAGCCCTGGGTACCACCCCCAGCACCACCAAAAAAAAAAACCAAAAAAACTTAATGGGGCAGGAGAGATGGCTCAGTGGTAAAAGCACTTGATGCTAGCTAGACCTGAGGACTGAGTTCAACCCTAGGATCCACGCTGTAGTAGAGAGTCAGTTCTGACAGGCCTGACGTCCACAGCAGGCCTTCAGGCTTAATGGCAAGAACATTTTCCTGAAGCCAGGTAGTGAAGGTGCATGCCTTTAATCCCAGCACTCTGAAGGCAGAGGCTGGTGAATCTCTGAGTTAGAGGCCAGCCTGGTCTACAGAGCAAGTTCCAAGACAGCCATGGTAACACAGAGGAAACCCCATATCAAAAACAAAACAAAACAAAACACCCCAACAACCACAATGGAGAGGTTATTTGTCCGGCATACCATGCTTTCACTAATACCCACTTGAGAGTGGAAACCTAATGGCAAGACTAACTTGCTGGCTCTGAAGCAAGTGCAAGCCGTCCCACTTGAAGGATTCTGGGTTTGGGTCAACCCTGCTGTCTGCTGCTAGGAACTCAGGTTCTGAGCAAGAGGCCCTGCCTTGCATTCTGCACTGGGCCCTGCAAGTTACACAGCCGGCCCAGGGTGAAGGCACAGGTGTGGACTATTCTTGGTCTTGGGAATGTTTCTGGCTGACACTGAGCCGGCAGCTCGGTGGGGAGGCGCTGAAGGTTCTAGCAAAGGCGGGTGGGTTTGCAGAGAGCAGTGAAGGAAGGGCTTAAGGCCTTCAGAAGGCATATTTAGCCTTGGACTGAAAAGAAAGTGGAGACAGAAACTGGCTAGGCAAGGGGGGTGGGGGACAGCCCGTGAGAAGCAAGGCACTGAAGGAAACCTGGCGTGGTGCCCAATCCCAAGGCCGCCTTGGGCGATTGCGCTCTGGGGGCCTGGGTGTCCCTGGCGGTCCCCACAGACGTCCACGTGTTGTGGGCATAGGGCGGCGCCACAGTCGCGCGGCCGGAACGTGCAGGCCAGCCCGCCTCTGGGGCCCTGTATTGGTCCGATGTCCTTCCCACCCCCACCCACCCACCACGGCAGGGCGGGTCCAGAGTAACGCAGGGGCCTCCGTGGGTCCAGGCACGTCGGCGCTCCGCGTCTTCCTTGCACACCAAGGCTGGGCTGGCGGGCAGGGGAATCTAGAAGGCTCCTTATGCCAGGATCTTGATGGGGGCGTTGCAAGCCTGGCCTGAACTAGTCTGGAGCTGGGAGGGAACGAAGGCTGCCCCACCGTGGCTGCAACTCAATACAGGGCCTCGCTCTGCCGGGAGTCACCGACCCCAGCCAGTGGGACTAGGATTGCTGACCTCTGTGTGCAGAGGAACCCTGGAGACCTGCGTGATCCCGCCTGCCTCTCCCCAGGTTGCAACCTCTTCTCCAGCTGCAGCCCAAGAGTGTGTGCCCAAAGGTCCTGTGCAGCCTTCACAACTTTTCAGATTGGTCGTGGAAAAAAAAATTCTCCTGATTCAGTGGCCTGGGAAGGAAGCAAGAGGTTTGGGGACATTTTCAACTTCACCCACCACCTTACAAAGTAATAGATAGCTTAGGATATAAACTGGCAAACACGGCAATGTGAATAATTAGATTCCTCCCCAAATAAAGCACCCAGGATCCTACCACCCTAAATCAAATTCTTCATATACTGGAGTGTTTCATGTGTCTATTTTCCTTTACATATTTGATAATTCTGCATAAATCATTTAGTATCTTGTTTTTTATTCTCTCTTGCTTTTAAAATATTTTGAATTAATTTATCGATGGGGGTGGCTTGCATGGTGGTGATGGAGTAACTTGGAGAAGTCAGTGCCCCTTTTGCCAGGTGTGTTCCGGAAATCAGACTCCGTTCACCAGGCTAGGGGCAAGCACCTTTACTGGTTGAGACATCTGATGCTGCCCTCCCTTGACTTTGCAGCCATTCTCCTGCCTCAGCCTCCTAAGTACTAGGATCACAAACATGAGCCACCTCACATCTAACTTTGGTTTTTGTGCTTACTTTCTTACATCTTCCATTTCTTTAAACACATCCTAAATATGGGTAAATGGTTCTATGCTAACATTATTGTACAGGAAGACCACGCGGATTTATTGTTCCTTGGTTGTGTCGCTGTGGATTCTGATAAGGCAAAGGTCTTGGAATAGCAACCAGGCCTTTTGTAGGTCCCAAACATTTCCTTCTTTGCCTCAGTTTACAAGAAAGAAAAGGAAGGAAGGCCAACAGACAGGCAGGCAACAGTTAAATTCATGTGTTCTGACTATGGTGACCTTTGACAAGTTCTTGTTTTTCAGTTTTCCGGGCATTATCTGTTCCCCTCAAGCTTCAAAATCATATCACCAAATCAGTACTTTGAAAAGCCAAGGAGGAGTCAGTACACAGTGTTTCCCAAGGGCCCCAGTGCAGACGTTGGTTCCATTCAGACTCCCTCCCAGGTTCCCTGTAGACTCAGCGGGCTGCACTAATAGGTTCAGCAGTTCCCATGGGGTCAGGCTCAAAGAGAAGTCATGGCTTACATGCTGAATAATCATAGTAATTACCTTATTAAGAGTCCCCTGGAGCCAGGTGTCCCTTGGTGGCATAGCCTTCAGTCCTGGCACTCAGTAGGCAGGGACAGGTGGCTCTCTTGTGAGAGTTCCCAGACTGCTAGGGCTATATAGAGAGACCTTGTCTCAAAAGACAGGAACAAAAATCACAAAGAGACCCTTAGAGCCATTTGTGGTGGCTCAGGTCTATAATCCAAACCCTTGGAAGGTTGAGACAGAAGGGTCATGACAAGTTCAAGGACAGCCTGAGCTACATTGTGAAACCATCTCAAAAAAAGTGTCCCTTGGGAAGCCAGTCATGGACTGCCCATTGAAAATCATGGACCAGAATCTGTTCCCCAAACCTGAGTGAATAAAGGGGCTCTGGGTAACACCCTGAAGTTGCAATATTGCCTTTAAGATTTTTTGATTTTTTGTTTGTTTGCTTTTTAAGGGTTGTTTCCTTGTTTGTTTGTTTTTATTTTTTGAATTTTGTTGTTTTGGCTTTTGTAGTTTCTTGCTATGTAATTCTGCCTAGCCTGGTACTATGTAGCCCAGGTTGGGTTTGAACTCATAAAATCCTTCTATCTCAGTCTCCCTAAGGCTGGGATCACAGGAGTATGCCAGCCTGCTGGGCTAGCATTGTATTAGCCTATTCCCCTTGGAATCAGCCTGTACATTCCTGGCCACTAATGAGGTCATACCAACCCTAGGTGGCGGGGACACTGACTTTTATTTTAGAGCTGTAGAAACTGAGGCTGGTGGGGTAACTGCCTGCCTTCTTACTGTTTGGTCACTGACAGCATGTGCCAGTTTCTCCTCTTTGCTTCAGTGGAGGAGGGGGATCTCAGCGAAGTCCAAATGGCCACAGCACAACTTACTTAAAAACACCCACTTTCCTGTTTGGCTGCACACTCAACACCCCAAGGTTTACTCTCAAGTGACCCCAGAATGGGGCCTGCTTGCTCAGAACCATAAATAACCTGGCTGCACATTACATTCATGATGTACTCAACAGGCAGCTCCTGTCTGGGTCCCTAGTCCTTTGGAGCTAGAGAAATGGCTAATTGGTTAAGACCACTTGATGCTCTTGGACCCAAGTTCAGTTCCCAGCACCCACATCAGTGTGGCTCACAACCACATACAATGGCAGTTCCAGGGCATCTGGCACCTCTCAGCTCTTTGAGCACCTGCACTGGTGGGCACATGCTTCC
>JAQHUG010000204.1:2178228-2194346 GCA_028555095.1 Dicrostonyx torquatus | reverse complement strand
TTAACAAAAAAACAATGCAGCCACCTTAAAAATCAAACAAAGCAAAAACTAATTAATCTTGTATGTGTGTTTCTGTGTGTGAGCATATGGCATGGCATCTAAGTGGAACTCAGAGGACAATTTGCAAGAGTCATTTCTCTTATGACCCATTATCTGGGTTCCAGGGATTAAATTCAGCTCATGAGGATTGACAGCAAGCGCCTTTACCCGCTGAACCATCTCGACTTAGATAGACATAGAGTTTATGTTGCGATACCTTACACACCTCTGACTTATTTCTCCTGTGGGTGGGAAAAGCTGCCCTAGGCCTCACTGAGGTCTTCTATGAGAAGACTCTTTCTTCAGAGGTTATAACAGAGAAGCCCCTGGTGACACTGGGAAACACACAGTGACACTCATGCGTTGAATTCAATCAATGTTTTTGTTATTGTAACTTGCCTCTATCTGGGAGGCTCTGGGGTGACAGCCATCCAGATAGCCAGAAGACAGTGTGGAAAGTTTTCTGGTCCTCTGTACCTCTCTAGGGACTTGATGTGCCTGGGAGCCACCTTCGAAATGGTCCTGTTCTGGATCTTATCACTGTGCTTCAAGCGCTGAGATAAACAGACTTCCCATCTCTGTTTTCTGCCCTCACTAGAAAGCAGGCAGGGTTGTCCAGAATGAATTTCCCGTGTCAGAAACCGCAGAAGCATGAAATGATAAAACCATATGTGCATATACAGCCTGCCTGGGCTTACACATCCTCTTCTACCCAGAGTTCTTAGGCCTTGTGTTCTTTCTCTCTCTCTCTCCCCTTCGGTGAGTATGAGTCTTGCTGAGATCTGGTTGCAAAGATTAGAGGAAGTAGGCATGGAGCTGAGAGTTTGTGCACCGAAGTGTCTCCAGCTGTCTACACCTGTGGGAATTTGTCTGGGTGAAAGTGCATTGCACAGATCTAAGTCAGGTACTTGAGGGATGCCCTTAAGCTTTGAACAACCTCACAGCCTATCAACCTGTCTAGCTACAGAATGCAAAGCCTACTTCCTCCAGAAAAGCCTTAAGTAGATCAGAGAGAACCATTAGCCATAGGTTCATCTGCAAAACACTCTCTCTCTTTAGAATTTCTGACTCTTGCACTTCTTAGGGTGAAAAATGTTCCGGTTAGGTGCAGGACCTGTGTGTGTCTGTGTGTGTGTGTGTGTGTGTGTGTGTGTGTGTGTGCTCAGCTAGAGAAAAGCACTGAAAATGCTTCAGATGCAAAAATAGCATATTATTCTTTCCATCCGAAACTCACAGCCTGGTTTTGAGAGGACCACAAAGGAAGCTGTGTTTAGAAGTGTGTTTTGAAGAGGCAGCAGTGGCTCCTACTTTGACTAAATAAGAAACAGAGCCCAAACAATTGAGTTGATAGGTGCCCTGCTGTAGGGTAGCTAAATTCTGCTGTGTGTGTATGTGTGTGTGTGTGTGTGTGTAGTATGTATGTGTGTAAGCACATTTGTATGTGTTTTAGTATATATATGCACATGAATACACGTGTATGTGTGTGGACATGTATATGGAGGCCTGAAGTTGAGGTTGGGTTGATCAGGAATTATTCCCCCATCTCTCTTGTACTTTGTTCATTGAAGGAAGTTCTCTCAGCCAAACCCAGAGCTAGCCAAGATGACTAGTATTGCTAGCTATCTTGCTCTGGGAAGCCTCCTGTTGCTAACTTCAGAGGCTGGAATGCAGGCCACCAATTCCACCTGTCATTTACATGGGTGCTGGGGATCCAAATTCTAGCTTACATGCTTGCTGAGCCTGTGTTTTCCCACTGAACCATCTCCTCAGCCCATGAGTACCTTTTTGATTGACTAATCAGACTCTTGATTTCTGATTATTTAGTGGGTATCTATTATATGCTAAACACTATCCTAGAAGCTGAGGACACAGCACAGATATGATCCTTGTTCTCATTGAAGTTGGAACCAAGCAGGTGGAGGGACAGGCTGTCGGGTGGTAGTGAGAGCAGACAGGAGGTACCACTGGGTGAACTAAAGGGGTGGTGGCAGGAGCGTTTCAGATATGCTGGAAGGAAAATGTCTCATGCATTTGAGCAGAGATGGAGTTAAATAGTTGCTGTCTAGAGGAAGATCATTCTAGATTCTAAATAAGTAGTCTCAGGAAGGCTAAGGTGGGGGCTGATTTGAGCAACAACAAGGGGTCAATGTCTTTGGGTAGGCCAGAGTTGCTTGGGGCCAAGAACACGTGTGGAGACGCCCTTGGAGGTGATGGAGACAGCCCTTGGAGGTTTTGACAGAAGAGCGGAGTGATCTGAAGGAGCCTTGTGTTTGCTGGGGTATTGCAAAGACTATAGAGAGACAAGAGGGAGGCAGGGTCTGTTTACAGAAATCCAGGTAGGAGAGATGGTGGCTGATTCGGGGAAGCAGTACTGAAAATAGGACATTAGGCAGAGAGTGTCAACAGATTTAAAAAAAAAATGCATTACAGAGTTAGAGACAGGAAGAAAGGAAGGAAGGAAGGAAGGAAGGAAGGAAGGAAGAAAGGAAGGAAGAAAATGAGTTAAGGATGTTTCCAAGGATGTGTGCTTGTTCCAGAAAACTAAAGAATCTGTCATTTGCTGAAGTGGGAGGGACCAGATTTGTTAAGGGCCATCAGAAGTCTGTTTTTGGATACAGAACCCCGGAGGTTTAATGTTGGAATATCAAGCAGAGAAGTGGTGATAAGAGCTTGGTGTTCACAGCCGTGCAATGGTGGCACACCTTTAATCTCAGCACTTTGGAGGCAGAGGCAAGCAGATTTCTGAGTTCAAGACCAGCATGGTCTACACAGTGAGTTCCAAGTCAGCCAGGGTACACAGAGGAACTCTGTCTCAAAAAAAAAAAAAAAACAAAGAAAAAAACAAACAACAACAAGAGTTTGCAGTTCAGAAAAGTAAGTGATAGAAACGTCTCACACTGGGAGTTTCACCCTGCTCTAAAGAAAGCGCTGGGAGCGCCTCAAGAACCCCAGAGCCCATGCGACACTTAAAGCATGCTTTGGACCATAGAGCACTGCTGCTCTTTCCCCAGATCCAGTCAGCAGTTCATTCAGCAGCAAATGCTTAAGGCACTGTGCTGTATTAACATAAGGCATAGGCTGTATCGCGGAAATGAGACTGTCCTGTAAATCCTGTAGGAGATGAAGAAGAGAGTGGAGAGTTCAGCACAGTGAGGAGGGAGTAAGTTGAGGGTGCTGGGACCATGGGAGAGGCACCTCATCTTGTCTCAGAGACCAGAGATCATGCTCCCGCAAACCTTCCTGCTTAGGGATGGGGTAGGGAGAGCCGTGTAGCCCAGTGCGTGAGAGCAGTGTTTCAAGCAGAGGATACAGCAGGGGACAGAGGAAGCCATGCATTCTGGTGAGTGGCTGAGGGTGTCTGGGGTGCAGCATGAATGGGGTAGACAGACACACAGACAGAGGCAGGTGGAGACCAGAGGCTCACCAGGAGCGGCTCTATGGGCAGTTACTGGGACTGTATTAGAAAGGTTACAGGCAGCCTCTTGGAAACTTTAGGTAGAGGAAAGAGGTCAAGAGAAGGGTAGGCTGGAGAAGCCAGGCCTATAAGCAGTAGCTTTATGAGTCTGAGGAAGGTGGATATTTTAGATTTACAGAGTGCCCTAAATATTCTAAGTGTGTCCATACAACATTAGGTAAGGGAGGGAAATAAGAAGGTTGGGTGTGCGTTCCTTAATCTCAGCTGATGGGGGACACTTTAACGGAAAGAGGTACAAGGTGCAAGCATCTTAGTAGGGAGTCAGGGTGTGGGAGAAAGGAAGATAGATAGGCCGAAGATGAGAGAGCCCCCAGGAAGGGCAAGGTCTTTAACATGAAGGAAGCAGCAGGCAGGAGAACAGAATCACAGACCCAAAGTGACAGTCTTTCCAAGCACACTCCGCTTGGCCAGTTGTATGTGGTGTGTATTCAGGACCGGCGCCTGGCTTCCGAGGGAAGGTGCTTTATGCTGGGTGTCTGTGTGTTTGGACTAAGTGTTTGTGAAGGGATATTCTGAGTCGGGGCTAACCGCAGAACTCTGGGATGTACACCATACTGCCTGCAGTTAAAAGGGATTTGCATTTAACATGTGCTGGGAGAGAACATATGTCCTTGAACAGCCTGGGATCCCAAGAGGAGATTTCAACCAGAACAAGCTATGGCTCCGCTCATGTTCAGAGACTATGGGCTCGCTTTGTACACAGTAGGGGCATACGTTTTGCCAACAGAATGAGCATTTCAGTTTTACTGAAACTCAGTCATTTTAGGAAGCATATGTTTGGTTAAAAGTTTGAATGAGATAGTTTAAGAAAAAATAAATTCATTTGGGTGGTGGTGGCACATGCCTTTAATACTAGCACTTGGGAGGCAGAGGCTGGAGGATCTCTGTGAGTTTGAGGCTAGTCTGGTCTACAGAGCAAATTCCAGGACAGGCTCCAAAAGATACACAGAGAAACCCTATCTCGGAAAATGAAAACAACAACAAAAACAAAAATAAAAAAAATAAATAGAAAAAGAAAAAAATAAAACAAATTAAAATAAATTCAGGCTGGGGATTTCGACCAGTGCTAGAATGCTTGCCTAGCAGGCACAAAGCCCTGGATTCAATCTCCAGTATTGCAAATTAAATTAGTAAGTAAATAGTCAGTAATGGCGATATATACCTTATAATCCCAGCACTGAGGATGCAGAGGCAGGTGGATTTCTGTGAGTTCACGGCCAGCCAGGGCTATACAGAGAGACTCTGCCTTAAGAAAAAAAAAAGTAAATAAATAAAAATTATAAAAACGAAAAATACGACAGAGGATATAGTTCAGCTGGTGGAGTGATCACCTGCTATGTGTGAAGCCCTGGGTTTGGTTCCCAGTGTGACATAAATGCGGTGTGCTGACGCATGCCCTTGGGAAGTAGAAGAAAGAGAATTAGAAGTTTCTTTTTTAGCATCTAACAAGTTCAAGGTTGGCCTGGGCTACACATTCCTATCTCAAAAAGCACAATAAAATAAAACCCAAAGCCAGACATTCTCACCCCCCTCCTTTTTTGTTTTGTTTTTTCAAGACAGGGTTTCTCTATGTTGCTTTGGAGCTTGTCCTGGTACTTACTCTGTAGACCAGGCTGGCCTTGAACTCACAGAGAACCACCTGCCTCTGCCTCCCGAGTGCTGGGATTAAAGGTGAGCACCACCATCACCCAGCCATTCTCACCCTCTCAGGACTAGCAGTTTGGATCCTGCGGTGCAGTTCATATTCTGGCTAGAGTCCTACTCTGTGCATGAAACTTTCATTTAGCTCAACAAGCATTTCTGGAGCCCTGGGTTTTACTATGAAGGTTCATTTCCCTTTCAACTCAGACACCTTAGTCCCTGGACTGCAATTAACACTTAATTATAGTCCTTTTCTTTTTCTTTTTGTATTGCTCCTCAATTGTTAGTGAACAGCGGTCTCCCAAGGAGGCCAAGTGTTCCTTGGGGCAGGGATTATATTGCAAACTTCAGGTTGATCAAGAAAGGCACAAGAGGGTGGCTATCCAGAAGCATTTGAGGACAACTGGAAACAAGAACAGAAAACCATGCATTGACTGTATGTTCCTTTCCTAATAAAATACACAATTGCAATCTACGTTTTCATGTTAAGGGAAGGCTTTGTGTATTCAAGTCATTGATGTGAATCCCTACAATGCTTTGTTCTTCTTAATTCGAAACAGAACTCTTTTCTGAGGTTGAGAATTAAAAGGGAGCAGCAGTCTTGGGTGAATCACACCCTAGCAGGATTGCCCTAGAGCAGGCATTACAGGCATTTCAGACTATGAATTAACTTGTACACAGCAGGGTATAAGTGGCATCCTTGACCTTCAGTGGCTTAGCTGCTTGCAGGAAACAGCCCTCACCTAACAACAATGACAAATGTCTCCAGATATTATTAAGTGTCCCTGGGGACAAAATCACTCCTAATTGTGAACCATGTCCCATAGGAATTTTGATTCCAGTTGGATAATACTATTTCAACAAGTAGTTGGAGGCAGGGGCATGTACCATTTTTTAAAACTTTTATTATTATTATTATTATTATTTTGGCTTTTCGAGACAGGGTTTCTCTGTAGCTTTGGAGCCTGCGCTGGAACTAGCTCTTGTAGACCAGGCTGATCTCGAACTCACAAAGATCCGCCTGCCTCTGCTTCCCATGTGCTGGGATTAAAGGCATGCGCCACCACCGCCCCGCAACTTTAATTATTTATTGTGTGTGTGCAGGTCTAAGGATAACTTGCAGGAGTTTCTTCTGTCACCTTGTGCCTCCTGGGCTCTAACTTGGGACATCAGGTTTGACCACAAGCACTCTTATCCACTGAGCTGTCTCGCCAGTCCTCACGATACACTTTTTTTTTTTCCTGTGACTTAGGCACTATCTCTAGTTACTTTATCTTATAGATCAAGAAGCTGATGTTGAGAGTTGAACCTGCTGAAGATGCCGGTGCTAGTTCAGCGCTTGAAGCAGGATCACACACGACTCCCCAAGCTTTACCAACACTCCACTGCCTCCTAGAAAGGCAGCAAGTTCAAAACTGGAGGTGAACAGCAACTTCAAAATATTTTAAAACTTTCTTTTTTGAGAAGGGAGGGGACTATTATTCTTTTACTCATTAAATCTGTTTGATTGTAAACACACATACACACTCTCCCTCCCTCCCTCCCTCTCTCTCTCTCTCTCCCTCTCTCCCCCCACCCCCACCCCGCGCGCGCACGTCCCTCTCTACCGTCCTTGGTCTTATCTAGGAAAAACACAGAACTACACAATGGAACAGCTTCGATTCTCCCTGTTACAAATTATCCAAAAGCCAGAGCCTAACGGTGCCAAAAAGCAACCGGTATTATTTACACAAGGATTGAAGGCTAATAGTTAACTTTCTCCCATTTAATTCTAGAAACAGTAAACATCGCCTGGCGTTACAACTACAATGAATAAATGTCATAAAACCGGGGAAGAAAACTCTTGGTCTAAAGCAAAATGGAAAGGTTGGGTTTTCAAGCTCTTCCGCCCTCGCGCGCCGCCTCCGGCTACCCGGCCTCGGGTCCCTGTCGCCCTCGTCAAACTCCTGTCCCTGGCGCCCAGAGCTTCTGGCTTCATTTCCCGCCCTGGGGCGCGCTGGAAAAACAACAGCCAGAAACTTTGGCTGGGTTTGCAGTTCACTGAGGGGGGAAAAAAGCCAAAAAAAAAAAAAAAAAAAGAGGCGGGGGGAAAGCAGATACTCTAGTTCGGTTCTGAACCAGGCTGAACGTTCCGATTTAGGGGTGGGGGCTGGGGGGGGTCACAATTCGGTCAGGTTCAAATGCGCATGTGTGAGAGGAGTCGCTCCAGCATTTATTGAGCGCTCACTGTGTACCGCCAGCCGGGGTGTGTGGAGCGCGCGCGCGCGGCCGGGGCTGGGGGCGCGCGGGCCGTGCGCGCGCGTGGCCGGGGGTGTGTCCCCGCGTCTAGCTGGCTGGCTTGCGGGCGGACTGGCTGCGAGCGGCTCGGTGCGCTCCCTTCCCGGGCGGGGGAATCCGGGCCGGGTTGTGGCCGCGGCCGCGTACGTGAGCGCTGTGTCCCGGAGAGGGAGGGCAGGCCGGCCAGGTGGGCGCGAAGGCGGCGAAGGCGGCGGCGGCGGGAGGCGGCGCAGTGCAGGGGCCGCGCCGGTGGCGGGCAGGGCCGCGGCCGCTGCAGGGAAGCGAGCTGTCCGGGCCAGTGGCCGACCGAGGTGAGCTGCGCGCGGGACCTCACTGGGGTTGCAACCCGGGATTGGGGACGGCATCGGGCGGGGGGCCCAGGAGGCTCGTGCGGCCCGGGCCGGACCGGGGCTGCTGCGGCGGTGGCGGGGTGGCCGGGTGGGGGTGGCCGCTCGCTTTCTCGCGCGTCGCCTTGTTTATGTCGCGGATCCTACCGCCGGATCTCCCTTCCAACTTTGAGCAGTGACCGGGAGTGGCCTGGCGGGCCCACACTGACCTGTTAACCTGCCCCCTTTCCAACTGGGCCGTCAGCCCGGCGCTCCGCGCGTCCCTGCCCTCTCCAAATCCAGAGAGCGCGGTGCTGCAGCACTGGCCTCGCGACACACCCTCTCTGAACTCCCTTCTTGCGGCCCCCTTCACCGCCCCCTTGGCTCTAATCTTGCCGGGTTCACCCCGGGTCCCTCCTTGGCCGTGGCACTGTGGGCCTCTGGAGTGGCCGGTGGGGACCTAGAAAGGGAGTTTGTCATGGGCAGACAATTCCGAGGCAGGGTTCCTTTCCTGTCTGGGAGTTAAGGCTCTGCGCCTTCACTTTAGGGCCTACTTGGAGGTCTAAAGAGACCCACCTGCCAGCAATCCTGCGCGAGCCCTGTTTTCCATCTCTCCGCTTCCTGTGGTTCTGGAGGACTTCCATCAGGCATGGGTTCCCATGATGCCAGGCCATGGCACAGGGGCTATCTACAGCCCTTCACTGCTTTCTTGACTCTCCCTTACCAGAAGGGTGTAAAGTGGGACAGTTGGTTTCAGAGTGAGCTATCAACAGGTATTGTAGCCTGGGGACACTCTCCTGAGGGGCTGTGTAAACAGAGGTTCTTCCATACTTTGGAAGAATGAAACAGAAGGAAATTGGTTAACCCGCAGGTACCTCTGGGAACCTACTGTGTTCTTTTCTCACTGCCAAGCTTTCTGGGGGATGCTTAGAGGCATGTGAAAAGTCGAAGGTCTCAGGAAGCTGCAAGACTAGAGAGGAATGATTTAAGAGCTCAAGTTTAAATTAAGGTGCTATGACTGCAGAGTTAGTGTAAACTCTGGGGCACAGGAAGCATGGCAGTTAAAGGTGGGGAAGGGCACTCAGCACTCATTTTGAAATAATTTCCACCTGTAGACAATTCCCTGGCAAGACTCACAAGTCAGAAGGAAGAGTTCACTGGTGGCAAGCTTGCCAAAGAAAGTCCAGTGGCTTGGTTGTCTCAGAAAGAAAGGCTACAGAGGATACATAAATATTTCCGTCCAGGGCTTATAATCTCTTGGAGGACACAGGAAGACTTGAGCATGTGAAATAAGATTCCAGATGGGGCACAGTTAGTTGTCAAAGCGCCAGGTGCAGAAATGGGTGCTGTTGGAGGCCAAGGGAGGGAACTCTGGGCAAGGGATTGCCAGACCTGTGCTATGTCCTTGCAAGATGAGACTGTGGAGGTGGTACACAAAGTGGGGGGATGAATCTGGGTTTCTCCGGAGACCAGGAGATGGCCTTGGCCCTCTTGAATGTTTCCTGAACAGTAAGAGATAAAGAGAGAGAGGGACAATGACTGAGATTGTGGAAGTCCTAGAAAGTCAGACTAAGGAATTAGACTTTTATCCTGGGTGTACCGGGGAGACATCAGGCCAGGGAGTGATGTAACAAATTTTATTTGTAAAGATTTTTTGAATCTGATGTTAGGAGGCCAACCAGCAAGTAGCCTGTTGCGCTTCTGGAGGGCTGTGGGTTTGGACTGGAAGACTTTGAAATTATCTGTTGACAGGGGCAGGGTGGAGAGAAGACACGAGTAGGAACCCATTCCTTGGAGTTGCCGTTGTAGTTGAGATCAGAAATGTGTGCTTTGTGGAGAAGTAATTGGCACTTGGGCTCTTGAGAAGTCTCTTGTGTTTGCCAGGTTATCCCGGATGTAGGGATGTAGGTTCTAGCTTGCCACTGTAGCTCTGATCTATAGGAACCCTGGAGGGTAGTGTAGAGGGGAACTCAGGGAGCTGTCTTAGTCATAGGTGCAGCAGAGAATTTACATGGGCCTGAGGGTCTGACCCTCAGGCTTCTGTTTTACCATCCTTTTTCTTGTCATTCCCTGGATTTGACCCTGAAGGTGGAGGAGCAAGCCTGGGGAGCGGGCTTCAAAAAATGGGGCCATCTTTACAACCATGAGGGTGGGGTTAAGAGGTTGGAGGGAAGTGGAGTGGGCTTTGCTAAAGGAGTAAGTTATTGGGCTTTGATTTGCTGAACTTTACTCTTTACAGAGACACCGAGGTAAGTCTCCTGGCTGTTTGTGCAGGGGGAGGGATGAACAACAAGACAAGCTAAAGGAAGACAGAGGAATGTGGGTCCTCTTGTAGAGCCTGGCTTTCCCCAGTCTCATCCAGTTTCCCTTCCCAGGATTCTGGTGTCCAGGACCAGTAGCAGGGAGCTGGCATTCTTTTCCCGAGCTCTAAGGTCTTCTTTCTTTTTGCAAGAGCGACTCAGGGTGATTTGCAGAACGAATTCCCGAAGCCGCAACTTGCAACATCTGTTGAAGGATGATTGCAAAAGGCCGTGGAGAGAGCTGGGATGGTCATTTCAGTTGCTTATTTCTCTGAGATTAAGGATCAGAGAACTGAGGGGAAGAGGGCCTTGAGGGATAGGGACAGAGGCCATAAGGATCACGTTCTTTCTTACCTTCCCCAGCCTCTCCCCTCTCCTTTTTCTTCTTCCCTTCCTCTTTTTCTTCTTCTTCTTCTTCTTCTTCTTCTTCTTCTTCTTCTTCTTCTTCTTCTTCTTCTTCTTCTTCTTCTTCTTTTTTGGATTTTTGAGACAGGGTTTCTCTTCAACTTTATTTCTTAATGTAGGTCCTTATACTCTACGATGAACCAAAGAACTCAACCTCTGTTTGCTCTGCATGATTACTATTTTTTTTTGATACTCTGACAGTCACTATAAGGAAAAAAATATCTGTTAAAGATCAGGCCTGCCACAGCAGGAGGATTGCAGTGAATTCAAAGGCTCCTGACACTTACACAGAGTAAGAATTGGAGAGAATGATGGAGTGTCAGGGGAGACAAAGAGAAGAAGAGAAGGGGCTGGGCGGTGGTGGCACATGCCTTTAATCCCAGCACTCATGAGGCAGAGGCAGGCGAATCTCTGTGAGTTTGAGACCAGCCTGGTTTATAGAGTGAGTTCTAGGACAGACTCCAAAGCTACAGAGAAACCCTGTCTTGAAAAACAAAATGATATCAAAACAAAAAACCCAAATAACAACAGAAAAAGTTGAATGCTGACAGATGGCTTGGTGGGTAAGGATGCTTGCCACCAAGCCTGGTGACCTGACTTGATTCCCAGAATTTACTTGGTGGAAGGAGAGAACCATGTCCTGCAAGTGTCTCTCTCAATGTAAAATAAGGAAAGGAAACTTATATCTCTATCTATCTAATGACTTTATATACCTAATCATGTATGTAAAAACCGAATTTCATCTTATGAAGTTTCAATCTCTTTTCTAGGTGCAACCTTGGATTTTTTTTTTTTTAATTGTCTATTCTGTTACTTTTCACTAAAAAACGCTCTGTTTCCTACCAAGTTGATCCGTCTGCTCTGTAGTGGATCATAACCCAATCACAGTTTGAAATGTCCTGGGAGACTTTCACATTCCTCAAGTATTTATGAAGCTGCCTGTGAGCAGTGCTACACCCCCCAGGGCTGAAGGTAGCTGCAGGCCCAACAAAGAGGTGGGGGTTGATGGTCTAGTTGGAGAGCTGAGATAGACCTTGGAGAAGGGACAAGGCAGTCTGCTAAATGCCAAGATGAAAAATTAATACCCAGAAGGACTGGAGAAGTGGACAGAGGAGGGAGGACTGCACAGTGGTGTGTGCTGATGGGACTGGGAAGAACTCTTTGGAATAACCAAGTCTGGGAGGAAGTTTGGGGCATCTCGGTGCTGCATGAGTTGGGGGCTGCGGCTAGGAATGTACACTGGGGTTGTGTGGGAACAGAAGGTTTTTGGGAAAGAGGAGGACTGGAAAGGTGGTTTAGGACATGTGTAGTTTAGGGCCTGTGCATGTGTGGCAGATTAGACCACACCAAAGGTTGTTTTTTTGATTTAGGTTTTTGGACAGGATCTCACTGTATAGCCTTGGTCAGCTCCAACTCAGAGATCGGCCTGCCTCTGTCTCTGGAGTGCTTGGACTAAAGGTATGCATCACCATGCCCAAGCAACAAAGGTTTTTTTTTTGTTTTTTTGTTTTTTTTTTAAATTAGGAGTAGTCCAGAAAAACCTCCGAATTTGGACCTTTGAGGAGTCAAACATGGCTGCCTCCTCAACTTGAGGAATGGCTGTCTGCTGAGTACAAAATAAAGATATTAGAATCTCCAGTTGTGGTCTCAGTGTTCCCTGGTGCTCTGGAGCAGTCACGATGTCTTTGCAGAGGCCTGTGGACATTTGGCTTTGGAACCCAGGGATCTATGTCATAGGCTCTGACTGGACACCGGAAGGGTCTTGTAAGAGTGTCACATGGAATCTGGTATATTTGTGTGCAGTGAATTTGTGTTATGCAAATCAGAGAAGATGCTCCTAAGGAAGATGGAGCCTGGAAATATTTTTATGTAATCAGAATTATGTTTCCCAATTTATTTTTTAAGTGTTGAGTGTTTTGTCTGTATGTAGGTGTGTACACAACATATGTGTAGTGTGTTCATGAGGGCCAGAAGATGTCAGATCCCCTAGCAGAGAGTTGGACTGTGAATCTAGAGCTTGGGGCCTCTGCAAGAGCAGCAAGTGTTCTTAAGCACTGAGCCATCTCTCTTTCTCCAGTCCTAGAATAGTATATTCTTTCTCTTCTCGGTCTCTTGTTTTTTGAGACAGGGTTTCTCTGTGTAGCCCTGGCTGTCCTGGAAAGACCAGGCTGGCTTTGAACTCACAGAGATCCACCTGCCTCTTCCGAGTGCTGAGATTAAAAGGCCACCACCTCCTGGTTAGAATGGCTTTTTTTTTTTTGTTTTTCGAGACAGGGTTTCTCTGTGGCTTTGGAGCCTGCACTGGAACTAGCTCTTGTAGACCAGGCTGGTCTCGAACTCACAAAGATCCGCCTGCCTCTGCGTCCCGAGTGCTGGGATTAAAGGCGTGCGCCACCACTGCCCGGCCAGAATGGCATTCTTTTAAACAAACTTCCGCTGGTTAAATTAGGGTCTGACTTGTTTCTAGGGATGCCAGAGTCTCTGTGGCATCTTCACTGTAGGTTTTTCCTTTCCTGCAGAGATGGTGACTCCAGGCATATCCTCTAAGGATGATGTCTGCTGCTGATAACTGGTGAGATTGTGAGTCATGACTAGCCAGTGCCGCCAGACAGTGGCTTCTCAGGTGCTGTGTCTCTGGGAAACAGTCCTAAGGGAGGAGTAAGAAGGGCCAAGCCACCTCTCTCTGGTTTCCTAACCCCAGGAGAGCCCAGGATTCAGGGAAACTACAGAACAGCTGGTTCAAGTCTAGGTGGTAACGGGAATGACTCCAGAAATACTAGTCTCATTTGGTGACCAGTAGTAGTGAGAAAGTTCAAGTTTTTGTAGTCTGGAATATTCTAGTTTACTCTGGAGAATCCATAGCCACCTGTGATTCAGAGGCGGTTCCCACATGAGCAACAGGTGGGAACACTGACCAACATTTTTGTACAAGTGGACAAAATTCAATTGCTTAAAAGATACTGTTTGATAACATAAAAAAACAAAGAAGAAGCTAGATTTGGTGGTTCATACCTTATAATCCTAGCACTTAGGAGGTGAGGTAAGAGAATTGTAAGTTTAAGGCCAACCTGAGCTACATAGACTTTGGGGAGGGGGAAGGAGTTTTTTTTGCTTTGCTTTGTTTAACTATATTTTGCTTAGAAAATGTGTGTGTAGGATGCAGGGATAGCCCGAAGTCAGCTGAATCCTATCAAATTAAATCCATGTCCTGTTTTATATGATGGCTGAGTGGTAGCAGCTATACTAAATTTTGGCTTTAGTAAACTTTTTTTTTTTTGAGACAGGGTTTCTCTGTAGCTTTGGAGCCTGTCCTGGCACTCGCTCTTGTAGACCAAGCTGGCTTCGAACTCACAGAGATCCACCTGCTTCCGCCTCCCGAGTGCTGAGATGAAAGGCATGCACCACCACTGCCCGGCTAGATATTTAGTAAACATTCTTAAACTTTAGTTTTTATAAATCAGCAAATAATGTATTAGATACCATTATGCCATTTTTGAGCCGAGTGTGTTTTTGTGACTCTCCTTCCCTACCTCCTCATCCCTGCTATCCCACCCTCCCTTTGTAGCATCCTCAGTCTCCAAGATTATTCTCCTCTTTCATGTCTCATGTGTCCTCTTGCCTCTCCCTCTGCATTCTTCCTTATCACCCAATATTACCGCCTCTGGACTTCTTTTCTGGATTTTTAGACTCTGTTAGTAAAGTATTTATTACTTTTTTTTTTTAAAGGGATACTTGTTTATATTAAAGCATAGGTGGTAAAGTGTGGTGGGCTGGGTGGTATTATTAATTTAGTTTGACAGTCACATGCAAAAACTTAATTATTGGCACCAAGACAGCCTCGAGGGAGCTCTGAAAGTAAAAGCTTTGTGATTCTGCTCTTGATGGGTTCAACATTTTCCTAGTGTTGGAGGGTGTCGATGTTTATCCAGCTTAAGAGTCACAGAAGTGGCAGGGACTGAGTATTTCATAGTAAACCAAGGTTCCGAATCATCTAGAAGGAAGATGATTTAGAAAGGAATTCACTAAAGAATAAATGTCCAGAGTGACTTTAAACATTTTGAACTGTGGGTTGGCAAGATAACTTGGAGGGAAAGACACTTGCTCTAGCCTAGCAAGTGTGACCGTGGACCCACGTGAAGGTGGAAGGAGATAACTGACGTCACAGGTTTTTTGTCTGTTCCACACACAAGCCTTGGCATACATGTATGACTAGGGATGCACATGTGTAATACTGCTTAGAAAATGAGAACCACATTGAACTGTGATATATTGAGATGTTCGTGCATTCTGATTGGGAATTCTCTTCTGAGGTCTAGCTGAGACCATATCCAAAACGTAGACGATGTTTTATGCCCAGATTACCCAGAGATTTGAAGACTATATATAGTGAAAAATGATCTTATTATGTAGTTCAAGATGGCCTCAAGCTCATAACTGCCCTCCTGCCTCTGCATCCTAAGTGATGGGATTACAGGCGTGTGCCACTGTGAATGAGCTTTGTGATGATGTAATACTACAAGGTTATAAAAAGTAATGTTTAGGAATAGTTTACAAAAAATAGCATCGAAGATGTTTCTGCCCAAAGGTTGATGTATAAGATGAACCCAGATGTTTCCTAAAGAGCCGTGGGTAGAAGATGAAGGGTGTGATGTGCTCTCTTTACATTAATGCAACACCCACTGATTCTGCCTCCTCTGACTCCAAAGACTGGGTGAACAGATGGCAGTTCAGCATGTAGAAGGTTTTCCAGTGGGTAGGCTGTCCAACAGGGGGCCCGACTACCTGTGCAGTAGTGAGCTTCCCGTTGTTGGGTGCATTCAAGTAGGATTCAAGCTGTCAATCGGGGATGTTTAGAAATGAAAGGAGCAGTCAGGCTGATCGTTAGAGCCTGTTTTGATTTTCAGTTATTCTGTGACTTGTCACAGCTGAAAGATGACATGGAGGAGTGGCTATACTTATTGTGACAAATCACTATGGAAGTCTCAAAGAAAGTTTCTACTCTTGTTTTTCTCAGTATTGGGAATGGAACCCAGGACTTCACATAAAGGCCAGCACAGGGTCACTGAGCCCCATCCCAGACTTGTTCTAGCATTTTGAGATGGGTTAGGACTTGGTTTGTGGTTGTTGACATTGTGTTTGGTCCTCAAGAGAGGCAAGGAAAGAGGAGGAGATGGTCGATCATAATGAGTGCTCCACCTTCTGCTGGTTTTGTTATGGTTGTTTAGTTTTTGAGTGTGGTGTGCGTATGTGTGTTTGCATGTATATGGGCATGTGTATGTAAGCTTGTGTGTAGAGGCCAGAGGTGGCCATCTCGTGTTGTCTTCAGTGTTGTCCACTTTAGCTAGTTATTGAGGCAGGTTCTCATAAAAGACCCAGAGCTCACTGACTGGCTAGTCTAGCTAGTGAGCTTGCCCTAGCGATCCTGTCTCTACTTCCCAAGTGTAGAATTATAGGCGACCAGCATGTTTGCCCAGATTTTGTGTGGGTCTGAACCCTTGCCCTGAAGACAAGTTCTTTATGCACTGAACTGTCTCCTCAACCTCTAGATTTTTTTTTTCTTTTTGAGACAAGATCTCACCGTGAAACTTTGGTTGGCATAGAGCTCACTATATAGACCAGGCTGGTTTTGAACTCACAAGATTCAGCTGCTTCTGC
>JAQHUG010000204.1:2163789-2176728 GCA_028555095.1 Dicrostonyx torquatus | reverse complement strand
CAAACTCAGGCCCTGACCTATCTTCCAAGATCTTGGTCTTTACCTTTGTTGGAGACAAAGTATATAGTTCAAGTTGGCTTGAGTTACCTCATTTTGTACCTCAGAATGACCTTGAGCACCTCATTTCTCAGCCTCAGCCTCTCAGGGATTACAGATGGAGGTAGTCATACCCATGTAGTTTTCTTCTTCTTAAAAAAGCAAAGTGGTAAGAGTCAGCAATTCTTGGTTTTATTTTGTTCTCTGAGTACTGGGAAGTCATAAAAATCTTGGTTAAAGACAGCCAGTCAGTGGCCAAATGTAGACAGTAATAAAACTTTCTCTTTCTCTCTCTCTCTCTTTTAAAGATTTATTTATTTTTATGTGTATGAGTTTTGCGTGAATGGATGTCTGTGCACCATGTGTGTTTCTGGTGCCTGTGGAGGCCAGAAGAGGGCATCAGGTCTCCTGGTACTGGAGTATAGGATAGTTTTGAGCCATTGTGTGGGTGCTGGGAACCTGAGTCCTCTACAAGAGCAGTAAGTGCTTCTAAGCACTAAGTCATCTCTCTAGCTCTTTGTCATCTATTTTTATGTGACTGTCACTATGCTATGCATGCATCTTACGTAGTTTAACAGATGTTTTTAGTGTCCTATAAAACAGTCCCAAGGCTTAGCTGTTTGATTTTTTTTTTTTAAAAAAAAGATGGGGTCTCTCTACATAGCCCCAGCTGTCCTGAAACTCACCATGTAGACCAGGCTAGCCTCAAACTCACAGAGATCCATTTAACTCTGCTTCTCAAGTGGAATTAAAGGTGTGCACCACCACCCCTAGCTGAGTTGTATTTTTTCCCTAAGATATAATTAAGTACAATGAAATTTTCAGATCTTAGTGTTCTTTAATCAGTTTTGACAAAAAACATTTTACCCCAGACTTTGTGTGTGTGTGTTTGTGTGTATGTGTGAGCGTGTGTGTGTGACTATTTTAAAATAATCCTTAATCCTCATTCTAATGCAAGTACTGTAAATTTGATTTATGTTACTATAGATTAGTTTTACTTAGTTGTTAGTTCTTGTGTGTTTCTGAGGACTCAGTAAGTGGTATTTGGTATCTGAAGATGAGGAGGTTAAGGGTGTGTGTGTCCGGGACTGAGACTGTTAATCATTGGAGTGTGCTTTTCTAGCATGCCTAAGGCCCTGGCTTGGATCCCCCTGTATGACAGTCAATCAGTTAATCATTCAGTTTCCTGTATAACTAGGTGGCCACAGTAAGTAATAACACTGTGTGTAGAGTTTTTCTTATGAGTTGTTTATGTTCTTCCTCTTCATTAGCCCAAGGGATCTAGATTGTTTCCCAGCTGGAAGAATCAGAAGACACGTGATGGGACAGGAACTGTCTTATTGCTGTGTGCGTGCATTCTGTGTGCATGCCTGTGTGCCTAGGGTGTGTTTTAGCTTGTTGAGTTGGAGCCCTGCAGTATGGGCTAGAACTGGAGTGGCTCCAAGGAGGTCCCTTTGGATTACCAAAGTCCCCATGACATACTCCCCCCTCCCCCACCCTAACTGACATAAAATTTAACCATCTGCAGAGTTTCCACAGAGTTAACTGAGTTGCGCCTGTGAGATTGAAATAAGATCTGTGTTGCAAAACGAGCTGCTGGCTTGCAGCGCACACAGTCTGTGCACTGCTGAGCTTGCAGCCTTCTGGCAGGCGGGAGCCAGATTCCAGTGGAAATCACTCTTAACTAAACACGTTATTAAAACGTATTGAACAGGGTCCCAATCTCTTCTTTAAAAAAAATTAAATGAGTGAGAGTTTCATAGCATAAATAATATGTGAACATACTCTATAGGGGAAGAAAAATGCAGACTTCTTGCAGGCAAAAAAAAAAAAAAAACTTTCTTGACAACCCCCTCTAATCCTGTTTTTTTCCCCTAGAGGTTAACCACTGTCCTAGGGTTGTTGATATTCTTCAGATGCTTTGCATACTTACAGCTGTGCCCCTGGGATTGAAGAGTAAAATGCACTGTACAGCAAGTGGGTTTGGGTATATCTTACCCATACCAGGATATCTTGTCCGTATGTGAAAAGTGGCCTTGATCTTACTTCCTGCTTAGCTTTAGAAGGCTGAACAATTGTTTCATTCTTTCCTGATTGATGGACACAGTTACTTCTCATCTTTTTTTGTTACCAATGCCCTAAGAGAAAACATTGTTGCAGCCTTTGCAGCTTGGGGAAGTTTCTCCCATAGGCACTGGAGAGGTGGAGTTCTAGGGCAATGTACATCCTGGTAAGGGGTGGGGGCACTTCTGAACTTAGAGTTACTATAGGCGGAAGGGTGCTTACATTGTGCTTTGAGAGCAGGACTTAGCATGTGCAAGGTGTGTGTTCTCTAGATCTCATCGCCCGTGCAGGCCAAGTGATGGTAGGTGAGAAAGTCTGGTGTTAAGAAAGGCCCCTTTGGGCCTGGTAATTGATGTCTGGCTCCGTGTCCTGAGGACTTTGGTCCGTATGTTGATAGTGCCTGTGTGAAGAGTCACAGGTTGGATCCAGAATGGGCAATTCTAAGCTCTCCACTCTTTTTACCCGAGACTGGACTCACTTGTGGGTCTTCTTCTTGTACTCTTTAGAATACAGAGCATAGATTCCCTGTTCAGCTTGGGTGGGGCACTCGGAAGTGTTTCTAGTGTTCTGCGAATGTCTAGATCCCTGCCACACAGTGGTTTATGTTAGAGAAAGAAGCTGTGTGTCTTTCTCCTATTTGCACTTGTGGCCATGGATGCCCGCCCTCTGCAGCACTCCTAGAAGACACCACAGTGTTAATTAGGTCCCATTGATGTACTTTGGAGCCAAAGTAGCAATGGAGAGTATGGCCACGTTCCTGTCTCAAGGTTGGCCATGTACTGATGTGACCAGTCACCATATAAAACCCCTTTGTGGTCTGCATGACTTCCTGTGCCTTGCTGTGGTGACAGCAGCTTCTGTTGTGACCCAGGACACCTCGTCTTGCATCTGTTCAAACCTAGGAAAGCATTCCCATTCTTGCTCAGGGGTACTCAGGTGCTTTCCCTCTGGTCTCCTGCAGGTGCTTGCAGGCCCTACCTTTTCTGTCCTTTCAGGACTTAGTGGCTAGACCAGTAACTCCTCCCCTACTTGGTAGGTTTTCTCAGAGTCCTCTTGGCTTTGACCCTTTCATTTTGCCCTGTTCACCACATAGCACAGAGCATTTGTTTCCAGGGTTATATAGCTATATAGCATTTTAATTTTATGGGGGTTGTGTCCTCTTTCTTTCCTTCCTTCCTGTTTTTTTTTTAAATTAAACTTTTTATTTGCACTGTATTAGAGTGAATGTCTTTATAAAGAAGATTTGTCTTAAACAACCAGATCTTATTAAAGATGGTTGTGAGCCACCATGTGGTTGCTGGGAATTGAACTTGGGATCTCTGGAAGAGCTCTCAGTGTTCTTAACCTCTGAGCCATCTTTCCAGCCTTGAATTTGTTTGTTTGTTTGTTTGTTTTTTTTCTTTTTAGTTTTTCAAGACCGGGTTTTTCTGTAGCTTTGGAGCCTGTCCTGGAACTAGCTGCTGGTCTTGAACTCACAGAGATCCGCCTGACTCTGCCTCCCAAGTGCTGGGATTAAAGGCATGCGCCACCACTGCCTGGCTTGTTTGTTTTTTGAGATGGAATCTTACTATGTGAGCCATGGCCATCCTTGAGCTCTTGATCCTTCTGCGCAGTCTCCCACGTGCTGAGGTGCGTGCCCAGTATAGGATGGTTTTTTTGCTTTTTGTCTTTGTGGCTAGCATAGAATGGCGATCTGATCCACAAGGACGTACATGTCCCCACCTGTGATTGTTACTATACGTACTCGCAAGGTTTTGACGCTTTTTTTTTCAGATGTCTTCCACTGTCCTTGTCAGTGGTAAATTCTGTTTCCCTCTTTGAAATTTTAGTGACTATCGCATGTGTAGGGGGTGTGGAGAGTACATGTGTGCAACGGTGCATCAGTAGAGGTCAGTGGACAGCCTGCAGGAGGTAGTTCTCTCTCTCCACTGTGAGTCCTCGAGTGTCAAATTTAGGGGGCAAGTGCCTTTACCTGCTGAGCCATCTCATCGGGCCAGTATTATAATTTATTGTTTTCTCCACTATAGTGCCATCCTACAATCTGCCTGTAAATTTGGCTCTTCACCGCTGCCTGTTTGGTATCTATTATTTGACCCTCATGTGGGGGATTGAATGTAGGGTCTTGTGTATGCTAGCCAAGTACTGTATCGTAGACATGATACTCAATCTCATTTCTTTTGTTAGAAGCCTGTTTTGGGGAGATGGTACAAGCCTGAAGAACCCACATACAGTAGGTACAGTAACACAGTAACCAGTGCTTCTCTGGTGATCTGGTAGGTGGTGACAGGAGAATGCCTGAAGCTTATGGGCCAGTTAACCTAGAGCTTGAAGTCACCAGCAAACCAGGCGGAAGGCAAAAGACTGACTCCACAGGTTGTCCTCTGACGTGCACTGTAACATATGTGTCTGTTCATTAGTGCACAGACATCTCTCTCACACACACACCCCTTTTCACCCTGTTAAAAAGATCATTTTTCTTCATTTTGATTGCCCAACAAAATTATACCTATTTATAGATGGTGGCATTGTGTGTGTGCGCGTGCACCTAGCATTTATTGCATAGCTGAGATCTTGTGTTTGACATGTACTTTCTTATATTTTCTCTCTCAGACCTGGGTACTCAATAGCTAGGAAGAGGCGCTCCATGACTCACAAAAGCCAAGGCACCCCCTCCATGTGTACGCGTGTGTGAGGTTTATATGTGTTTGCTTGTGTGTACGTTTGTATGCTTGTGATGCCTGTGTTTATGGAGACCCGATGTTGGGAGCCTTCCTCGGTTGCCCTCCACCTTCTTCATCTAGGCAGGGTCTCACCACTGAACCTAGTGCCAGTCCAACTGCTCTAAGGGATCCCCATCTCTTCCTTCCAGTAGCTGGATTTACAACTGGGCTGCCATGTCTGACTGCATTTTTATTAGCTCTAGGGATCCAAGATTTGATCCTTATAGCTGCACTGTGAGAACTTTATTTACCGAATATTTCCCATTTCCCAGGCCCTGAGGCATTTTTGAAAATAATAAAAATAAAATAACTCCAACACATTATTGTCTCATCAAAGTTTCAAAGCAGTAGTGGCACTTGTCTTTAATCCCAGCTCTGTGGAGGCAGAGGGAGGTGGATCTCTGAGTTCAAGGCCAGCCTGGTCTTCACAGTGAGTTCCAGGACAGCCAGGGCTGCGCAGAGAAATCCTGTCTTGATAAACCAAAACCAACCAAACAGACAAAAGCTTCAAATTGTCCTGTAGAATAGAAATTGGGGTGTGTGTGTGTGTGTGTGTGTGTGTGTGTGTACCATTTTACAGGAGTCATAACTGAACAATAAGCCTTTTTTTTCTCCGAAGGTCACAATAGTTGGGAAGTCTGAAGTCATTTGCTGCCCAGACGGTTGGATTTTGCCTTCTCTGCGGGTGGTCCTGATGTTGGGGGATGACGGGAGTCCCGTCCAGGATCTCTGCCCCAGGGCCCATTTCCCCTTTCATGCCACAACCACCAGTGCCACTTTGACCTCGATGTGACTTCAGATCTGTAACAAGGAGCCTGAAGAGTCATCCAGCCTAGCCGGCCCTCCATTCGTATGTGACCATCCTGGCTGTGTCAGATAGGCTGAGCTCGCAGCTGAATCCTGTCATTTCTGTTTCTGTGGTTCTGGAAAATTGCTCAACCTCCCTGGGGCTCAGTTCGCTTATCTGGAAAATGGGGATGACCAGGGTGCTTATCTTGTGAATTCTTTGGGAGGATTAAATGAGGTGCAATGCCCTGCAAGTGACTGGAGCTTAGGTATTTGATCAGCAAAGCTAGCTATTGGATGGATTTGGAACACAGCCCCTGAAAGGCTGTGGGTTGTGTGTCAAGTTTCCTATTCTGTGCTTGCCTGTTTATGCTGTAACGAGCCGTTCTAATGAAGTAGACATGAACAGCTGTGCTCTGGGATCATAGATGTTTGCCTCTGGGCAGACCACACATTCTTCTCAAGGCAGGTTGGAGCCTTCATCCTCTTCTTCCTCTGCTTAGCATTGTCTTCAGGAGCTAGGCCCTGTTATAGCTAAGTCAGCAGATGGCTAGGGGCTGGGGCTTTGCTCTGTGGTGCCCCTGTCCCCAGGTTTCTGGTGAGTCAGAGCTTAAATGTGTCTTAGCACCAGTGTGGGCCGGATCTGCTCCAGGAGGCTGGCCAGGCCACACCCCAGGAAAGTTTGGCAGTCAGCCTTGAGCACCCTGGGCAGGGCCCCAAGACAGATGTAGGCACAGGGGAGCTGAGCAGGGGAGCAACCCATGGCTGAAGAGAGGTGACAGGCAGCTAGTCATGCAGAAGACAGGCGGATCTCACTCTGGACTTCCTGAATGTCTCGGTTGGCACTGAGCACGGTCTGAGTGCTGAACCCAGGGGTTCGTTGGCCAGGAGGCCTCTAACAGCAAGAGGTTGGATTTCTTTTCCCCCCATCTTGCTGAAGTCAGCTTTGTTGGGATTTCAGTTAATTAGTGGCTCATTCATTGTAGGCTTCTGGATTCCCCTGAGGGTGGGTAGTCGTATTTCAGGTTCTGGTACGGTACCTTGGTGCAATGCCAGTTCCTAGATGGCTGCTGGATGGACAGTGGCCGCTCAGTCACTTGCTGTGTTATGTAGCATGGACCTAATGGCAGTGACAGGAGCATGTTCCTTCTGGATTTGGAGTGCTGGCATTGGCTCAATGAGGCAGATGCATTCTCACCTTCACAGTTTGGGGGAGGGGGAGCTGTAGACTTTCAGTCTTTCAGAAGCTGGTGGCTTCTGGAGTAGACATGGATTCCTGAGGGGTCCTTGTGTGGTGCTTTAATCTCTGCCCTCAGTGTTGAGTGTCTTTGCAGGCACAGTGTCTCTTGTGTCTGTGTTTGCAGTGTGTGCCATCTTCAGCCTGCTGCCCGGGTTGGTGGTACAGTCCCTGGACACCTGTAGCTCTGAGTGCCCCAGTTCTCCACTGCAGGGAAGTGGCAGGGCTGTTGGATGACCTGTTGATTCCAGTCCGGAGCATCACCAGATCCTTTCACTCATCCTCCAAGCCCACTGCTTGTTTGCTTGGCCCTGTCTGGAAATGTGGTCATTCACAGGAGTGACATCTGAACTCTGCAGCCTCTTCTTCTAATGGGTTCACTGTCATCAATCACTCCCCTTCATGTGGCATCACAAGGGTCTGAGGTTAATTCATTCAAATGATGGCCCAGTTTCAAAGTGTGTTTGCTTTAGTCTATGTCCCTGAAAAAAATATGAATTATATCCTATGCCCTGCTTCATTATTCAAGGAGTAAAACATCACCCTGTTCACTGAACGTCAGGGGGGACCTTGGGTGCTGTTAATACTTGGCCTCTCTTTCTAGTGTGTGCCACTGGCTTGTTAGGTTTTTAGGACTCTCGTATCTCTGCTGAATGTTTTGTGATGCTCATTTTGCCAACCTTGCTCGCCGCTCACATAGACCCTTCTTCCTAGTGAAGGGTCTTTTCCTCCAGAGTCCCCTTCCCTTCCTGTGCCATCTTCCTAACCCCCAATTCCTGGAGAAGGGAGAGCCAGACCAGGAGGAGCCAGTGAAGCTGTAAATGCACCCTCCCTCATTGCTAGTGTGAGGGACCTTATTTTCTCAGCCATAAAACAGGGTCACTCTTGACCCTATATAGCAAGAATTATTTTAAAAATAAATAAAAAAGAATTGTTTTTACATTTACTTATTGTGTGTGTGCATATGGAGTTTGGCCAGAGGGCAGTTTGCAGGCATAGCCTTATGCCATTCAGGTCCCAGGCCAGGGATCGAATTTAGGTTGTCAGGCTTGGCAACAGGTACATTTACGCCTGAGCCATTCTCTGTATTTTATTGAGTTACTGGGGTGGGATAGGGGGGTCAGGAAAGTAAAGCAGCCCTGAAAATGTCTGGTTAAATTGAGACTAGGCTAGAGGCCACACGAGTGTCCTCCTTCATTTCTTAAGCTCCAGCACCAAGCTTGCTCTCAGACTTAACCTTGAGAAGTCAGAGCCCTTGGATGTCTGGGGCCTGTCTCCCTGGGGAAACTCTGGCTCCCATTTCCCTCCCGGGAGACCTGGCTCTGGGGAGAATGGCCAGTCAGCACTTCTTTATCTCCCTGCCCCCTTCTGGGAGGCTCACGGAGGAGTTTCAGCCTGGTTTCAGTCAGGTTTAACCTCATCATTCCCTCTCTGGTTTTTTATTTATTTGCTAGTTGAAACAGGATCTTCATGTATGTATGTATGTATGTACATACGTATGTATGTATGTATGTTGCTCAGGCCCTAGTGATCCCTCTGCTCCTCCAGTCTCCCTAGTACACAGGACTATAGGAATTGCAGGTGTGCACTGCCTGCATTGCTGGTTGGTTGGTTTGTTTTCTGTGTGTGTGTGTTTGCTAGGAATTGAAGCCAGGGCATGCTTGGTGCATGCTAGCCAAGTGCTCTACTTCTGGGTACCCCCAACCTTTTCATCTTTTTTTTTTTTTTTTAAACATTTTTGAGACTGAGTCTCCCAAGTTTCCCAGGCTTACCTTGAATTCACTCTGTAACCTAGACAGGTTTTGAACTTGTGATCCTCTTCATCAACTTCTTGATTAGCTTGGATCACAGCCCTTGTACCACAAGACCTATCTCAGTGCCTGCTTTTATGAACAATCTTTATTTATTTATATATTTTTGGTTTTTCGAGACAGTGTTTCGCTATAGTTTTAGAGCAGATCCTGGAACTAGCTCTTGTAGACCAGGCTGGCCTTGAACTCACAGAGATCCACCTGCCTCTGCCTCCCGAGTGCTGGGATTAAAGGCGTGCGCCACCATTGCCCGGCTGATGAACAATCTTAGAACTGAGTTTACGTGCTGTTAAACCCTGCCTTGAAGCCAGGCGGTGATGGCACACACTTGAGTTATGGATGGTTGTGAGTTGCACGTCGGTGCTGAGAACCCAATCAGGATCCTCTGTTAGAGCGAGTGCTTTTGACCGATGAGCCATCTTTCCAGACCCCAGACTAACTCTTCTTGAGTCTGGGACTCTGGGAAGCCTTGTTTACAATAACAAACCTGTACTGACAAGCAAAATACAGTCTGCAAGAGGTTCAGACTGCTGAGCAGAGTTCCACTGCTGCAGGTTGAGTATTCCTCGGGAACAGAAGTGTATCAGATAGATCTTGCACCCTGTCCCCAAATTGGGAATATCTGCAAATGTATAACATATCCTGGATAGGGAACCCTCGTCCAAACATAGAAGTCATTTGTGACATTACACCTTAGTCACATACTCTGAAGGTAGTTTTACTTATTTATTCTTATATGTATATATGTATGTATGCATGAATGCTTGCATGTATATATGTATCACATGTATGACTGGTACCCTCTGAGGCCAGAAGAGGGTGTTGGCTCTCCTGGACCTTGAGTTACAGATGGTTGCGAACTACCATGTGAGTACTGGGAACTGAATAGACCTGGCCCTTTGTAAGAGCAGCCAGTGCTCTTAACTGCCACGTACTCTCCCGAGCTCCTTGCACACTGTTTTTAATGTGCCTGTGTTTCCACTGTGATCTATGAGGTTATGTGTGGAATTTTCAGCGTTGTAGCACCATATGAGGGCTCACTGTGTTTGAGGTTTTCAGATGAGAACCCAGGCGTTGTGTTTGAGTGTTGTCTTGTTCGAGAGCCTTAGGCAAGCAGGCCGGTTAGGAACAAAGGGTGCTGTGTTTCTGAAAGACAGAGAAGGAGGAGGAGGAGATAGGTGCAAGGGGAAGGAGAGTGTGTTGCTGGGGAGAGCTGTGAACTCCTTCCCTTCCTGCTGTAGCCTGCTGTAGCCTGCTGTAGGCAAACAGAACTGCCTCTGTCACCCTGTTGAATGACAGCTGGGCCGTGAGACCCACAGGCAAATTTGTTGATCAGGTTCATTTATTATTTGCTGGAAACCAGATCAGATGACCTGTTTCTCTGGTCCATCCACTGGCATATGAAAATGGCTCTGTTATTTGAGACCATTATTCTTCCCTTCCATTATCCTATTACATCTATTACCCACAGCAGCAAAAGACTGTGCACCCTGTTACCGGGATGCTGCAGAAAGGGTTCCAGCCCGATTCCTGGTTGGCTCACCTTATTTAAATTCACTGGTCATCCAAACTATGGGACTCTGATACAGTGTAACCTGTTTTTATGTTTTTTTTTTTTAAGTCTTCAGAAGAAGACAGTTAAACACTCTGATAACTCAATTTTTTTGCTGTCTAGACAGCTGATTTGAAATTTAAAAAATTAACATCTTACCTATTTAAGTTTTGGGTCTGGGCGTGCATGCCACAATACATGTGTCCAGGTCAGAGGATAACTTGCAGGAGTTGGTTCTCTCTTTCTACCATGTGGGTCCAGGAGATCAAGTGCAGGTTGTTAGGCTTGGAGGCAAGTGCCTCTGCCCGTTCACCAGCTGCTGGGTTTAGAAACACCAAAGGGATCACAGATATGTCCAGTGCTTTATATCTTGATGGTGTGTAGAAATCTTAGATATGTATGCCCTCACCCTAAAACAAATGGCATGCAGGAGCTAGAAAGTGCTCTCTGCACAAGCGTGAAGACCTGGGTCCAAGTCCCCAGAACCAAAGTGAGACTGAACCTGGAAGCCTGTGTCTGTAACCCCAGTGATCCTACAGTGAGATGGGCAGTGAGGCAGTGGACACTCGAGGGCCAGCTAGCCTGGTGTTCACAGGTGGCTTGTGAGGCCTGACATCTGAGGTCGCCCTACACACGTCCCCACAGTATGCACACACATGTACACATATAATACTTGGTGAATGAAAGTCTGAGATTAGAGACTTTGGGTTAGGTCTTGGATGCCCTCACTGGGATTTAGTTTCTTTCTTTTGTTTGTTTGTTGCATTTATTTTTGCTATGTGTGTTGTTAATTCTCCTTGAACTAGAGTTGCTGATGGTTTATGTCATCTGACATGGGTGCTGGGAGCCAAACTTGGGTCTTCTGTGAGAACAGTTGATGTTGTTGACTGCTGAGCCTTCTCTCTAGTCCTTTCACTGGGGTTTCTAACTGAAACCAGGTAGTTTTTTTCTCTATGAAGAAAAAAACCCAAGTATGTTTTGGTTTCCTGCAAAGGCTTGAGAACCAAGCCTTTAGGGTAGTGGCGACAGAATGTGCCAAACTGCAAGTGGTGGCCTATGAACCAGAATGTATTTGCACACGGCACCTATCCACCAAGATACTGGGTGGTCATGATCGGAAATAGATCCCTGTGGAGATCTGCTGGAAAATAAGAGACATGGTTTCCTGATAGCCTTCATCCTCTGGTTGAATTTAGAACATGACATTGAAAAACAACTCAAAACATTAAAGATTTAAAGGAAAAAAAAAAACCCTGGTAATTCTCTAGTAAAGGATGAGGACACCACACAGGATAGTAAGGACTAAAAACTCAGGTTCCTGTGTACGTGCTGGCTGTCAGATCTGTAAAGAAACAAAAGCTGGGGTTTAGTTGAAGCTTCGTATCTTCACTTTGGCATATTCAGACTTTTTGCAATTAGGAGCCTTGCTCCAAGCTTCACCCTCCTCAACTTTGACAGAAGTCCCATGAGTTGTGTAATAAATCACTGGCTTATGACCTGTGTCCTGGAAGTGCGGTGAGGTGATGTCATGGCATGCCACAATGCCCCTGGGTAGTGAGAGGCGCAGCCATTGTGTGCAGCTCTGTGCACTTGCAGGCGTGTGCTGAGACACGCTGTGGTCCAGAAGCCTTCTGTAATGAATGGCAATTTGCAACTCTGAACCATAGAGTTTGTTTTATTGTTCTGTCAGGTCCAGTTATGTAACTGATGGCAGATGTCTGCGTTAAAGGCCATCAGCAATGTGTTTGTTGAGTCTGGGTGAGTGCTAACCATCTCAAGACCTTGGCCAAAGTATAAGCCATCCCTTTCCTATTGGTGACAGCACTTGAGGTTCCAGACCCCCTGTCATATGTTCTGAGACCATTTTGGCATAGGTTTATGCCCCAGAGGGAATCCTGTAAGTGGAGAATGTAAAATTGGAAAGGAGCATTTGACCACATGCAGAAGTCCAGTCCTTGTTATTCTACAATTGAGTTTTCTTCATTTTTCTCTGTTGCTGCTGCAGAGCTGCATGGCAAATCAAGGGATGGCTGGTTCAGGAACCATCAGTAGCATTAGAGAAAGCATCCAGGGAGTGGTAGCTAGAAGCAGAGGTGGGGAAGAGGACCCTGAAAGAGGCCAGCCGGAGGGGTGCTTGCATGCTAGGGGGAAGGGTGAGATCCTTCATGCCAGGTGATCAGCTAGCACCCCCAAAATAGGTGTGACCTTGCTCCCGTCTTTCCAGCCAACCTCTGGTGTTCTGACTCCTGAGAGCATAATGTATGTTTTTGAGTGGATCTGGGGAGAAAGTTGGCCAGCCTGTGGAAGCAGGCCAGAAGCAGGAGAGTTGCCCATTTGTGCAGAGCCCTTTGGCTTCTGGAAGGTACAGGCTTACCAACCAACAGAAGCACATTCTTTAGAAAGAAGACAGGCTTCCAAAAACACCATCAGAGTTTGTTGCCCAAACATCTCAGGTTCTTCCTGAGGACTGGGAACTGAGGAGGTTTGGAAGCACCGCTGTCTTCGTTTTCAGTACTAGAAAACCCAAACTTCCGGCTCAGGAAAGTGGGGGTGGCTCCTGGGATTTTTCCTTTTTTTTTTTTCTCCTTTGGCCAAGAAAAGGGCTGGTGGTTTCTCCGTGTTAGTGCTTCCACCTGTTGTCAGTAAGTGGTACTACACTCTAGCTTCCCTTTACTCTGTGCCCTTCTTTCCTGATGGACACACCTGGTTCAGTGGCTGCAGTTTAAAAACTAT
>JAQHUG010000204.1:2139111-2162799 GCA_028555095.1 Dicrostonyx torquatus | reverse complement strand
TATAACAAAACAGAATACAATAAGATAAAACAAAATTCATCACATTGAAATTAGAAAGGACAAACCAACAGAAGAAAAATGCCTATGAGGAGGCATAAAAGTCAGAGACCCATTTGTTCGAACACTCAGCAGTCCCATGGAAACGCTAACCTGGAAGCCACGATGTTTATGCAGAGGACCTGGTGTGGGCCTTGTGCATGCTACCTTAGTCTCTGTGAGCTCATGTGAACCATAGTCCTGTTGATTTCTCTGGGGTCTTCCACTTTCTCTGCTTCCTCTTTTATAGCTGCTTTTTCTTGTCTTGGTTAGTTGTTGTAGACATGGTGGCTAGTAGAACTTGCCTGGCTAGTTGGGAAAAGAAGCAAGGATGTGTGGGGAGGCTGTGGCAGGAGACCCAGACAAATCAGCCCTGAGATACTTTTGTACCAGGGCAGAAAGTAAAGGCTTAGAGACCTGTTCAAAGACAGTTGATGATAACAAGTATTTAAAGGGTATTTACTGCTAGGAGATGCAGTTCACGGCATTTTTTTTAAAATATATAACTTGTGTGTGTGGAGGTCAGAGGACAACTTGTAGGAGTCAGTTCTGCTGTGAGGGTCCTGTGGATTGAACTCCGGTCGTCAGGCTTGGTAGAAAGTGACTTTATCCACAGAGTTATCTCGATGACCCTGATAGGCTTCTGGCTACGGATTTGGGAAGGAAGGGGAAGAGGAATGTTCTGGAATCCCTTTTTGAGACCTTCAGCCTGTGTGCAATTAGCCTGATGGTATTCTGGGCTGGGGAAGCAGCGTTAGAATCAAGGTCCTGAAAACCCTGGAGTTTTAATGCCCACCCAGCCCCCCACACCTGTGTAATGTGCTCCATGCCTAGTTGTTCTCAGCTGGATACCAACTGAATGGACAAAGAGACCAGAAATCTGTGTGGAGGCACTGGACGGCTGGGAGGAGGAGGGAAGCGTGAGTTGGCAGAGGCTGGTCTTTGTCTATTTGACCATTTATTCTTTTTACTTTGTGCATACAAGTGCTGTGCTTGTGTGTGTCTGTCTGTCCACTGCTTGGTGCTGGTGGTGGCCAGAAATAGGGCATTGGATTCCCTGAAGCTGGAGTTATGGTTGTGAGCAACCACGTGGGTACAAACCAGACATGGTCTTCTGGAAGAGAAGCCGGTGCCTTTAACCCCTGAGGTACCTCTCCAGCCCTGGTGGTGTTAGTTTCATGGTGGGTTTCTGAAGTTGTCTGCAGCTTGGAAGCGAACCCCACTTGGGAGTCTGTATCTAACAAAAGTGCTCAGTGCTGATCTGGCAATACCATGTGGACGAACTTCACTAAGGAAGCAATGCTGTCTGTGTGTGCGGGGGCTCGGCTCAGGGGTTGCATAATGAAGGCAGAGTAGCTGAGACAGCAAAATGGGACTCGTCCTTCCAGGAAGTAATGGGCGAATTTGTTAAACAGCAGCGGTACACCTGCCTAGAAAGTACTGGCGGCTGTTTTTATAGGTCAACACTTAATGATGTAGGGAGGATTGCCGCAGGTCAAGGCCAACTTGATATAAGTTCCAGGCCAGCCATAGCTACCTAGCAAGACCTTGTCTCAGCAGCAAAGCAATAAGAACAGAAAGTATGTGAGTAAAGTTATAGAAGAAGGAGTGGGATGTTTTTAGGGAAAAAAAAAAATTGGAGTCAGGGCTGGGGATGTAGCTCGGTTGGTAAAGTGTTTACCTAGCATGCACGGATCCCTGTTTGTCCTCCAGCATCACATAAGATGGGCATGGTGGTGAATACTTTGGAGAAGAGGGCAGGAGACTCAGCACTTCACGGTCATCCCCAGCTGCATAGGAAGTTTTGGCCTGAGCTATATGAAACAGGAGTCTTAAAAAAAAAAAAAAAACAAGAAAAATAAGAAAAAGGGAGTAGTGAGAAGGAGTGGAGACCTTTGGGAGGCAGGGTCACAAATGATTTTATTTTCTTTGAGTTTATCAATATCTTTTACATGACTTCCTAGGAATAGGTATTAATTTTCTCTATAAAGAAAAGATAGAGCCAACAGGATGGCTCAGCAGGTAAAACAGCTTACCTACAAGCCTGATGTCCTGAGTTTATCCTTGCAACCTTATGTGGTAGAGAGAGAGAGAGAGAGAGAGAGAGAGAGAGAGAGAGAGAGAGAGAGAGAGAGAGAGAGAGAGAGAGAGAGAGAGAGAGAGAGAGTTTACTCGCTGACACATTGACACTTTTGTCTCCTCAGCAGACGAAGCCAAGTATCCAGCATGCTGTCCCGACGCCTTGGTAAGCGCTCCCTCTTAGGAGCCCGGGTATTGGGACCTATTGCCTCTGAGGTGCCACTGGGGGCCAACCTGCCCTTGGAGCCACAGGTAGAAGTGTCGGAAGGAGCCACACCCCAGCCCTCACTCACCTCTAAGGACCCTGTGTGTCAGGAGCAGCCCAAGGAGGTCCTCAAGACTCTGGGAACCTCAGGCCACCCACATGTGGCCTTTCAGCCTGGACAGAAGGTAGGTTGATCCTAACATGGACAGGTACCCTCTCTCTCTGAGTGTTGGGATTGGCAGACTAGCAGTACCTAAGTGATGGGCTTGAAGTCCCATAAACTGGGCTCTAGACAGAGAATATACTGTCATTTCAGACTAGGGCATCTCCATAATTGTCATGTGGAGAAGAAAGTGGCCAGGCATTCTGGGATGCTCAGAACCTCAGACCAAAGTGTAGCCTCAGCTACGTGCCTTCTTGTCTGTCTCAGTTCACAAATTTAGGCAGCCAGGAGAAGGACCTTTGACCCAGGCACCAGAGAAGAGGTGTGCAGAAGCTGCAGATGGAGGTGTAGTCCAGATCTGATAAGAACTGGTTTTTTTTCTTTCATCCCCTCGCCATGGCTGAGCCCTTGGTCACCTAGGTCTGGTTTATCACTAGATCCAGATTCACAGGGCTCCTGCCCTTACCTTCTCCAGGGTCCACCTACAGAGACTTGGCCTTTATCTTCCATGAAGCTGATGTCCCCTAGACCTTTGTCCTTATGAGATAAACTTCGGGTATCCTGATGAGAGAGCACTCAGCCCCTCTCCCTTTCCAGTACATACTGGGGAGAATGGGTCTTAGAACCCTCCAGAAGAAAAGCAGTGAGTCAGAGGTATTTAAGAGTTCAGAGGCAAGGAGAGGGGCATGAGTAGGATGCGTATAGATTTAGGGTTCAGAGAAACCCCAGGTGCTGGCCTGCTCACTGCCTTCTAGGGTGGAAAGTGTATGCAGAGCTGTATAAGGAAGGTTTGATCCCGTGTGGCTATCCCGAGTGCTTGGGTGGGCACAGGTGAATATCTGCTTTGAATATCTGCTCTCTCCCGGTCTGTCAGGGAAGTCTGAGAGGAGGATAAGGATAGGAGAGATTGCAAGGGTCTGCACCTTGGTTTATCCCAGTTCACACTCTCCTTGCCCGTCATCCCACTCTCTGGATAATCCTGTCCTGTTGTGACAGGCCGTTGAGAGAGCAGCAGTTCTTATGACATCCACTCACACTACACCCCACTTCCTGACCCTGGTCTTGGGGATTAAGTGTCTAACGTGCACACTGAGGGTGTCTACCAGATCTTAGCATGCACACATTAGAGATGAGTGTATCAAAGCACAGACTGCAGCAGACAGCCTGATTCCCGACACCGAGATCTCTACGGGTCCTGAGTGTTGACCATGGGCCATCATTCCCCTGCAGGTCTGTGTGTGGTATGGGGGTCAGGAGTGCAAGGGCCTGGTGGAGCAGCACAGCTGGGCCGAGGACAAGGTGACAGTGCGACTGCTGGACCAGAAGTTGCAGATTTGCTGTAAAGTGGAAGAGGTGTGGCTGGCAGAGCTGCAGGGTCCCACATCCCAGGTGCCAACCTACAGACCCGTGTCTAGGAACATCGATGTCCCAAAGAGGTTTGTAGGAGTGGTGAGGGTTATAGATATGGGCCGGGACATGTGGGGTCTTGGGTACCTACTTGCTGGGATAGTGATGCTAGAGAGAGAATAGGCATCCTTTGAAGAAAGCCTAGGTAACACCCTTCCTTCTCCAAAGCTCTCTTAGGGGTTATATTTACTCGGTTTGGTGAAGGTTTAAACTCAGCTCCTAATTTTTCATGAGAAGAGACAGGAATAGATGAGACAGAGTGCCAGCACCGGCTCCATACAGTGCGGAGACAGATGATTTCAGCCTTGTGGGCCAAGCAGACTCCATCATTGCTACTTGGTGCAGCAGCCATAGATATAAAAGCCTGCAGGCTTGCTGTGCATCAGTGAAAACCAATCACAGTCCACAGAGTCCCTGTGATTCAGTAGCATTTGTATGTGTCATCTGTCAAGGAGTGAAATGCTTTTGATTCTGAAATAGCATTTGAAAAGGTAAAGCCATCCTTTCTTGGCTTAAAACTGGACAGGCGGGCAGCAAGCTGTGTCTGGAGCAAGTTGATATGATTCTTCAGTTGGGTTCTAAGAACCATTGGGGTAAAGAATAGATACTCTACTTTGGAGCTTAATGATAGGATGTGCCCTGGGACTGTAGATCCTGATATGCACCTAATGGTCTATCTATATTGATCTTTTAAGATTTAAAAGGAAAATCTGGGACTGGGAAATGGCTCGGTATGTCTGAAGCATTTTCTGTGCAAGCCCAACAAACTGAGTTCACTGCCTGGGACCCTTGTAAAGGTAGCAGAATGAGCCTACTCCATAGAGCTTTCTCTAGCCTCCACGAGTGTGCCAAGGCATGAGCACACTAAAGCTCACACAGCGTGCACAAGCGCAGTAATAATAAATAAAAATGAAAAGCAAGAAACTTGGCCAGCTGAGGCTATTTTACATGCAAGATATGCAAACAGCTAAACTCTATCCCACCCATTTCTATGGGTTGGGGGGTGTTGATAGACTAGGTGGTTTAAAACTTTTTAAAAATTACATGTGTGTAATTTAAATTAGTATGTGTGCATGCTATGGTGCACCTGCGGATGCCAGAGGACGACTTTCAGTAGTCAGGTCTCTTCTCCTCTCCGGGTACTATGTATTGAACTCAGCTAGCCAGGCTTGGCAGCAAGCACTTTCACCCACTGAGCCATCTTGCTGGCCCAGCAGAGACCCACTGTTTTAAGACCAGAGGGACAGCATTTCCAATCACGTATCCAGTAGAAGGCCAGCAGAGAACTTATTTTTCTATTCTGAGGAAGTGGAAACACACAGAGTATGTAATGGTTAATATGTTGACGGCTTTGGTCCATGTGGTCAAACCCAGTTGCACAGTTTGGTAGACATGGTGTGTAAATAATGGGTGAATATAGTCCTTTGAAATAGGCAAGCCACTGGCAGTTGATATATTATAATTTCCCCCAAATACTTTAGATTTCAGATAGTGCTTATTTTACTTACAAATCATGTAGCTATGGATTTAAAGGAGAGGGGAAAAAAAAGCACATGTAAAATTCTGTGCAGCCCTGTTTAAAGCATGGAGCTTAACAGTGGGAGATGGTTTCATCTGGTTATTTATTTTACCCTGGTTTGTTTGCTCACTGGCTTATGTAATAGGTTCTTTTGACATTCAGAAGCTAACAGAATGCCATGTTTATTTTGGCAGAGGGGAGAGAAAAATCCATTAGTGTAATTGTTTCCTCTTAAATTTGAATATAAGGCAGGGGAAGGAGGTAGTTTCAGATTCCAATGGGCATCCTTTATTCCCATGCTTCATTTTAGCATTCTGACTCTTCTCTCCACTCCCAAATAAAGCGTCCCATTTCAAGTTATGGGGTTAGAAGAAGAGTTGGGGAGAGTGGTACTATCTCAGGTGTCAGCCCCGGTTTAAGCGGGGGGGGGGGGCTCACCTGTTCATCCTGGGCTCATTGAGACACTACCCAGAACAAGCACTTTTCACGTTTGTTGCTTTACTTTCCATTGAGCTTATGCTGGTTGCTTGGGTGGGAGATCTGAGGGGACAGCATAGCAGTGTAAGGGGATCCCATGAAAATAAGTGGATATGGGAGCTTAATCTGTGGGCTTGGTGGGCCAGCCAGGCCCAGGAAGTAATGTGCTCCCCACCCATTTGAATCCAGGAAGTCGGATGCCGTGGAGATGGACGAGATGATGGCCGCAATGGTGCTGACATCTCTGTCTTGCAGTCCTGTCGTGCAGAGTCCTCCTGGGGCGGAGCCCATCTTCTCTGGTGAGCAAGTGGGGTTGCACTGGTTCCTGGTCTGGCAGAGGCTCACGACTGATGCTCTTCTGATGCCAGGCCATAATGTTCTGGAGGCTCTCAGGACTGTTGGTCAGAAGCTCAGGTTCCTCATCGGAGCAGAAAGTCCTTGGGTTTTGTGACAGTGACTGAATTTAGCACTCAGCCAAGATAAACACTCAAGCAAGTTCGGTGGGAGCCTGGACAGGACCTGCAGGAACATTTATTTAGTTTGCAAAAGCAGAACCATGCTTGACAGTCCCCCTAGTGGTTTCCCATGATCAATACTCACTTCTGAGTAAGTCAGCCTCACAAATTAGCATGGGTTTTCAGGCCAAATACCTGAGCTGAAGTCTCAAGTATGGTTGCTTTATATAAGCCAGTAGTATAGTGGGTAAAGGTGCTTGCTGCCGAGCCTGACAGCCTGTTTGATCCCTGGGACCCACATGGTGAAAGAAAAGAATCGACTCCCCTAAGTTATCCTCTGACCTCCTCCCTCCTCTTATGTACCATGAGATGTACGTGCGTGTGCGCGCGCACACACACACACACACACACACACACACACACACACACACAGACAGACACTTTTTACTGTAATAAAAAGTCCCTAGTAATATGACTTCAGATTTATAGATGCAAACAGAATTCTTCTGGTTATAATCCCAAAATGCTTTACCAGCACTTGGGAGGATGGCGTCAGAAAAGCATTGCAGAGTAAGTCTTTCGACAAGATGTTACATTAGTGGAAATTCCTTATCTGCCAGTCCTAAAAGCTATTTAAAAGTCTGTAGGAGAATATGGTGCTAGTTCTAATTCATACTGAGAAAAGTGGCCTTTACAAGTGTCTCTCACAAGTAATCTTCTTTTATTGAAAGCCAATTTAATTATTCCACCCAGAGGCTATCGCCGCACTTTGGGACATCTAGTGGTGAACCCCAGCAGTACAGCCTGCTTTAGTGCTCTGGAGCAGGGATGCTAAATTCTTAAGAAGTCCCGAGAAGTTGAGTCAACAGATTCAGGAAAGGAGCTAAAGGGCGGTAGGGGGGACAACACGGCTGCTGTTCCCTCTTGGGCCCATGATTAGTTCCTTTGGATGCTTCTTGAGTTCTACCCTGAACATTTCCTATTTTAAACTCTGTGAGTTGCGATGGGAATCTCTCAGTTTCCAGGAAGAGCAAGTGATGAGAGTTTTAAGATTGTGCAGGGGTACCTGGGGAGGAGGGATTCTTTATCAAACATCCCATTTGAGCAAGCGTCTCCTAGAAGTAAAGAGAACCTTGTTTGGAAACATGGAACTTTGGAGTTGGCCCAGCCTTCAGATCTGTCCTGATGCCTTAGGGTGTGGCAGTGTGTCTTCAAGCCTAGGGTCAGGAGGCTCTGAATGTCTGGATAGGAGCTGGGGCTGCTGGGAGCATAAGATTTTTATTTTTGTTTTTTTTCCCCTATCTTTTTTTAAAATTATTTTATTTATTTATTTATTATGTATACAATATTCTGTCTGTGTGTCTGCCTGCAGGCCAGAAGAAGGCATCAGATCTCATTTCAGATGGCCGTGAGCCACCATGTAGTTGCTGGGAATTGAACTCGGGACCTCTGGAAGAGCAGGCAATGCCCTTAACCACTGAGCCATTTCTCCAGCCCTCCCCTTTCTTGCTGCTCCCATATATTAGACTTTCAGATCATCTTACGCGATCAATTGACTTGGGTTTGAAGGCAAGGCCACAAGGGAGTTCAGCTCGAGTTTGAAGCAGCCTACAGACCCATCAATCAAAAAAGTTAAAAAAAAAAAAAATCTAGGATTGAGGTTTCATTCAGTGATGACCCATGTGGCCATGACAGAAAATGTCCACCAGGCAGAACAGGTATACCACCAAAAATTGCCATAGCATTTGCACCTCCTTCATCTTGTAGCTCAGGAAGAAATTTCTTTAATAATTAAAATTTTAATAATATTTTGATTTTCACCATTTACTTGCTCCCTTCTTTTCTCTGTTCCTGGGGACAAGCCCCCTGAGTGTTCTTTCACCTCTCTCTGGCTAGTTTCCCGTGCAGCCTGCGGTGACCCGTGGAAGGAGAGCGGTGATGTATCAGACAGTGGCAGTAGCACTACCAGTGGGCACTGGAGTGGGAGCAGTGGCATCTCCACCCCTTCGCCTCCCCACCCTCAGGCCAGCCCCAAGTACCTGGGTGACGCCTTTGGATCTCCCCAAACTGATCATGGCTTTGAGACTGATTCTGACCCATTCCTGTTGGATGAACCAGCCCCACGCAAGAGGAAGGTAGGTGACCAGTGAGCACGTGGGGACAGCCATCCCCAGGGAAGCAGGGACTCCATGGGTCCCAGGTGCTTCTAGTTTTCCTTTGCGGCACCTGTTGGTGAAGTCTCTAGACTAAGGCTGGTTCCTTTTCCTTTTTGGGGGTGTTTATGTTTGTGGGTGTGCATGCACCTCGAGGCCAAAGATCAACCTTAGGTATTGTTTTGAGGTGCTGTTCATCTCTCCCACCTCACGCCATCTTAGTGTTTGAGATAGACTCTCACTGGTCTGAGGCTCACCAAATAGGCTAGGATCTACTTACTGTCTCTGCCACTCATTGATATCACAAGTGTACCCCTACTAGTTTTTTTTTCTAAATGTGGCCACCAAGTACTCTCAGGTCTTCTTGGGCATGTTTCTATGCTATCTGGGAGCCCCTATCTGGAGGTTTTTCTTTTGGGTCTGGCAGAGGATGGCAGCCAGCTGAAGTCTTCATCAGGTTATGAGAGAGGCCAGGGAGGGGATGCACACACCCCGGTTACTAAGACTTCTTTTTCCCCTAGAACTCCGTGAAGGTGATGTACAAGTGCCTGTGGCCCAGCTGTGGCAAAGTTCTGCGCTCCATCGTGGGCATCAAACGGCACGTCAAAGCCCTCCACCTGGGGTAGGTCCAGAGCTCAGTGCCTCTTTGCCCTGCGAACTCCACAGGACTCGCAGCCCAGAAGGCTTCTAGTGAAATGGCTTGCTGCAGCCACTGCCCAGTCCCCCTCCCTGACCACTGAATGTGTGATGCCTTCGCTGGGCACAGAGACTCTTTATATAGTGGTCAGTGTTGGTGCTGTTGGCAGAGAGTTAGCTCTGTGTGTCTTGTGGTAGTATCTTCCTCCTGGTGGAGGAAGCAATGTTTCAGTTCTAGGTAGAAATAGAACAGTTTGGTTTAGTCACTGGTGAGATTCTGTGGCTTAGGCTTAGTGGCCAAGTTTTACTTCTGCTTCTGTAGGTGGAAGTTAGGTCTATATCAGCGCCAGTGTGAGGGCCTCAGCTCTGGACAGAACCCTCAGGGCAGCTCCTCTGGCATCCACGGCCTCACAGGATGCGAGAGCATGCTGTAGATGGGGTGGGCCTCGGGAGGGCCGTAACAGGACTAGGTCTGTATTCATACGTGTTTGCTGTTGTGTGAGCCCTTGTGCCGGAAGAACAGCTTCCATGGGTGGGTACAAGCAGTCACTTCCTCCTTGTACCTTTCTTTTCTCTGGCCTTAAACTAAGGCAGTGTGTCCTTAATGATGGTCAAATGTCTGCTCCACACAGGGACACTGTGGACTCTGATCAGTTCAAGCGGGAGGAAGACTTTTATTATACAGAGATGCAGATGAAGGAAGAATCTGCTTTGGCTGTGGCTGCCCCCCCTGCCCCTGGGACACCCAACGGCGAGCCAGCCCCCACCTCCCATGTGACCAGCCCGTCCCTTGCTGCTCTTTCATTGCCTCCACCCAAAGTCCAGTCCTCTGGCCCTGAACACCCTGGCCTGGAGTCTCCCCTGCCTTCAGTTGCACTCAGCAAGTCAGCTCCTGGCTCCTTCTGGCACATTCAGGCTGACCATGCATACCAGGTTTGGAACAGGCATATGTGGGGGCTTAGCCTGGAATCTCAGTGGTCACTGGCTGTCGGAACGCAGGCCTCTGCGCACCTTGATTAAGACTGAGCCTTTTACCTGAGTTGTTAATCTTACTTCCACAGAGAAGGAAAAGGAAAGGCTGGGATGTAGGTCAGTTGGTAGAGTTGCTTTCTGAGCATGCGCAGGGCCCTGGGTTGCTCTGAGCATAAACCCAGTGTAAGGCACACACCTGTGATCCTAGCCCTCGGTGGAGACAGGAGGAATAGGAGTTCAGGGTCATCCTTGCCTGCGTGGGAAGTTCAGAGCCAGCTTGGGCTATGTGTAAACTCTGTCTCAAAAACAGCAGCAACAAACGCTCTGACACTCAGTGCAAAGAGCAGCACATGTCAGGATGTGAACTGAGAGCTGCCACTTCCAAGACTGGCTAGAAGAGTCGACAGGGTCATGCAGGGCTTCCCAGGCAACTCCTTAGCTCTGAGTAGTGTCTTACATTGAATGGTGCTGCTCTGAGCACCTGCTGTATGTCAACCCTGGGTTAGGTAAGCCTTCCAGTTAGACTAGGGCATGACCTCATGATGTACATGGTGAAGTGGGGTTGGCAATGAGGATTTGACTAGGACTAATTATAAGTTGTCAAAGTGCCATTTCCTTGAGACACGGGAAGGCATGGCATAGGCACAAAGGAGACAACTCCATCGTTCTCTTGGGCCTGGGGAAGTTGTCATGTGGAGGATGACAGTATCATTTAGAATGAATGGCCTTCACCCTGCAAGCAAGGCTCCTATTCCCGTATGATGGTTTAAAACCTTTTCTGTGTTTATAGTTTGACTTGGACAGACCTGTAAGTTAGTAAATAAAAAGTAGTGCTTCCAGCCAGGTGTGCTTGTCACAAGTATAGTGCTGGCACCTGGGAGGTCAAGGCCAGCTTGGGCTACATAGTAAGGGCAAAAATACCAAAACAACGAAACAAATCAAAATAAAACCCCCAAACCAATGATACTTTCAGTGAGAAAAACTACAAAATAAGCAGGCTATCCTCACTAAAATTAGTGGCCCCTTAGTGTGTGTTTGTCTGAGGTTCAGCCTTAGCTGGAATTGTGGCCAGTACTGTTAGAGATAGACCTATCTCTGCCTCTACACTCCTGAGGAGTTACCTGGCAGTTCTCAGTTCTTTCTCGGAAATACTACTCAGACTTAGAGGGCTTAGGACTTTTTGCCTGAAGCATGTTCTCCATAGGTGATCCAACCACTAACTACCACCCTGTAAGGACTAAAGCATGTAAGCAGCCCAAGGGAAGGGTTACAGAGTAAGATCGGCGCCTCTCAGGAAGGAGGAGGCTGTGCCGATGGTGGATTAGATGGCTTTGAGGCTGCTCATGGGAAAACCTATCTAGCTGTCTTAGTGTTTTCCAGGCTTTTGCCTGGGCAGAGATCTTCCTTCTGTTGCTAATGGGAAGTTACTGGAACCTGAGGCAGTTGCTTCCTAAGTTGGAGCACCGACTGATACACTCTTGTCTCTGCAGGCTCTGCCATCCTTCCAGATCCCCGTCTCTCCCCACATCTACACCAGCATTAGCTGGGCTGCTGCTCCTACCACCACCTCCTCCCTCTCTCCGGTGAGTGTGTGCTTCAATACCTCCAAAGCTCTTGCATACATCCCCAGGGCTGGGGGACACAGCGCATGACTGATGCTGCCTGTCTCTGTCCCTATAATTCATAAAGATCATCGTGTATCCTCCTCTCTCTGGCTACAACTCCTCTCAGTAGCTAGGAGGGTACTTTACAGGGAGTCAGGGTGGAGTAGTTTTCTTCCTTAGAGATGTGCTGGACAAGGCTAAGCTCACTCCCTTTTCTGTGAGTGTCTGTGAGTGCTTGTTAGAGTTCTAACACCTAGGTGAAAGGAAGGGAGAGCAAGAAGGAAGACCACTCGGAGGCTGGGTGGGCTGCACCAGAAGTCTCAGACCACCATGAACTTGTACCCATGACTCTGAACTGAAATAGATTGGAAGTCATTAGAACCACATATGGGTAACTCTAGTTTCAAGTGTCTGCCACAGAGAAGTGTCACATATGGTAGAACCTTCCTCCATTTACAACTTGTATGGTGACTCCATCTAACTCCCCTGTCTCTGGCCCTGACCTGACCCCATCTGTGGAGACTGTCTTAGGGGAGGCTGCATGGTCCCCTGTATCAGCACCTGTTGTGGGGCTCAGGGAGGCATGCATGTCAGAGCCCAGGGAATCTCATGTTCACAGCTGTGCTTATACCCCTCATACCCAGGTCCGGAGTCGGTCACTCAGCTTCAGCGAGCCCCAGCAGCCGCCGCCCACAGTGAAGTCTCACCTGATTGTCACCTCCCCACCCCGGGCTCAGAGCAGCTCCAGGTGAGCCATCTCATCCTTAGCCTTGGGGTTTCTGCCCTCTGTCAGCACTGAGGATAAATCTACCTAACTATAGTCTCCAGGGTTAGTCCCCAGACAGAGGCCACACTGGTGGAACTGGCTCCTCTCCCCTGAGTCTCTGACTGTGGGTCCCACCAACTTCTGCCAGAAGCCACCCCTCCTAACTCCTGCATGCTTGCCTGCTCATGCGTGGCCGTCAGCTGATCTAACCTCCATTGCCTGATGCCACCCTCATTTCATTCCTCTTCAGGAAAGCCCGTGGAGAAGCCAAGAAGTGCCGTAAGGTATATGGCATAGAGCACCGGGACCAGTGGTGCACAGCCTGCCGGTGGAAGAAGGCCTGCCAGCGTTTCCTGGACTGAGCCTGCCTCTCCCAGCCCCACCCTTCACCCTGCCTGGCAACCAGGAAGTCTCCCGGCCTGCAGCCATCAGCAGAACACAGAGAGATGTGGAGTGATGTGGGCAGCTGGGACTCCTTTGGCTAAGATTTAACACTTAAAACACTTTCTCCCCCTTGTGGGAGTGTTTTATTTAAAAAAAAAACAAAACCCAAAAAAAAAAACGAAAAACAAAAACAAAAAAAAATAAAGAAAGAAAAGAAAATATTTTTCCCCCCTAAAATAGAAGAGAGCCAAAATTGACCAAGGGTATTCTGCAGCGAACCAGAGACCAAAGAATTATTCCCCCTCCCGCCCTCTTGAAGACTAGTTTGTGTGCATCAAAAATAGGCCAAGATGCCTTGCCCATTTTTGTGCTGAGCTGGTGAAACCTTTGCTCCTTTAACTATTCCAGAATGGACTGTGAGCAAAATGAATTTCCTTTTCTTAGAATAAAGAAAAAAGAAAGCCCTTTCTGGCAGATGGGTGACCCAGGGAGCAGTAGCAGGGCTCCAGAAAAAGCAGGTGGCTGGCTGTACTTGGCGAGATGCAGGTGACTTCTGTTGGAGCAGCCTCTGGGGACAGAAGAGGGACACCCTTTTACGGTGTCAACTTTTGGCTCTGGGTCCCCTCAGATGTTGGGTTGCTTGTTAGTAAACGTGGCTTCTTCTCAAAGCCTGTCCCCCAAAACACTGAGCCAAAAGGCTAATACGAATTACGTTTGAGAATGTGGCCTTGAAACACTACCCTTGAGCATCCTTCCAGCTCTGAGAGGAAGTGTGGAGGGTCTCCACAGAAACTCTGCTCCCGCTGAGTAAAGTCCTTCCTGAGACCTCTTCCCTCCAGTGCCACAGAGGCTTTAGAATGTCTGGTCCTGTTTGAGGTGGAAGTCTTTTGTGATGAAGCCTTCTTTCCCTAGTGGTCCCTGGGAGGTCCAAGCAGACTCAGCCCGTGCCTGCTGAACATGACTTCCCAGACCCAGCTTTTTTGGACTGAAGTCCCAGGTGTCAGGGGCTCAGGGAATGCCACCAGGCCACCTCTCCAGGGACTGAGAATCATTGGCTTGTTAGTTGTTACGGAGACCATCCTGACCACTTAGGCTCCACTGGTGACATTAATTACGTGGGAGACACATGTCTGAAGTACACTTAAGAACCTAAGAGATTGTGTATGTGATGTGAAGGCCGTAGTGGTAGCCTGGGCTGCTGACAGAGGGAAGAGACACTAGTGTCTTTGGTAGGGATTTGTTTTTAAAACAAACCTAGCCAGCCAGAGGCGACCCTGGGTACTTCTGCCCCTTCAACCTTAAGGATAAAAGCTGGCAGCAGAAGTCTCTTTTCTTTCCTTACTTCCCATGATGCTCAGCTTCCAATCTTACTGGAGAGGGGAGGGGACTATAGAGACAGAGAGAGAAAGTTTCTGGACATCTCGAGACCCCACCAGGAAACTCTCCTTTCCCCTTCTTAATCCCAGTGTGGACTAAGCAGAGGCATTGTAATCCCCCAGCCTCAGTTTGGAGCGTGCAGATGTAACTGACCATAATAATTTTCTCCATTCAAAGCAGGCTTCCTATGCCATCGGCTTGCCAGGCAGAGAAGGAAGAGGAAAAAGAAAAAGAAAAAAGGAATAGATGGTATGGTTTAGAAACTGAGAGTTTTGATTTTGTTCAGTTCTGTTTTTATTCCGTTTCTGTGCAGCCTTCCATGTCAGCAACTGTTCTCTGTTCTGGCGGACTGTTGACTCGCCCCCCCTCCCCGTGCTCCTCATCTTGATGCTTTCACGTTGGTTCCCGACACATGGTCTGGCTTTGGGTTTGAAGGGCAAGGGTGGCTTGTCAGCACACCCAGCCGCCAGACCCGCTTCCTTCATCTCTATCTCCCTCCTCCCAGCCCCATGGGCTTGGAATCTGACTGGATGAAGGTGCCACAGGTGTGCTTCTGAAACCAAGAGGACCTAGTTTGCAAAAAGTTATCTTGGAAACTGTCTAGCCATGTTTCCATTATTCAGAGCGCTCTCAGAGTTCCTTTCAGACTTGGTGCCATGTTGGGAGTGGCCTCAAGTGAGTCTGCGCCATTCCCAACTCCGTTCTGCAAGTCCAGGGTTACTGTCTGTGGCCAGCCAAAGTCTCAGGTACAGAGCCAAAGGGCTCTCTGGTAACATAGGCTTGGATCAGTGATAAGACTTTTAACCTGGCCCTGAAAGCAGTTTTTGCCACTTCAGACAGTGCTGTGAGCAATGGCTGCCTTGTCACAGTGAGTGTATAGCTCGATGCCTTAGCGGACCCTGTGAAATTGGATATGGAAATTGATTTGGTGGAAGAAATCTGTTTTGTTACTTTCTGGTCACCCCAGGTTCTGACTTTACCAGGGGCAAAAAAATGATTAAAGCAAAACAAGAAGGGAGAAGAATCCCATCTGTGAATTTGTCTTATCGGCGCTTCTTCCCCTCCCCCACCCCAGCCCTGCTGTCTTCCAAGTATTATTTTTACTGTTAAGATTTTTTTTAAATGTGAAATGAAATGTAATGTTTTTACAGCAATGATATGAAATATATTTTATAAGGAATAAAATGGTACATTGTCTGACCTAGCGTGTGCCTGCATTGAGTTCTTTCCTGTTCCTCCAATAAGGTGCACATGGTATCACATGACACTGTAGGCAATGAGACCCATTCACTTGTAATTTCAGTTGGCTGGTAGGGAGTGCAGCTCAGTGGAGGAGCACATGTGTGGCTCTAGGTTCAAAGTCCTAAAACAAATCAAGTAGGGTCATATTGACCAGGAGCCGACCGAGTGCTCATGGCAGTGGTGCACAGCCTTCCTAATGCCGCGATCCTTTAATAACCGTCCTCCGTGTTGTGGGACACCCAGCCATAAAATTATTTTTGTTGATACTTCATAACTGTACTTTTGCTGCTGTTATGAATAGTAAGTATCTGACATGCAGGCTATCTGATATGTGAACCCCAAAGGGGTCATTGAAATTACCAGACGCGAGTGAGAAGGAGACATGGAACACCAACAAACCCACTTAGGAGTTTATAGAGGGAGGTGCGTACAGGCCTGGGAAACGGTGTGCAGAAAAAGAGAAATGGCCAGTCTAGCTTTTAAAAGATGCCTAGCACATGCGCACAGGGGGTTGGCGTGACTACGTCACACTGATGATGTCCGATTTACGCATGCACACAAGGGTTTAGCTGAGTCGTATGTAGATGTAACCACCGCATGCACACACGTGTGTCACGGGGGGGGGCCTTTGTGCCTGAGGGCCTGTCTGCATGTGCCTGCCTTTAGAACCCGGAAGTGCAGCCTTATCTGTGGCTGAATAATTACAGTCATGACCCTTTGAGAATAGCTGCTTTAACAGATGAGGCATGGAGGTTGAATATCTTGCCAAGGGTACGGATTGGGGTAGGGTGGGGTGACGGCATTGGTATTGTAATCTGGGCAGTGAATGTTTTCTATGACTTACATTCATTTTCAAAAGAGGACATATTTTGGGCATATTTTTATGCCTGATGGAGAATGGACTGGGAACTTGGGAGAAAATAAATCGCATTCTATATATTCATCAGCATTTCGTAGCTATAATAAAATACCTAAGGTGGGCTAACTTTGAAAGCAAGAGGTTTAGAGGCTGAAAGACCAAACAATATGGTGCAGGGTCTTGCAAGGGACTTCCTACTAGAGCAGGTGGGAATTCATACCAAGGGAGGGATCACAGTGTGAACGTAGGAAGCCAGAGAGGCTGGGTCCCTTCCTCAGGCACCATCTCCCACTGCCATCCTGAACATCATGCCTCCAGCACATCAAGGCACATGAAGGTTGGGGACCTCTCCAAACATGTCCAAACCATAGCATGGTGTGTACAGAAGGGGTTCTCTGTGTAGTCTGCTCTGCAGAGCATTGACTTTCACAGGTTGTGGACAGATGCTAGCTAAGCTGGCTTCTACTGGCGGGGTCTTAGAAGCATAAAAAACCCCCTCCCCCGTCCACACATACACATACACTGGCTTATTCAACTTTAATCATTCCAAGAGCCTGTCAGGAAGCTACAGGAGCTACAGGAAGTTGTGGGGGAATGTGTTTAAATGTTCAAAGGACATTTGGAGTATGAAGTGGGTTGTGTTGCCCTTGTAAGAACTATCTGGTTCCCCCCCACACCTGTATTCTCTATGCAATCCAGCATGGCCTCTCCTTGCCTCTTGAGATCTGAGATTACAGTTGTGCACCCCCTGCTCAGCTCTTAGATTTTAAGGGGGTGGTTGGAGAGTGGGAAGTGTAGGAAACATGGGCCTAACAGCTTAACAGCTACTCAGAGACTGAAACTGGTATTTAATAACAACAAATGTTATTGTACTCTTACTGGTAATGACCTGATATTTGCAACTGCATATAAGATGATGAGAAAAATTGGTATTGACCAGTAATGCTAAGAACAATGGTACTGACCAAAAGAGATTTGAAAAAGTTGGTATTAACCGACAATGCTAAAAATTATGGTACTGACAAAGAATTATGATTTTGACCTGTCAACTGCTGAGAAAAGTTTGAGACACACTCTAAATGTTGGGAGTTGATGCATATGTTAAGAATTTTAGATTTAAGTGGTGCTCTAAACCAATGGAAGTATCATTTTCAACTAAGGTAATTATCTTCTCCTTTAAATAGGAGACTATAGCCTTTGGGAGCATGATCATTCGTAAAGTGTTATAATTTATCCTGACAAAAAAGTATGGCTACAAGACACAGGGCCCAAAAGTATATTTCTCTCCACTAATCTCTTTTCTTTATAGACATCAGCAGTCAGTGGCGGATTTGAAGCTTCTCCCCAGATGCCTAAGACAGGAGCTCACATATGTCAATGCCTGTTCCAAAAATGGGAAAATTTGGGTAAATGAAGAGGTCTTTGCCCAAGCCAGGCGTGATCAATCTGTCCTGTTGCAGGAGCACAGGTTTTATAAAAATTAATAAAAGGGAGTGGATTGTAGGCCCACATTTCCTACATAGTGTGACAACCAAGTTCTCGGACCATGGTTGGTTTCCAAGGCAGCTAATATCCTGCCAACCTGTGGCTACCTAGCAAAGGCCTCGGGATGGACTGCTCCCTCTCTTTTGTTATTATGTAGATCGTCTGGGAAGAGGTGTGGATTTCAAGCTGGTGACCAAGTTGCAGGTGTGACTGTATTCCCACCCCCCCCCCAGAAAGAGAATGTTAATAAGCTTCTACCTTGGTTTACCTGGGGGAATAAAAGGTGTTTGAATAATAAACGCGCGAGATCTTCAGGAATGAATGAAGCCTGAGACTCCCTTTCGATATTGCTGTGTGAACTGTGTCTCATTTTTCCCTGCGCCTCTGCACTGGTCCAGTTAGGGAAAAGTAGTTTTATGTTGGGGCACCGGACAGGGAAGGAGATCTGGGATATTTTATTTTATTTTTGCATTAAGCTGGTAACCTGTTCAGGAAAGGCAGGATCTGGAGTGTGTGCCTGCTGAAAGAGAGAGCCAGAGGAGTGGAGAGCTGCTTCTGAGCCTGGGAGCCATCTCCAGGGCTGGCTTCTTAGCATCGCTGGACAGTGAAGGCCCCTTGATCTTTTTTTGCTTTTTGACCGCAGGAAATGTGAGCTGAGTAAATTAACCATTGTTCATAATTTACCTATTCAGTGGTGTGATTGTCCACTGGTATCTGTGGGTGCCACCTCAGCAGATCCAACCAACGGCAGATGGAGACTCTTAAAAAACAAATTGCGCCTGTCCCGACCAAATACAGACCTTTCTCATTTTTCCCTACGCAGTACAATAAGACAACTGTGTGCATGGTATTTATGTTATAGTAGAGAGCATAGATAGAAATAATTTTTACACACAGAAGCTTGTATGTAGGTTATATACAAATGTGCTATTTTGCACAATGGCTGATTTTGCTACTCACAGGGGGTCCTGGAACTAGTGCCTCGAGGTTGTATTCTGTCCTTCCAGCAGGGGCAAATGTCTCCTACATAGATATTCAACTGGTCAGTTCCTCCAATTGGGTTCTCCACATGTTTCCTGGCTGGACTTCGGCAGTCACACACCTTACCACGTTTAGTGTTACATGGAGAAAAAAGCAGGTGGGCAGGTTCGCCACTCCCTTGCTTCGGTCACAACCCACTGGTGCCAAACCACCAGGCTCTTTGTATCACTTGGAAGCTGTTAAAAATACAGGTTCCTTCTAGGTCCAGAGCTGGGAGTAGGGTCCAAGAGCAGCTGGATGGACGCAAAGGTTGAGAAGGGCTGTCTCTCCCTCCATCACCTACCAGCCCACATGTTCACACAGCCCTTTGCATCTGACTTCACAATGCCCTTGCCTGTTGCCCCCAGTGTGGTCATGTCCCAGCATCACCTTGCGCCAACTTCATAGTCCCCATAGCTGTCTACGAGTTTCCAGACCAGAGTTCCCTCCGGGAGAGGTGGCTCTCATGGTGTGTGTTTGCACCGTGCTGCATCGCCTCGTTTAAAGACAGCCAAAGGCCAGGCAGTGGTGGCGCACGCCTTTAATCCCAGCACTTGGGAGGCAGAGACAGGCGGATCTTTGTGAGTTCGAGGCCAGCCTGGTCTACAGAGAGAGTTCCAGGACAGGCTCCAAAGCTACAGAGAAACCCTGTCTCGAAAAACCAAAAAAATAAAAATAAAGACAGCCAAAGAGTTTATTAACCATTTGCTCAGTAGAAGTTTAATGGAGAGAGTTGTTTCAAACGATCGGTCAAAAAGAACAGATCTTTTACAAACAGGTTATGGCAGTGACAAGGCAAAACCCCAGATCTGATTTCACATTCCTCTCCCCTGGCCCTAGAAGAGGGCGGAAGATGAGGGAGAAGATGGGGCTGTGGAAATGTTAGCTGGAGGAATTACAAAAATACACTCTGATGTAGCAACAGGGTTGTGGTGAAACATGCCATGGGGAGGGCGCAACAACCGGGCAGGGGGTTGCTGTGGGTACTCAATGCCTCATGGAAGGAGGAATCCTGACTCCCGGCCGGCACTTCTGGGTGTGGACACATGCTGTTCGGGGGGTCACCTGGATGCCTGGGGAGACAGAAAGGAACAAAATGTCAAATCCAATAGGCCCACTAAGCCATCCATCCTGTTTGCCCAAGCGACTAAAACAACCCAAAGTGGGCCACCACAGCAAGTGAAAATTTTCCTAAGTGACCCGAAGGGATCCTTATTCTATGCCTTCCACTTACCTGCCACTTTTGCCTACTACTGGCAGGAGGGATGCGTCAGATAGAAAGGGAGGCTGATGGGCTGTGACTTAAAAGGCCCAGTGACAAGTCTTTTCCCAGTACCACTCATCCCCTCTCCAGTTCTCAGCATCTATGTGAAACAGTGTCCTCAAAAGTTCTCCTATGTGACACAGGCTCTCTAAGCTAGATGTCCAGAATACGGACGGGGTCATGAATGTGCTGCTGATGTCTAGAGGGTCAAGGCCGGACACAGCAGGAAGCACTGGAAGTGTAGGTCAGAGCAGGAGAGGTTGTCCCCAAGACCTGCTATGCTCTTCTTCCTGTGGTGTCCAGGGCAGGGTCTGCACTGCAGTGCCCCGTCTTCCTAGGTTGTCATTATGCTTTGGACAGGTTGGGTGACCCCCTCTCCTGACTCCAATCTTCTGAGTATAGATTGTCATTGGCATCTTAGATGCCAGGAACAACTACAGCAATGGGAACTGGCTGGAGCGGAAGGATTTCTGTTGTGCATGCGGCAAGTTGGGCTGTGTGTACGTAGATAAGCACAAGGTCTCAGATGGCTATGACTGGCTCATTAACACACATCCACTCTGGAACTCACCACCATGCACATGCAGATGAGAGAGAGAGAGCTGGTTACATGGCGACAGGACAGCCATTAATAATACTCAAATGAGCTGGCTAATGTTTCCATCAAGAATTTTGCATGTTGAGCAAAATAGCAGACAGAAACCAGTTATTAGCCCTGTTACAGCACCTCTCAGCTGGAAGTATAATAGAAAATCAGAAAAGTCAATTGACTGGCTCAAATAGTTTTTCTTCTTTCAAATAAATTGATTCTTGCTAATGGGACTGATCTTAAACTATCTTTAGGTAAAGAATATTGTTGTGGTTTAGAATTAGATATGGGCTTTGGTGTCCCTTAGGAGCCCTGTAGAGAATGCCATTAAGACTTAGAAAAATTTGTGCTACTTCTGGAAGATTTACTCCTAGAGATCAGACAGGTCTGACTTAGAAAGAAATCAGATGCTTGTCAAGAACGGAGTGCAAATTCACTTAGGATCTTTGGAGATGAATCATTCTGTTAAGACAAATTCAGTGGCCTTCTCCCCACAACCTAAAAAATGTGACCATCTTTGGGGATAAATTTGCTGCAAACAAGTGACCTAGCAGCTTGCCCTGGGGGCTGACCCTGTGCCAGAGTGTGGGCACCAAAGATTAGCATTTGATAACTCTATCTTGAAAGAGGACCATGAATGACATGATTATGTTGGGTATGTGGGAATAGAAAAGAGAGGATGCATGTGTTTTTCTTTTCCTCATCAGAGATGGGAATTAGCTTCTGTTGGGACAGTATCATATGGTCAACTAACTCGCACTTTGTATGAGGCTGTGTTGCTAAGCTGTCTTGGGAGATGGGTGGGGCTCTGCTCAGGTTCACATTGGCATGTATGGACAGGGAGGGGGAGGCGGGAGGGGGACACAGACGGCAGTTGAACTCTCCCTTAAATCCATTGTGCTGATTCCTAATGCCATTCTCTAGTTATGCACTGGTGATGGTGGGAGAGGGTTGGTTTTGGAATCAGCCGGCAGTCACTGGGTTTTTGCTGTGTGTTTTCCGAGGCTTTATATGACTGTGTAAGTGTGTACTAGAGGGTGGGAAGGGAGCAAAGGAAGAGAACACAAGAGGCATCCTGGGACTAGTCCAAAAAACTGAAGAAAAAGGAGACTCATTACTCCTTAGTACTTATTCAAACACCTACTAGCTCCATTGGACCAAATTCTAGAGTCAGGTTCAGCAAGGATGTCATTAATGATAAAAAAAAAATAAAAAATAAAAAACTGGTCCTTCCTTGGCAAAGTGCAGGATGACCAAATTGTTAGTGGAAGAAATAAGAGCAAAAAACATGACTCTGGGGCCCAACAAAGGTCTTTGGGAGCGGGAAATGGAAAATATTAATGGTTTCCCTGGAGTTTAGCCACCTTGAGATGTAGGGTGAGATGGATAAGCTCTCTTTGAAGTAGAACAGTAATCAGCCTTTTTGCAAATGGCTAAGAGGAGGGCTGGCTATTGGTTTTTTTTTTTTTTTTCCTCAGCTAAAGTCTCCAAGGAAAGGTGAGCTGAATGGTTGCTATGGTAACTGACTGTTAGAATTGGTCCACTTAACTGTCCCCATAGTAACTAAGCTCCTGGAGAGCTATAAAGGAATTAGTTATCTTAACATACTACTATTATCCCCATGGTAACCAGTCTCTGAATGGGAGTGGTCAGCCTCAAGGAGAATGGTGGGAAAAATCTTTCTCCCTGGAGAAATGGGTAGGCAGCAGAGATGTGAATTTCTTCACCAATCCAGCCTCCGAAGAGCTGGAGTCCTTGAGATGTGTGTAGGGAAAAGGGAGAGGGGTTGGGTGGTGTGTGTGTGTGTGTGTGTGTGTGTGTGTGTGTGTGTATGTATGTATGTATGTATGTATGTATGTATGTATGTATGTTTGGGGCTGGCTAATATGTTTTTAGGCCTGGGACAGTTGGGTATATGAGGTCACTTCTTGCCCCCTGCTAATTGGTGCCCAACTCACTCATGGGTTGCAGTGGCCGGTGCAGCTGGGAGGGGCTCCTTCTGGCTACACATTACCATTCTGGTGCAGAGTGCGCCGGCGCTGACTTGATTGCATGCTCAGGACCAGGTACTGCCTCATAAACTCACTGAACCGCTTCTGGTTGGCCAACTTCCGGGCCGACTTCCGGGCCCCAGTGAAGCCCCCAAACCTCTTCTGCAACTGCTTCTGTTCCACCTCGTCGGCATCATCAGTGCCAGGCTCCGTATCCGCCGCTTGCACCAAGCTCCTGACCCGGGGCATTCGCTTTAGATGCTGCATCTCCGAAGCTTTTGGCTGGTAAAGAGCAGCTGTCACGAGCTCTGGGTCAGCAGGGTTGAGCTGCCCAGAGGCACTGGCCATGACTTTGGCACATGCAGTCCAGAGAGGACGGAGCAAGACCTTTCCTTCACACTGGAGGATGCATACCTGCAAAACACACAGGCAGGAGGAAGAGAAAAGGGGATAGAGCCAGGGATGAGCTAGGATCATCTATAGCTGTTCCGAGTCACGTGCTTCTGAAGTGCTAGTTCTCAAGTGTTGTGCAGCAGTTTATGTATGTATCTGGGTGCACATGTATGTATGCACGCGTGTGTGGAGGCCAGAGGTCGATATTGGTTATCTTCCTCTAGCGCTCTCCATTTGATTTTCAATATCATTTTCCTTTACAATAGTGATTATTATATAATAATAAATTATTAATTAATAACAACAACAATGATATTATGATTGTGTGTGAGTGTGGAGGTCAGGGGACACTATGTGGAGTCTCCTTCTACCTTTTTTTAATTTTTTAAAATGTTTTCTTTATTATTTATACAGTATTCTGCCTGCATGTACAACTGCAGGTCAGAAGAGGGCATCAGACCTCATTACAGATGGTTGTGAACCACCATGTGGTTGCTGGGAATTGAACTCAGGACCTTCGGAAGATCAGTCAGTGATCTTAACCTCTGAGCCATCTCTCCAGCCCCCTCCTTCTACCTTTATGTGGCTTCCAGGAATCAAATTCAGGACACT
>JAQHUG010000204.1:2121921-2138826 GCA_028555095.1 Dicrostonyx torquatus | reverse complement strand
AATGCTGTGATGAAACACCATATCACCAAAGCGACCTGAGGAAGGGAATTTTTTAGCTTACACTTCCACACCACAGTCCATCATTGAAGGAAGTCAGGACAGGAACCTGGAGGCAGGAGCGAATGCAGAGGCTGTGGAGGGGAGCTGCTTACTGGCTTACTCAGCCTGCTTTCTTACAGAACCCAGGACCACAGTCCAGGGATGGCACCACAATAAGCACCAATTAAGAAATGCCCTATGGGCTTGCCTATTTATGAAGGCATTTTCTTAATTGAGGTTCCTGCTCTCAGATGACTTTAACTTGTGCCAAGTTGACATAAAACCATCCAGTACAACTGAGGAGCCATCTCCTCACCCTTTGTGCAGTGGTTTTACATATAGTTACCTGCCCTTCCGTGCCCTGCCCCCTAATTTGTAGCGTTTCTGAGTTGAAAACAGGGAACCCTCTGACTCTGTTCCCTTATTTTACCAACAAAGAAACTAAGGTTCAGAGCTGTGGTTAATTTATCTTCAGGCAATCCAGAAAGTTAACCCAGAATGGAGGCATTCCAAATTATACCCTGCTATATCCTTAGGAGTCTAGCGAAGCTCATGAGTGTCACTCAGGTAGAAGAATTCTATTTTTCCCATTGGGCTAGGGAAGGACAGACTGGTTACAGAAACAAGGGAAGCATGGGATTCTATCTGCAGGCATATTTTGAGATTATTCTTTAGCTGGGGAGATGGCTTCGTTGGTAAAGAGCCTGCTATGAAAGCCTGAGGACCCAAGATCAGATCCCCAGCACCCATGTAAAAGGTATGCACAGTGATACTTTTTATAACCCCAGTGGGAAGGGTGAGAGGGTAGAGACAGGCAGCTCCCTGGAGCTCCACAGTCAGACATTCCAATCAGTTGGTGAACTCTGGATGCACTGAGAGAGTCTGTCTCAAGAAACAAGGTGGAGAAGGATAGAGGAAGACACACATGCACACAGGTGCACAAGCATTCACATATACTATACACATGTGTCCACAAACAAATGGCAAGAAAACTAAAGCCACTCTGTAAAGGTCAACCCTAGGGTCATTAATTTTCATTATACTTATTTGAGCTACTCCTATTTGTATATCATTTATAGCAAGTGATGTCCAAGAGACTCTGGATGCAGGCAGGTTGGGCATGTGAAGCTAAACTGCAATCTTCTGAACCTGTATCTACTTAGATACAAGCCAGGCAGTCTTCCAGGAACTCTATGCTGCTGTCCCACCTCCCCAGGCACCACATCCTCTAGTGGAGAGCAGAAGCTGGACCATACCAACTTACCGGCACCCTCTGGCTGGTCCTGACCTTGGCCTCATCCTCCTGCCCTCTTATCTCTGGGTTTCCTGGAAGTCTCTACTGCTGACAGCTCTTCATCTTGTGTGCACTTCAACTCCACTCCTGACTCTTGTCATGGTCCCAGTCTCAGCCCGATGAAAGTCTCCCTTCTCCTTGACCTTGCCATTGTGATGAAGGGTGTTCCCAGAGCCCCTCATCAGACTGTGGCACCCTTGCCTGGCTCCCTGACCCCCTTGTGGTACACAGGCTGTTCACAGTCCACCCAGAGACATCTCTCTTCCTTGGCACCTAACTCCAGATTCCTTCCTGAAGGCAACAGTGCATCTCCCTGCCTCTCTGTTGTCAGAGGTGGCTGACAAGAATGACAATGACCAGTTGGGGTCTGCAATGATCTTGGGGGATGACTTGGCAGGAAAGAACACCCTTCCCTCCTTTCTCACTCTCCTTCAGCATTTGCAATGGGGGTATTTTGGGCTCCGTGTTGCCTTTAGATCTTTGACCTAAAGGTAATTTTAATTCTTGTGTAATATATTCTTCCCACTTGCTGCACTTTTCTTTTTTTCTTTTTGATTTATTTATTATATATACAGTGTTCTGCCTGCATGCCAGAAGAGGGCACAAGATCTCATTATAGATGATTGTGAGCCACCATGTGGGTGCTGGGAATTGAACTCAGGTCCTCTGGAAGAATAGCCAGTACTCTTAACCTTTGAATCAGCTCTCCAGTCCTGTACTTTTATTTCTATTGTTATGATAAAATATCCTGACAAAAAAAGGGGGAAAGGGCAGGTTTAGCTATTATTCCAGGTTACAGTCCATCATTGCAGGGAAGTCACAGCATCAGGAACTTAAGACAGCAGTCATATCACGTCCACAGTCAAAAGCAAAGAGACATGAACGCTTGCAGGCTCATGTGCTTGCTTGTTCACTTGTGCTCAATTCTTATATAGTTCAGACCCTGCCTGGGGAATGGTGCCACCTACAGTAGGCTAGGTCTTCTCGCATCCGTTAAGGCAATCCCCCACAGACATGTTCACAGGGCAACCCGATACAGCCTATTCTTATTGAGATCCTGGTGCTATGTGATTCCAGCTTGTGTTAAGTTGATAAAGTTAATTATAACACCACCTTAGTCAGCCCTTTTGCTTGCCCTCTCTGGCTCTCTCTAGGTGTGGTTTGTTATTCCAAAGTTGAATTAAAAAATATTTTGTGTGTGTATGCACATATGTGTGTGGGTGCCTCTGGAGGCCGGTAGAGGACCCCCTGAAGCTGGAGTTACAGTCATTTGTATGCTTCTAGCTGTGAGTGCTGGGACCCGAACTCAGGTCCTCTGGAAGAGTAGGAAGTGCTCTTAACCAGCAAGCCATCTCTCCAGCTCTGAGATTTTAAACTCTGGCTACATTTTTGCCTATCTTCTCCCTACTATCCTCCTATCCATGCAGTATGTGCACCCGCCTCTTTTTCCATTCCTTCTGTCACCGTGTAAGTGCTTCTAGAAGACAGAAACCTCCCCATCTCTCTTTTTGCCACTCAAATCCATGCAAGGGCCCTGCAGGTCCAGGAGAATTATTCTAATCACATCATACCCTGCCCACAACTGCCTGGTACCTTGTCTTGTCTTCAAAACATCTCCAGAATCCTGACCAGGGCACAGAAGCGCTTGTACCATGTGGCCCAGCCTACCTTTTCGTCACATTTCCAAGTCCTTCTCCTTCACAGTCCCCTGGGCACACAGGGCTTCTCCCACACCTCATACACCTCCCTGCTTTTGTCACTGTGTTGGAATGACATTTTGGCACTGTCCTTGTGGACCTGGCCACATTCTAATTGTACCTCTTTATCTTATTATCTTCTTTTGGTTCTTTGGGAAGAATTGCTCTCTCTGTCTTGTTTCTGTGTTCCCACCCAACTTTGCGTTCCACTCAGGGGAATTTTAATGATAGGTAGAGAGATCCATAATACTTTATGAAGCATAATCTAAAAAGTTAGAGGTACATCTTATTCATATTTGAGTCCTGGGTAAGTATCTTCTCTTTATACTGACTAGTAGGCAGTCAATTAAATTCTTTTACGTTCTGGACACTCTAGCGCAGAACACATTTGGCTGTCGTAACATCTGTCTTTTCTAATGTGCATGTGTGTGTGTGTGTGTGTGTGTGTGTGTGTGTGTGTGTGTGTGAAGGCCAGAGACCAGTCTGGGTGTCATCCTCAGCAATGCTGTTCAGTTCCTTTGAGGCAGGGTTTCTCACTGGCTTGAAGCTTACAATTAGGCTAGACTGGATGGTTACTGAATCCCAGAGATTCTCCTGTCTCCACAGTCCTAGTGCTGGGAGTACAAGCACATGCTGCCATGCCCTGCTTTGCTTTCCTGCCTTCCAATTGTATTGCAACCATTATATCAAAAGTATTATTAATGAATGTTAAACAAAACATTGTAAGTTTTCTTTCTGCTAAATAACTTAGTGTGAGAATAATTTCCATAACATGTATATGTGCATTGTTCCGATACAGATTCTGGAGTGTGAACTTAGATCCTTATTCATGCAAGGTGATCCCTTAAGCAACTGAGTCCACATGTGTCTTCTAATGCTATGTAGAAGCTGAAGATGTTAGTAAAATTCCTTTGGTGCACAGAACAGACGCCAGCAACAAATAACTGCTCAGGTCTTCATGTCCATGGTGGTGGATTTACCTAAACAGCATTCTCTACAGGGGTGGGGCTAGAAGCAGTTCAACCTTTGGGTACCCATGGTTCCTGTACAGAGAAGGAACCCTCAATGTTTGCTGTATCGTCTGCGCCTTTGGTTTGCAGGTGGAAGAGACATGTCTAGAGGCCACTGGAACTGAGTACTCCTGGCCATCTAATTCCAGATGGTAATTGGATTTTTTGTCAGTGAGAGAAAATGAAAATTTGTGATCAAACCAGATGCCACAGTCTTTACCGAGCTTCAACACACTGCCAGATGAATTAGATACTGACCACATCATCACAACGGTCGCTCTAGAAGGTCTGAAGCCAATTTGGGCTGTCTAAATGTACAACCGCGTTTTTTAGTGCCAGATGGGCATAGGAGCCTAATGCTGAAGACTCTGGTCCAGGGTCCTCATCAGCTGCTTCCCAGGGATGGGCTAGTGGCTTATTAAGTGAGCTGGATGCATTTTCTCAGCCATGATGATGACAGTGCTATATTAAGCCAGAGTTTGCAGGAGCATCTGGAGTCCTAGACTGGTGCCAAATTGATTTGTAAAGCTGGGCTTCTGAAGAGACTGAGCGAAGTCTCTTTGGATGTCTGGATCAAAGGTTAGGGTACAGGCTGAGGGTGTAACCCAGCCACAGAGGTCAGGCCTACGTCCTAGCCTCCCACTGTGTATCAAACAAGACAGATACACTAGTCCTTTGAGAGGAATGAAGACAGCCACTCCGTGGTTTAATTTCTGTTTCAGGCTAAGCCATACTTAGGAGCTGTTTGTTCTAGGAGGTTTTGCCAGAACATTTAAAGGCATGGCTAGGGATGTAATTCAGTCATAATACACCTGCCTGGTCATTCGGAGTTGCAGTTTCAATCGTAACCACTGCAAAATTTAGAAAAATAAATTCAGAGGCTGGAAATATGTTTCAGTGGTTAAGAGCACACACTGCTCTTATAGAGGACCCAACTTCAGCTCCTAGCACTCATGGGTGGCTCACAGCCACCTGTAACTCCAGCTGCAGGGGGATCTGATACCACTCGGCTTCTATAGGCAACTGTGTATATATACCCCCTCTCTATATATTATATATATATAATATTGAATATGTTTGTGTATGTTCAAAGGCAGACACTATCCAGGGCAGTGGATGAACACTATGGGAAAAATCTATTAGAAGAGCTTCTGCTGCAAATCACCTGCAAAGAATTTTCACTAGCTGCAGGTAGAGATGCCAGGAGGCAGCTTCCGTTGCAACGGTTGTAGGAATTTTAGATGCATTTCCCTAAAATGTTCTTTGAGAGTGTGTTGTTTTCGCCTTAGACTCTAAAATAACTCTGTGAATTTAGTTTCTTCTACTTGAACTGACGGACTAAGTATCACCGACAATTAGTTGAAGAACCAGAGGACACTGCAATGGGTGAGTCATTTGCTGACCAAAATTATAGTCTAACAGAAAGTCAACCATATTTGGGCCACCTACCAGGAGGAGAAACAGAAAGATTTCTGATGGAGCCAAGTGTCCTGAGGATCCTGAGAGCAAGTCAGGATTATGTAGTGTGGTAGAGAGACTGAAATGTGTGTCCCCGCCATCATTCCTCTCATCAAAGCAGTCATGGGCAAGATTTTCAGGCTCAGAAAACGTGACACAGTTGCTTATGCCTTTGGAATTTTGTTCTATTTAAAAACGGGTTAAAAGGGAATAGGAACTAGAAAGAGAAAAACAAGCAAGCAACAGAATCCTTGGGGGGCCAGCAGGCACTGCAAAGCGTTTATCTCCAACTGTGAGGCTTTTACCAATCCATTTTCTGACTTGTTTCTGGGAAGTAAAGTGAATATTGTCTGGACCCCAAAGACCTGAGATGCTAATGGAGAGAGGTAGAAGCACACTTCCAATTCTCCACCACCTGAGACAGACCTTAGAGTGGCTGCCAGGATGTGCCCGACAAGGAGCCGATGAATGGTCCGAGAATCACACAATTTCCTCAAGGCAGGCTGCCTGAGCTCTGTTATGGGCCACATACAGGGCCCCATGCTGGGATACCTAGTTAGGTTAGCAAAGAAACTCATATCTTAGCCAGAGAGAGGGAGGGGGGGCATGGCACTAAGAGGCAGATTAAGTCCAACCCATGAGCATCAGTCCCAGGAAGAATTTTGTTTTATTTCCTCATGAAGTTCAAGGTCAGGTTGGTTAAAGAAACTGAAAGTGTGAGAGTAGGTGGTAACGTCTGCATGTACATTGAAAATGAAGATCTCTGTGGAGAGAACAAACCTGGTGGTTTTAATTTTCATCCTACGTACAGTGGCCACCCCATCTGTGTGTGATCTACAGCAATGGCATGGACATAGGCAGTTTGGGCGTCCGTGGCTGCACATGCAATCTACCCTGTAGGGCTCATTCTCATACCCAAACCAGACCCCAGAGAGCCAGGAACTCTCTGCTGCTCTGTTTCTCCAAGTACCACCGTGTCTAGTGGAGACCGTCAAGCTGGCCACATCTCTCTGCAGCTCTTCCTGGCTGGTCCTGACCTTGGCCTCACCCTCCTGAACTTCCTGTCTCCTAGAAGCCTCTCTTTCCTTCTTCCTGTGTGCTGCTTGGCTTTATCTCTGATTCTCTTGTGTATTTTCAGATCCAAACTCCACTCAAATCTCACCTTTTCCTTTGTGAGTGAACAGCGTGTTTGTTATGAGGTGAAGCTTGACTTTGGCCTTGAAGTGTAAGTGAGGCTTAGTGGGTAGAGGAAGGGAGAGGCAGATGCAAGGTGGCAAGACAGCAAAGAAATTCAGGGTTCCCTGGGAGCTGTAAAGAGTGCCTTGGATCTGGGCTTGAGCCCGAGAGAGAGGGTCAGGGGCCCCTTTGACAGTTACCTGCAGCCTGAGAGAGAAAAACCAGGGTAAGTAGTGACATCTCAGAAAAGAGAGGGACAGAGGGGCAAGAAACATGCATCTTGCCATCCCTGTTGAGGGATTCGGCAGAGGAACAGAGGCCAATATAAAAGGCTGGGAAAGAGTAGGTAGCGGGAAGAGACCCATAGGCCAGGTAGGAGAAGCAAGAGATGTCTCTTGAAGGATGAGATGCCCTCTAGGTGGACAGATGCCTACAGGAAAATAGGATGGATGAGCATCAGAAACACATCCCTTCAAGGGTTCATCTGGGCTGCCCTTCCTGATTGCTTGACTGTGCCTTCCTGCCCAGAAGACAGGTGCGACCAGGCCTGCAAGAGTGTAGTGCTTGTCTGTTGGGACTGAGGCCACGTTTCTTCCTGGAGCCGGGAGACAGCAAGGTGTGTTGGGTACTAGCGACACTGGATGTCATGTCTGCCTGTTTGCCTTAAGGAACAGCAATTACTTGCTTGTTTCTAAGGCTGTAGGGCTTGAAGCACGACACCTTGAAAGCAACTTTATTGACTTCAAAGGAAAAAAGTAATTGAATTATTTTGCATTTCATAGGAGAAAATAGCTATCTAAGCTGAAATTAAAAGAGTAAGAAAGCAGCTCATTTAATGAATAATAATTTAATGTTTTGTACTTCAAGTTGGAAATTTAAAACACAAGAGAGCATTTTGGATGCTCATTATAGAACTATTTGCAGTATAAAAAAATGGATGATACTATACATATTCTGCAAACAGGAAATGGAGAGTAAGTTATATATTCATAGAAAGAAATCACTTGAAATAATGTATAATAACATGAACATATTAATTCTGTGACACTACAGAAAGTAAGAAAAGAAAGATTCTCTCTGGTTTCTGGAGTATAATATAATATAACAGTTAATCTTTATTGTCAACTTGAGGGGTTGAGGATTGTATAAGAGACACAGTTGATGAGGGTGTTTCAAGAGAGATTTTACTGAGGATGAGAACTCCACCATGAGTCTGGGTAGCGCCATCCCAAGAGCTGGAGTCCGAGCCTAGATGAAGAAGATGTGAGCTGAGCCCCAGCCTTCATCTCTGTGCTCCTCGACTATTATCACACTGTGACCAGCTGCCTCAAGTTCCCGCCTCCATGCTGTCTCCTCCATGGTGGACTGTGCTCTCAGACTGTCAGCCAACATAAACCCTTCCCTAAGTCTCAAAGATCTTTGGCATGGCAAAGAGTAAAGGGATTAATTCATGGGGTTGAGGAAGACTTTAATTTTCCTCATATACATGTGTTATGCATAACACTGGGACAGGGGCGTCATGAACAGATATTTATTGGAAGATAAAGATGGAGAACCACGGTAGTCTGGTGGTAGAGAGGGAGGATCACAGGGATCTGGTGGTAAAAAGGAAAGACCATAGGGATCTGGTGGTAGAGGGAGGATCACAGGGATCTGGTGGTAGGGAGGATCACAGGGGTCTGGTGTTATAGAGGGGGTATCACAGGGGTCTGATGGTAGAGAGGGAAGATCACAGGGGTCTGATGGTAGAGAGGGAGGATCACAGGGGTCTGATGGTAGAGAGGGAGGATCACAGGGATCTGGTGGTAGAGAGGGAGGACCACAGGGGTCATAGTCGGAAGATGCAGCTCAGCTTCACCTGATTCCTCTTGGTCACACTACACTGCACAAATCCTGGGGGAGACTCGAATGTCTCATTTAGCACTTGCTTTGGAGTCAAAGGGAGGAGAGAGCAAGGAAGAGGGTAATCTCTTGACCTGGACATACCTTCAAGTCGAAGCTGCCAGGGTCTGGGCGGAGCTTCTCCTGGCAGGTGAGACAGTCCCTGGGACAGCTGCTGAACACGCTGGAGAGCAAGCTGAGCAGCAGAACGTCACTAAACAGGATCTTCATGGTGCAGCAGTGGGAAGCAAGAGGCTGAAACACACAGAGGACACGTGCCAGTTAGTATAGTCTGGGGAGAGGGTTAGTCCGCCTTGGGGACCATGACCCAGGGAGGCACGCATCGTTCCTTAGCCAGGAGATTCCTCAGGTCGGAGATTCACCTGGCAAGGAATAGATTGTAGAGAGTGCTGGCGGCCTGGTCCTGCCATCCAGGACCGCTTTCATTCATAGGCTGTGTGTAGTCTGGATCCCTGGTGAGCACCTATGATTCCTGCCACTTGACTGGCCTCTGCAATTCCAGGAAGAGTCGTGGGGTAGGAAACAGCTTTCTTGGAGGCCAGAGGTGTTGCTTCCTAGCTGGTTAATGTATGCCTTTAAATCAACCTCTTCAAACCTCAGTTTCCATAGCCATAAAAGAGAAAGCATGGCCTATGCCTTATTATAGGCCCGTTAGGAATATGAGAGGTGACCTGTAAAGGTTTTCAAGCAGCAGCTGAGCAGCTGAGTGTGGTGGCATACATCTCTCATCCCATTTCTTGGGAGGCAGAGACAGGTAGATGAATGACTAAAATGCTTCCTCTCATCCTCTCTGGTCTGGCCAGGAATGCTGCCCCTCAGATCTCTTTCAGGGATCTCTCACATGCTCCCTGTCTGTCACCCATATCAGAGCTGGGCTCCTGCTACTGTCTGAGTGTTTGTGTCTTCTCAGAGACCGTATGTTGAAATCTATGACGGCAAATCTCGGCAGACAGCTGGAGCAGACTAAAAACAAGGAGAAGGAGGTGGCAGAAACGGCTCAGTGGGTAAAGTGCTTACTATGTTCAGATCTCACTCAGAAAACACCGAGTGGGGTCGGTGGACCACCTGCAATACCAAGGCAGTGGGAGCTGGAGACGGCAAGTCACCAGAACAGGGTGGGCAAATAAGTGGTTGAATCCGTGAACTCCAGGTCTAAGCGAGAGAACCTGCTTCTCCATATATAGTCTAGTTAATAATTAAGGACTATATCTGAAGTCAACCTTGGGGCCCCATACACATAATCAGCACCCCTCCACACTGTGCAAACACACCCCCCCACACTCCCATACCACACCACACCACACACCGCACCATGTAGAATATTAGTAAATTACTCATCTGGTTTACATGGGATGACATCTCTAGAAAGACTGAGATCTTGAGGATGCAGACATAATGAATATGCTAACCCCTTGGTAAATGCATATGATGATGACATTATTGGGAGCTAATGAAGGGTAGCAGGTGGGGTCTACTAGAAAGAAGTAGGTCCCATGCCCCCTGGTTTATACTGAAGACCAACTGAAATAGATATCTAGCCTCATGGGCTGAATTACTGCTAGATTCTTAGACTTTTCTTTGGTAGATAACCATTATTAAACTAACTGGACCACAGCCTGTAAGGCACTTTAATAAATCCCATATATATATATATATATTTAGATACATGAATATATATGTATATGCTCACCCTATCAGTTCTGTTCCTCTAGAAAACGCTAATACAACATCCTTAGATCAAACCTCTTGAATCAAAAAACTCCTCCCTTGGACTATGACATTTTGGGTTGAACCATCTTTACTGAATGGAAAGAGGAACAGGAAACTTGTTTTAACTTGACAGCGAGTCACCCCTGAAGAGAGTTCTAATGTCAGGATCAGGCTGGCCCAGGAGCATGTCTGTGGGATTGCCTTAATTGTTAATTGATGTAGAAAGACCCAGGCCACTGTGGGTGGCGCCATTCCCTGGGCAAGCATTCTTGATCAGTATAAGAGAGGAGAAAGTCAACTGAGATCAAGCAAATAAGCAAGGTTGCATTTGTCTCCCTCTGCTCTAGATGACCAGGTGACTGGCTGCTGCAAGCCCCTGTCGCTGTGGCTTCTCTGCTGTGAAAGACTGCAACCTGGGGTTGTAAACTAAAGAATTTGTTTTTAGAATTTTTTTTATTATGTATACAGTATTCTATCTGTATGTATGTCTGCATGCCAGAAGAAGGCACCAGATCTCATTACGGATGGTTGTGAGCCACCATGTGGTTGCTGGGAATTGAACTCAGGACCTTTGGAAGAGCAGGCAGTACTCTTAACTGCTGAGCTATCTCTCCAGCCCTAGAATATTTTTTTTCATTTATGTGTATGTATGTGTTCCTCTGTGCGTGTGCCACATGGATGGTGGTGCCTCCAGAGGCCAGAAGAGGGCAATGGATTTCCTGGAGCTAGAATTACAGGCAGTTGTGAGCTCTCTGACATGGGTGCTGAGAAGCAAAGGGTAACAAAGTGATCTTAACCACTGAGCTAACTCTCCAGCCCTCGAAATTTCTTATGTCAGGGTATTTTGTCATCGCAACAGAAATGAAGGTTGAATGGAAACTTCTAGAAATATTGGCTTTTTTTTTTTTGGTTTTTTGAGATAGGTCTTCTCTGTAGCTTTGGAGCCTGTCCTAGAACTAGCTCTTGTAGACCAGGCTGGTCTCGAACTCACAGAGATCCGCCTGTCTCTGCCTCTTGAGTGCTGGGATTAAAGGTGTGCACCACTGCTGCCCAGCAATATTGACATTCTTTATTGGGGCCACAGGTGACAGGTGTGTGTGTGTGTGTGTGTGTAAACACAGAAATGAAGCCTGATTGGAAACTTTCCAGAAATATTGACATTCTTTATTGGTCTCTGTGTGTATATATCATATACATACACACATCTAATATGTACATATATATAAACATACATATATACACATGTACATACAGAAATTAAAGTTGAGTAGAAACTTTCTAGAAATACTGACATTCTAGGATTTCTCTGTGTATCCCTGATTGTTCTGGAACTCGCTCTATAGACCAGGCTGGCCTCAGACTTGTAGAGATCCACCTGCCTCTGCCTCCCGAGTGCTGGGATTAAAGGTGTGCACCACCACTGCCCAGCAAGGGGTATTTATATTTTCCAAAATCCATCAAATTATAGATTTAGGGTCTGTGCATTTTACTATATGTGGCTTTTCTGCATAGAGGATTAGAAACAACTGTTCTCATTGCTTTATCGTCGGATGATTCTGAGAAATCTATGCATTTGCCTTTCTAATGCTGTCTGTTGGGCTCTTCTGAGAAATAGACAGTCTTGGGCCCTACCCACAACCATCACCTCAGGATCTGTGTTATTAGTAATATTCCTAGGTGACTTGTCTGCATGGCAAAGTTTGAGAGGTGTGGGTGAGAAGGAGCTGGTTCATAGGAGTAAGGAGGGGACATGAAAGAGAAACTCCCGGGGAGCCACATTGGAAGAGCACTGGGCTCTCGAAGACCAAAAAGTGTTTCAGACCTAGGGAATGATGATTAAAGGCTGTTCAATAAATTTTTGGTTTTTTTTCTAAGAGTCTTTTCTTTTAAATAGCCCAGGCTATCCCTAGACTCTCTATGTAGCTTTAAATAACTTCCAATCCTTCTATTTCCATCACCCAAGGTCTGGGGCTCCGGTGTCACCACTAAGTCTAACTTGTACAGTGTTGAGTATCAATCCCAGGGCTTCATTCATAGGTATGCATTCTATCAACCAAGCTGTATTCCCAGCTGTTAGCAGTTGTCTAAGTGAGTGAGTTCCCATTTGTAGTGCATGTCAAACATGAGTGTTTGGTAACGGTGACCCTAGGAGACCTGGGATCATAGCCTGCGAGTGAGGTGAGCAGACAGGTAGCCTGGGAACCTGCCCACATTCTTCAAGGTTAACACCTGCTGTAAGGGGACTGGGTCCAGATGGAGCAGGTCTTGTCTGCTCTCCATCTTCAGATGAGGGATGTCTTGGGCTAATAAATAAAGCATCCAAACATCTGTATCCATGAGTGTCTCTCAAATGCAATTTTTTCCTTCTTTATCCCAACAGCCAGTGTCTAGTTGAGATTTATTGCCTTATTATTGTAATCGTCTCCTAATTAGTCCACCTAATGATCTGGCCTCCCTCCAAGCCATTGGATGATACCCCTTCATTCTTAAAATAATTCTATAATGTCTATGGCTATCAGATGTTCCAAGGACTTAGCGGGCCACTGGCTTTTGCTTTGTCCCTGGTCACTCATCCTGGCTTCAGGTCCAGACTCAGTGAGCACAACTCTCATCTATATCAGGTTGCTGTTTTTATGCCTTGCCACCGGCTGTTTCCTCCATCAGAATACCATATCCCTATGTCAGGAATAGCCTCCTCCAGAAGTCATCACTAGACCAGTTTGAGCTGGACCAGTTTTGCTACTGTTCTGGCATCCCAAGACAATGTGTTACCATAAGAAACAAGTGGGGTTCAGGGCCCCATCGGTCACATGGGCTAATCAGAATGGTCCTGTAGAGTTGTGTACATGGGTTTTCTCTTCTGATCATCTTGGGAGAGGAGTCCTGCTTTTAGATCATTCCTTTTTCTCTGCAAATGAGGGGCCGAGGAATACTCTGGAGTCACCGCTTCATTGGGGGTCCAGAGTGCTCATGGCAAGGAGCTGCCTCAGGACCTGAATCACCCATAAAATCTTTACTAGCGAATCGTCCTGTTTGAGCAGGGAGAAGAGAGGGCTAGTTTTATGCCATCCTAGTAAGGTAAGAGGTTATCCTAAGCAGACAGTCTGATGCAGGTCTGCTAGATGACATGACACATGGGCTGTGTCCGACGCTAGGTCTGTGAGGGTTGAGTAGGAGTGGGCAGACTAGCAATGGGAATGCTTCTTTGAACTGAAATTGCAGTTCATTAGCTATTAGGCAAAATAAATATTCTAGAACACAAGGCAGTCTTAAACATGCCTCTGTGACTCTCATTATTATCTCTCAATTATTATCTGATAATTGCTTCTCTGTGTGTGTTCATAGGAAACTCTGCTTTTGTATTTCTGCTAGGAATCTCTCTCTCTTTGGTAGAATTTATTCAGAACAGCACAGTCATTCCCTTTATTGCCACACGATGGCAGTGGCCATATGTCCCAGAAGAAAGGGTATGGACCATTTCCTTTAGCTCCTGCCTGGAATGTTTAATACAAGTCTTTGCCCAGTTGATAAGCGGTGACAGATGTTAATGAGAAGCCCCAGCTGAGGGTACTCACGGACTTCACCAGCAACTTGATGGGCAGGCCGTGTCGGTGTTTTGGCTGATATTTGGCATTCACAATTTGTGGTAAATGAAATTTAGGGGTGCAGTCCAGGGGCGATTAGCCTCTGCAGCTGGCTCCCTTTGGGGGTGGAGTTTGGTGAGAACTCAGATCTCCCTGGCTTTCGTTAGACCCTCATCCTGTCTGTACCCGATGACCTTGCTTCTGCCTTCAATTTCCTCTTCCTCTTCTTCCTTTCCTTCTTCCCCCTCCTTCTGTACTTCTTCCTCTTTCTTCTTCTTTTCCTTCACCTCCTTCCTCTTCCTTCTCTCTCACTCTCTCCCCATTTATTTATTTATTTATTTTTAAGTTTTGAGTCAAGGTCTTGCTATGTACTATGTAGCTTTTGCTGACTTCGTCACCTTGTAGACTAGACTGGCCTCAAATTCACAGAGATGCTCCTGACTCTGCACCTTGAGATAGAGGTTAAAGGTGTGTGCAGCGCCTCCTCTTTGAGACAGTCTCACTATGTAGTCCTGCTGGCTTCCAGCTCACTTTCCTGCCCCAGTTTCATTATCTGGAATCACAGATGGGTGCCCACCTCATCCCTGCACCCTCCCCTTTAACAAGCAGCTCCAGCTACTAAACAAGATCCTTCCTTCCATAACTGGCTGGTACTCATTCCTTTCTGCAAGTTCAAGAAGCCATGAGCTAGGAATGACAACAGGATCCCATCTCACAGGTGACTTGCCAGCTCTTAGGTATGATCAGTGTAAATAAATGTGCAAAAACCTGTGGAAATACATCACAAAGTGGACATCTTGCTCCTTTGTCCTCCTCATGATACCCGGCCCAGTTGTGTGTTGTATAAAATTCTATTAAAAAATAGAAAGCCTAGTAGAAGTTTTAAAAATTTTAAAGTCATGATTCATTTTATTTTTGAGACAGTATGTCAGGGACCTCAGTTTGCCTTGAACTTTATTATGAGCATGACCTTGACCTTTTGACCCTCTGACCCCCACTTCCCAAGTGCTGGGATTACAGGCATGTGCCACTACGCCCAATTTATGTGGTACTTGGGGTCCTAATGCAAGACTTTGTGCATGCTAGGCAAGCACTCCACCAGCTGAGCTACATCCCCAACTCCAAATGTTCTTTTGATTTTTAAGAAGTCTGAACAATATGTCTGGCATGGTGGCACATGCCTACAATCCTAGCACTTGGGAGGGTGAAGCAGGAGGACTGCTGCAAGCCTGAGGCCAGTCTGGGCTACAGAGTAAGACTCTATCCCTAAAAGTCCTCTCTCTCTCTCCCCCCACCCCAATAACAAATACAATAAGCCCCAACTCCACCTGTGCACTGCCTTGGCGCTCTGCACAGACACTGTCCAGGAGAAGGGAACCGAAGAGTTTAGATAATTCTGGAGTCATATTTATGCTTAAGCTATACACTTTGTAAAGGTGTGATTTGGGGCAACTGAATTTACTCCCCAGAGCCTTCGTCTTCTCAGCTGCAAGGTGAAGATGAATTTTCTCCCATCTGAAGATGAAGCATCCCCCACCCCATTTGTTATCAGCCAGAAACAGTGACTGGCCATCAGTAAGCACAATGGACCTAGGATGTTTGAGGTTTTAATGGCTTCCTTTTCATAAAGGAGCCCAGAGCTATTAGCCATTCACTGCAGCAATCCTATAATCAGGCTCTTTTGTAATGAGTAAAGAAAGGTTTAATTACCTTTTATTTAAGTAATGGCACCTTATAAATTTGATTGCATCTTGCTGTTTATAAAGATAAGATAGCACTGTGATTTAGTCTTAATCTACTTGCATGTACTCTTGCCTCCAAGGGCAACATAATTAGCTGCTTTTCTGTTGGATTAGAACACGTGCAAGGAGAGCTGAAGAGAGGCTCCTGTTTTGTTTCCTGACCTAGGAGAAAGCCTGTGACCCGGGCACTACTAGTGAAGAGGGAAAAGGGGCTTGCCTCCATCAGTGACACTCAGGGAATATTGTTCCTTACAGGCTATAGATGATATTTATTACCATCTACAACCCTATCACTTGTGGGTAATTTTACCTACCTTTCTTGGATAAACATCAACTCATAAAGATTAAGTGGTTTGCCTAAGGTGGTCCAGATGATAAATAGCAGAGTTAGGACTTAAACTCGCTGCCCAGAAACGCTATACGAGGTTTGTGCTACGAAAAGAGTAGCAAACTGTGATGGACTCTCATTGGGAAGGAATCCCCATAACTGAAAACTGCTGAGAGCCAATGGCTTTGTGAGGTTCTACCCTATGGCTAAGCGCTGCCCACTTCACTTCACAGTTAAGGAAACTGAGGCCAGAAGGGAGGCACTGTGAAGTGGCAGAACTGGGATTGGACCCCCAAGCTTATGTTTTGAGGGTATCTCTGATGTTCTGTCGTCATGCGAATACATTTGGAGGACTGGCTCAGTCCCTCTTTCTGGTTTGGCAAGAGGCGCTTACACTCTACCAGCTATGCAGCATCAGGGCGTGCAGGGTGTTCCTCATTCCCTGGTTCTCTGATCCGTCCCAGGCAGGACTCTGCTGTTTATTAACCAGGCATGCTGCTTAACCGCTATGAACTCGTATTTACCCCAGAAAGGTAGATTACGTTACCACCAGATTACAGGGTAAGAGATGTATAGAAAGGTCTTCCATAACCTGTAAAGAACGATATTCCACATATGGCATTGATGAAAAGGAAGTGACCACACAGGCTCCTAGGAGGAAGGAGTCCCACCCTCATTCTCTAATAGAAACATCAAAGAATCACAGGGCTTCTCATACACCAGGGAAAAAACTCTGGGGTAACAACAGTTAAAACTTCCATATAGATACGCCTTGCTTTTACCCAGGAAGACTGCTGTTTTTCTTTCCTGTGATGGATGCATTTACTCTTAAAAGGTCTCTCTCCTGCTCTTAATTTCCACTCAGAGAGAAGGGGAAGGACAAGGGAGTTAGGACACAAAGCATCTGTCTACCTTATGTGCACCAAGGAACCTGCCTACACTATGTGGACCAAGGCCCCTGTCTA
>JAQHUG010000204.1:2110959-2121196 GCA_028555095.1 Dicrostonyx torquatus | reverse complement strand
TATGTGGATCAAGGCCCCTGTCTATATCATGTGGATCAAGGCCCCTGTCTACACTACGTGGATCAAGGCCCCTGTCTATACCATGTGGACCAAGGCCCCTGGCTACACCATGTGGACCAAGGTCCCTGTCTACACTATGTGGACCAAGGCCCCTGCCTACACTATGTGGATCAAGGCCCCTGCCTACACTATGTGGACCAAGGCCCCTGTCTACACTATGTGGACCAAGGCCCCTGTCTATACTATGTGGATCAAGGCCCCTGTCTACACCATGTGGACCAAGGCCCCTGTCTACACTACGTGGATCAAGGCCCCTGTCTACACTATGTGGATCAAGGCCCCTGCCTACACTATGTGGACCAAGGCCCCTGTCTACACTATGTGGACCAAGGCCCCTGTCTACACTATGTGGACCAAGGCCCCTGTCTACACTATGTATTTACAGGCAGAGTTGTAAATGAGAAAGAGCCCTGTGCTTGGAGACAGGGTCCTGGGTTCAAGATCTAGTTCTGTGGGGTCTTAGGCATGACATTGTCTTTTCCTGGGCCTCAGTTTCTCTTTTTATAAAACAGGCAGTTGCATGAGATGGTTAATAATACCCTTTGATTTTATGAATGGCCAGGATTGCCTCTACCAGTAAGAGAAGAAAGAAGGAGGGGAGGGGAGGAGAGCACAGGGTAGTGGCTCCAGACAATCCCAAATGAAAGTCATGAAGGTGCATCTGGGTTTCACAAAGGGCCAGGAGGGAAGCCAGACTCGTGCTTTTGGCTGTCACACATTGCCAGGGAGTGCTCTTAGAGTTCACCTTCCTGATTCTGGCGAATGCCAGAATACACTGCCAGGATAGTTTAAATGGATCTTTAAATTTTTTGTTTACTTTTATAAATTCACTCTAGATTCTTTTAAAAATGATTAGAAAACCCAGATATGAAGAGAATGACAAATCTAGACTCATATAATCTTCCAGCTTCTCTAATTTTTCCTCTCCAGCCACCAGTTTTAAAGAAAGTATTAATCGACACAATTATATCCATTTATGGAAGTACAGTGTATTATTTCCACACATGTGTGCAATGTGTAACAATCAGATTGGGGTAGCTGGTACATCCATTGCCTTGAACATTTATGATTCCTTTGTATAGCAAACGTTCTAAATCCTCTAGTTATTTTGAAATAAAGAATTAATTGTCGTTAACCACAGTGACACAAGGAATCAGTTTTGGATATACATTCCCAACCTCTCCATGAATGTTACATATATTATATAAAATCCACTAACGTGAAAATTAAGTAAGGTAAGATTTGGGGGGGGGCGGAGTGACGACTCAGTATATAACATGCTTGCTGCACAAGCATGAAGACATGTGTTCAGAGCCCCAGAACCCCGGATAAAAATCCAGGAGTGGTATTGTGTGCCTCTAACCCAAGTGCTGAGGCTGGGGGCAGAGACAAGTGGATCCTGCTGGCTTGTTTCCCGTCAGTCTAGCTAAACCTGGGCTTCCGGGTTTAGCGAGAGATTCTGTTCAAATAAGGTGGAGAACAATAGCCTGATGCTGACCTCTGGCTTCCACATGTGACCCCTGCAAGAGAAAGTGTTCTTATGTGCATGTTTGTGTATGTGTGTGTCGTGTGCACGTGTGTGTCAAAAAAAATAATTTAACACCTCAATTTCTAGCAACCTAGCAGGTATCTGGGCTCATTCACATTTTGAGACTTCAGCTGTGAGTTGGGAGGAAGCTGATGACAGACAGTTCTGCACCACGGGCACATGCACTGTTCGGCTCCTATCAGGGACACTACGCACGCTCCCAGTTGGATGAATGAAAGGATGAATGGGGTGACAGGGTGGGGGAAGATCACAGGACTGGCATCAGGAGAAGGGAAGCTGACTATGACACTGCAGGCTGCAGAGCCTTGGCTGCTTGTCAGGGAGGCAAGTCTAGCTTTTCCCACCTGGCTGGTCTACGCTGCTGCAATGCCTAAGCAGCTGCCAGGATTTTGACAGACCCAGGATGATGCAAAGTCGATGATTAAAGTGATTGTAGCCTATGGAGGGGGACAATGCTCAGAAGATCAACTTGTGTCCCCTTTCCCCTATTCCCCCCCCCAAAAAAAATCGGTGTGCCCGGACCTCACAGCTAGAGTTTGTGGTTAGAATTGCATGATCTATATGAGATGGTGGGAGCAGCTGTAAGCATCGAAAGAGAAGTGTTTCAAAGATCCCATTTGTCTAATGAGTTCCCAAGAACTCAAACCCCCCAAAGCTGAGGTGTTGAAGCCTCTCATTTTCTGAGATGAGTTCATCCTTTCCTAAAATACCTAATGACCCAGAGTACAGGAGACTTAGACATTTCCTTATGGTCTGTGTGAGCCGAGGAGCTGGGGGAGGGTCTTGGAACCACATCATTGCAAGTACACAATACAGGATCGAGCCTCTTATTACTGCCGTGTGTGTGTGTGTGTGTGTGTGTGTGTGTGTGTGTGTGTGAAATAAGTAGATAGCCAAGTTTAGCTTGCTGCCTGACATTCGTGACTTCAAGAAATGCTAATTGTTTTGCCTTTCTTTTGTGCTTTGGTCCTGCCTGCCTTCAGACCTCTGGTCCATCCTGATTCCATCCCTCTTTCCACTGGCCTCAGTCCCTGGACGAAGATACCCTTCCTCAAGTTCCTCCAACATCGACTCTCTGGACCACAAGTGCAGCACTGATCCCACCCAGTCCTGTATTATCCCATTATCTCGAATTGCTTCCTGTCCGTCTGTGCTGTGTGCCTGCTACTCATTTGCCAGCACCACAGACCTTAAGGGGAGTGAGCTCCAGACCTAGGACCCTGCCCTGGGCTGGGCTTGCTTGCTGCACCGGGGGTCTAGTTCCTGCAACTCTGAGATAATGATTTTTTGCCTTCCAGAGTTGCTGCTGGAGATAATGGGTACGAAGTGCGTAAATCATTGCACCAAGTAAAGTGCTGTTATTAGCACCTCTGCTGAATCTATAGAGCCCCGTGCCTCTCCTTGCCTGGTGGGGTGTAGCTGATAAATACCTGATTGATTGAAGATGGAATTGCTTGGTGACAGCTCCATTTTCAGGCTCCGCTAAGTCTAATCCTACAATTACTCCCTTCACTGGCGATGCAAAACCTGCTGAGTTTACTGCAGCCCTAAGTGCCCTCCGACTTCAGCCGATAAGGAAGGGATGCCGTACCTGAAGAAGACGACCCTCAGCGGCACCAGAGCACCTTCCACAGACAGCGCTGGCTGTCACCTGGAAAAGTGAGGCTGTTCCTTTCACTACGCAGGTGATGTCTGGGGGCAGTTGTCCCTGCAGAAGACTCAGCAAGCCCAAGGAATACAAATCCTTTCTGTTAAGGTATCATGGCACCGATGGCACCTTGTAGAATATTTCCCTGCTAGGCTCCATCAATGAGAAAAAGGAGGGTGTGTGCAACACCCACCCACAGGCAGCGAGAAATCACAGCATTCTCTCTGCAAGGTTTTGATACGAAGCCGGGCAGTTACTTTTCTCCCTCTGCGATGAAAACTCTCGTTTGGGCTTGCTAGCAAATGCCGTGTGGAGCTCAGCTTTTGTTAGTCTGCTGAACAATGTTATTGGTTATAATTGGAGCAATTATGAACTGCTGGAGGAAGCTAAACACAGATGTTTAAGCCCAGGCTTGGGGTATTCAAGTCCAAAGCAGTGTTCTTTAAATAGCCCCCTTTCCAAATCATCCTGCCTGACTTGAAATTCCCCTCCAAACTTGCCAAAGGGAGATGGGGGAGAGGAGTGGAGAAGGGAGGGGGACGAGACTCACAAAGAGAGGAGGAGGAGAAAGAGAAGGCTGAGAGAGGGCAGAGAGAGTTCAGATGCTCTGACGTGTGAGAGAGTTCCATGCGACCTGGGTAGAGAGATCTTCGGATGGGACAGACGGGCAGTGGAGAGAAAGATGTCAAGAGAGAAAGGATACCTCGGAACAACCCCGGATCCGGAGGACAAGGTCATGCCTTCAGAAATGTCCAGGAAATCCAGCCAGCCAGCGACTGACTGCGTTCAGCCATGCACACAGGTGAAGCTCAGCCCTCGGGTCTGTCTTTTCTCCATATTGTTAACAATTTCCATTAAGGTGTAAGAGAACTCCAACCAGAATGACATCAGATCCAACGACACCAGAGCGGCAGCTCACACAAAGGGCAGGAAGCCACAGAATGAAAAATCCCCATAAGGTGTGCCGGGGGGCTTCCCAGGGCTGCTCTGAATGGCAAGCCCCTTCCCAGGGTCTGCCCCCTCTCCTGTAGCCACCTCTTCCATGTATATCTGTCACCCAGTAGGGGCCACAACTGGGAAAGCAAAACTTTTCCTCATTTCCAAGTTTAGCTTTCCTTCGCATTTCTCTTTGAGCTTAGCCAGCCCTCAGCCCTCCCCCTTCTCTACCATCAGAACACAGAGAATAAGATGAATGGAGCCATAATCTCACAAGAGGCCAGCAAGCAGCCACAGTGGACAAAAGACAGAGGTGGAGGGGCCAGCCAGGCTTTTCTGCTTTCCCGGAGAGGCTCTAGGCAGATAGTGCTGGCCGGCTGGTGTTGGTGCCACATGCATTGCCTACCTGACGCTGTCTGTCACAGGGCTCTCTCAGATGTGAGGCTTGTTCCTCTGTGTCAGCCACACCAGCATATATATATCCCCCCCCCACGCACAGCCCTCCCCTTCCCTGCCTACCTCGACGATGACACATGCCTACGCTGACCCCCTTCATCAACCGAACAACCCAACTACAATCCTGCCTGACTGGCCCCCTCCCCTGCTCTGCATTCAGACTTGTGACACGCCAACCTCCCCATCAATCCAGCCCTTAGCCTGCTTCACCTGGACTCCGGATCAGCCAGGATCCCTCAGCTGCCTCTCCGGTTGCTTTCAGAGCCACTGTGAGAATGGCCAGGCAGGGAGAGCTGGCAAGTCACTCAGAAAAACAGACTCCTGATGACAAGGGATGAGGCAGACCCCAAATCCTGTAGTCTTCTTCAGTACCCTCTCTGCCTGAGGAGTGAGGATCAGGCAGCACACAGGAGAGAGGAGGAGCTCGTGCCCACCGCCCACTGGCTCAGAGAAGGGGTGAGCTGAGCTCCCTCCTGATGTCCTGACCCCACTGGGGTGGCAAGCTCCAGGCCACACCAGGGTGGTTCTGGAGGCATTTCCCACAGGTGCCCACAGCACGGCACATTACAGGGCAAGAGCTCAGCAGGAGCTCCGAGATTTCAGCTTTCTCCCTCGGAGCAGGTGCATCTCCTGCGAGTCTCGGATTCCCTTCTGCAGAATGGGTGCACCGAGCTGGGAGCAGAGTGATGAGATTCTGTTTGTATCTGGAACATGCAGGCCTTTAGTAAATGCTAGTGCCATGTTCTCTCCCATCTCACTGTCTTGTCCCTTGAGTTGGTGGCACCTGAGGTCTTACATCAGCATCCAGGGGGTTTCCAAGCTGCCACCGCACCTTAGGGTATCAGAGGCTGCTGAAGCCACCCTGGCCCTGTTGCAGAACTCCAATTTTCTTCTTAGCTCAAGCAGGGAGCATTTTGCAGACAGGTGGCTCACAGGCAGCTCATATCTAGCCTAACCCCATAGATCCCCTTTCCTTGCTCCAGGAGAACTGCACCAGGACCCTGTGCTTCATTCTCCTAAGATTTAAAATATTCCGGATGCAAGGCTTTCATCATCCAATGAGAGCAAGCAGTTGCACGTCTAGCTCTTGGTGGACTGGGGGCTTGGCAGAGGAGGGTGGAGGGAAGCGCTTGCCCTGACTGCTCCTGGGCACAGGGTTTAAATGTGTCGGAAGCATGTTTTTGAGTGGCAGCGGTTGTCCTGTTGAAATTATAGCGCAACAGAAAGCAAACAGCAAGCATTTGTCCAGGAGAAGAACAAATCCTGAGAATAAAATTCCCACTTGTGTATGTTCCTGGCAAAAAGATCCAGGCAAGCAGCTTGCCCACTTGACACTGAGATCTCTGAAGTCCACTTCCTCACCATGGGCCAAAGCAGCCAGAACAAACTCTTTGGGAACTCAGCATGACCTCTGTATGACATGGGACGTGGGGAGGGGGGCCGGTTTTGCATCTTGCTGTACTTTGGGGTCCTGGTATGGAGCCTCATCTCGTATGTGGTGTGGCAGATGTTGCTGGCTGGCTGCCCAATATGTTCCCATCCCCTTGTTATTCCTTATTGAACAGGGGTTTGATTTTATTCAAAGTGACAGCCTGCTCAGCTAAAACTCTGCATTTCCCTGGCCTTTGGTGCAGCTGAGGCAGCTAGTGAGAGTCAAACCACTGGTGTTTAGGTGGGGTTTTGAGGAAGTTCTTTTTAAGGTGTCCACTCAGGCACCTTTTCTCTCTTCCTGTTCTTCCTTTCCTGGAACACATGTATGATTGCTGGAGCTCTAGCTGCTCTCCTGGATCTTGAGGCAACTTCGCGGTTGAAAGCTGTATGGTTACCGGCTGCTTTTCTTGATGCTGGGAAACAAATACTCAACAAACTAAGAGGGAAGGGTGTGTTTTGGCTCACAGTTTGAGGGTACGTACAGTCTTCCATGGTAGGAAGCAATAGGATGGATTGATGCCGCCGGTCATTGCAGTCACATTCAGCAAACAGAGCAATGCATGCTGGTACTCAGTTCCGTTTCTTCTTTTTGTTCAGTCTGGGATCCCAGCCAAACAAACGTTGTTACCTACACTTACCTCAGTTTACCTAGTTGAGAAGCTCCCTCACAGACACACCCAGAGGTTTGGTTCTATGGTTCTAAATCCCATCGAGTTGACACTATTATCTATCACAGAATTCATAGGCTAAAGGTGATTCAACGTCAAGAAGACAGTTCTGGGTCTCCCATGGCCATGAACCTGCCATATTGATTCTAGTCTTCCAGCGATCAGACCGCTGTTTTTTGAAGGGGGGAAAACCCTCAAAGCTTTATTTCCAATGTCATCAGGATTCAGTTATATGTTGCTGTGTTACGTTTAATGCCAAAGGTGGAGGCTTAACACAACAGAGCCAACCCGCATCTATCTCACGATTCTACAGACTGGGGATTCAGGCTGGGCTCAGCAGGGAAGTTCTTCCAGTCTCAGCGGGAAGCTTTCACTCATCATCACCCAGCTGCAAGTTTGTTTTCAGAGGCTGGCTCAGTTCTCCTGCTGAATTCTTTACTGTACTGAACTCTCCATAGTCCCCAGCACACACCATCTCACAGTGACTGTGACAGAATGTCTTCGCTGTCTAGGACCGGGCAGGCTAGACACTACAGTCACAAGACAAAAAGGGCACAGCTGTGAGAGCCATCGATTTGGATCTTATGTTTTACCCAGGGGAATACCTTGAATAACTCTCTTGCCATTCGTTCTTAGAATGTTGAGCGATGCTGGTGGTGGTGCACACGCCTTTAATCCCAGCATTTAGGAGGCAGAGGTAGGTGGATCTCTGGGTTCGAGACCAGCCTCATCTATAGAGTGAGTTCCAGGACAGCCAGGACTACACAGAGAAACCCTGTTACAAATATAAAAAACAAACCAAAAAAGAATGTTGAGAGAGCTAAATACTTTCCTACAAGGAAAGAAAAAAAAAAGTAAGCGTGAAGAGTCACCTTCTCTGATGTTTTCTTTCTCGTTTATCAAATGAGAGAGGTGAAGCCAGCGTCCTGGAGGTTCTCTGGGAGTCGAATGGAGATGTGTGTCCCATCAGGCTATTTCTAAGATAGAGGGGAGGGGTGGGATGAGCCCAGGGAGGGAACACACCCTTCAGAAAGCAGAGTACATGTTTGTCACTCCCTGATGGCTTTCTCCTGTGTACCTTGCTACAGACTCATCATGCTGCAGGATCCTTGTCTTTCCTGTTACACAAGCATGGTGACTGGTTAGGGAGTCACAAGCTCTCCTTTGTTTTCCTGACTGAACAGACACCCTGGGAAAACAGCTCAGTAAAGGGCTTACCTTGTAAGCATGGTGACTTGAATTTGACACCCCAGAACCTATATTAAGAAAAAAAAAAGCCAGTCATGATAGCATGCACTTTTAAACCCAGCCTTGGGGGAGGATGTCAGGTAGATGCTGGGCCTAGCCAGCCAGTGAGCATGGCTTACTTGGCAAATACCAGTACCAGGCCAATGAGAGACTATGTCTCAAAAACAAGGTGGTTAGTGACTGATGATTGATGCTGTGGTTGTTCTTTGTTCTACACACACAGACACACACACACACACATACTACACACACATGCACGCACACATGCATGCACGCACGTACACCATCATATTCTGGTTTTAAGTCCTAAGCGTCCCCCATAGGCTGTTTTGAATATTCAGTCTCCTGCCATTTGGAAGGCTGTGGAGCTTTTAGGAGGTGGGGCTGGTTGCTGACCATCTTGTGAGGGATGCTCACCATATACTACTGGCGCCATGATGGACTACTACCCTCTGAGGAGCGAACCCATCTCCCCTTATGTGGTTCTGCCAGCTTTCAGTAGCAGCTACGGGAAAGTCACCAATGTACTTGATGAGGGAGGCCATCTCACCTCATCTCTCCTGCTTTTGCTGGTTTTCCTCGCTCAGGAGAAGGGCCCAAGCTGAGGACTGCAGCAGGCGGTAACTAAAGAGCAGTCCCGCGGTCCCCACAGGTAAGTCTTGAGGCAAATGGAGCAGACTTTTAGAACAGCTGTCAGACCCACTCTAAAGAGGAACTGTGGGGGAAGAAAGTGTTCAGAACCTTGCCAGTTCTTCTGGACAACTCCACTGGCCTCCACCTATCCAGTTATCTCGCCTCCCTAAGGCGAGAGCACCTCCCTCCCAGGTATGTGGCCACCCAGGATTTACTGATGAATTAAGGCGCCTCCAGCAAATTGGTCTCCTTAGTAACCGCAGCAGCAGGGTCCCAGCTGGAAAAGCTGCTTCTGCTTTCCCAAAGAGGGCAACCCAGCTTCACGTTTTAAGACTCTTTCAAGTCACAATATAGGAGGACATTAAAAATAGACACATCTCTCCACAACTCTGTGTCCGAAAAAGGATGGACTTTTGAAGTATCAAGGGCAAGGTGAAAGCCGAAGATGTCTGAGAAACAGGTTCCCTCCACTGGATGCATTTATTTGTTTATTCATTGATGCAGGCACTAAGGATGGGACCCAAGGCCTTGCATAGGCCAGGAAGGTGCTTTACTACTGAACCACATCTCTAGCCTCCAATGGGCTTTTTGTTTTTAATTGGTGCATAAGAATCCTCCATATTTAAGGTCTCTGAGTGGCAGAGATTCACGTATACCATATGGAATAACCAAGTCATGGTAGTTAGCAATGTCATCACAGTGTCATGTGGTCATTATTCATGTCTACGACATGGAACGCAGCTATCATCTTTGATACTTCAAACATTTATCGTTTCTCTGTTGTGGACACCCAATCCTCGGCTCTATCTATTTTAAAACACACAATAAATCATTGCCAATGGTGTTACAGAACACTAGAACCTAGTTATCTTATCTAAATGTGCTTTTGTAACTCTTAACCAACTTCCACGTTCCTCTTCTTCCTTCCTCACCCTTGGGTAATCACTATTCTTCTTTCTACTTTTGCAACTCCAATTATGTTGCTGTTGAGATGGGGGTCTTGCTATGTTGCCGAAGCTAAGTGATTCTCTTGCATCAGCTTCTCAAGTGTCAGAGACTACAGGCATGCACCACCACAACAGTTCCACTTAGCAGTTTTTAAAATTTTTTTTTATTGATTTTTATTGAGCTCTATATTCTTCTCTGCTCCCCTACCTGCCTCTCCCCTTCCCTTCAACCCTCTACCAAGGTCCCCATGCTCCCAATTTACTCAGGAGATCTTGTCTTTTTCTACTTCCTATGTAGATTAGATCTATGTAAGCTTCTTTTAGGGTCCTCATTGTTGTGGATTGTGATTTGTGGGCTGATTTTCTTTGTTTTATGTTTAAAACCACCTATGAGTGAGTACATGTGATAATTGTCTTTCTGGGTCTGGGTTACCTCACTCAAAATGATGTTTTCTAGTTCCAGCCATTTTCCTGCAAAGTTCAAGATGTCGTTATTTTTTTCTGCTGTGTAGTACTCCATTGTGTAAATGTACCACATTTTCCTTATCCATTCTTTGGTCGAGGGATATTTAGGCTGTTTCTAGGTTCTGTCTATGACAGACAATGCTGCTATGAACACAGTTGAGCACATGTCCTTGTGGCACGATTGAGCATCCTTTGG
>JAQHUG010000204.1:2080763-2110059 GCA_028555095.1 Dicrostonyx torquatus | reverse complement strand
CACCATTTGTTAAATATGCTTTCTTTTTTCATTTGATTTTTTTTTGCTTGTTTGTCAAAAATCAGATGTTTGAAGGTGTGTGGATTAATATCTGGGTCTTCTATTCGGTTCCATTGGTCCTCCTGTCTGTTCTTATGCCAGTACCAGGCTTTTTTCAGTATTGTAGCTCTGTAGTAGAATTTGAAGTTAGGGATTGTGATGCCTCCAGAAGTTCTTTTGCTTACTGTACAGGATTGTTTTGGCTCTCCTGGGTTTTTTGCTTTTCCATATGAAGTTGAGTATCATTCTTTCAAGGTCTGTGAAGAATTTTGTGGGGCATTGCATTGAATCTGTAGATTGCTTTTGGTAAGATTGCCATTTTTGCTATGTTAATTCTGCCTACCCAAGAGCATGGGAGATTTTTCCACTTTCTTGTGTCTTCTTCAACTTCTCTCTTCAAAGATTTAAAGTTCTTGTCATACACGTCTTCCACTTGTTTGGTTAGAGTTACTCCAAGATAATTTTATGCTATTTGTGGCTATTGTGAAGGGTGATGTTTCTCTGATTTCATTCTCGGCCTATGTATCATCTGTATAAAGGAGGACTACTGATTTTTTCTAAGTTAATCTTGTATTCTACTACATTACTGAAAGTGTTTATGAGTTGTAGAAGTTCCTTGGTAGAATTTCGGGGTTGCTTATGTAAACTATCATATCATCAGCAAATAGTGAAAGTTTGACTTCTTTTCCAATTTGTATCCCCTTGATCTCCTCCTTTTGGTGTCTTATTGCTCTAGCTAGGACCTCAGGAATGATACTGAATAGATATGGAGAGAGTGGATAACCTTGTCTTATTCCTGATTTCAGTGGAATCACTGGGAGTTTCTCTCCATTTAGTTTGATGTTGGCTGTTTGCTTGCTGTATATTGACTTAATTATGTTTAGGTATGTTCCTTGTATCCCTCCTCTCTCCCGGGACCTTTATCATGAAGGGATGTTGTATTTTGTCAAAAGCTTTTTTGGCATCTAATGAAATGATCATGTGGTTTTATTTTTCAGTTTGTTTATATGGTGGATTACGTTGACAGATTTTCATATGTTGAACATCCCTGCATCTCTGGGATGAAGCCAACTTAATCATGGTGGATGATGGTTCTGATGTGTTCTTGGATTTGATTTGCCAGTATTTTATTGAGTATTTTTGCACCAATGTTCATGAGTGAGATTGGTCTGTAATTCTCTTTCTTAGCAATGTCTTTATGTGGTTTGGTTATCAGGGTAATTGTAGCCTCAAAAAAAAAAGATTGGCAGTGTTCCTTCTGTTTTTATTGTGTGCAACAATTTGAGGAGTATTGGTATTACTTCTTTGAAAGTCTTATAGAATTCTGAGCTGAAACCATCTGGTCCTGCTCTTTTTTTGGATGGAAGACTTTTGATGACTGTTTCTATTTCTTCATCAGTTATAGGTCTGTTTAATTTGCTTATCTGGTCTTGATTTAATTTTGGTAAGTGATATTTATCCAGAAAGTTGTCCATTTCCTTTAAGTTTTCCAATTTTGTGGAGTACAGGTTTTCGAAATATGACCTGATGATTCTCTGTATTTCCTCTGTGTCTGTTGTCATGTCCTCTTTTTCATTTCTGATTTTGTCAATTTGGATATTCTCTCTCTGCCTTTTGGTTAGTTTGGATAAAGGTTTGTCTATTTTGTTGATTTTCTTGAAGAACCAACTCTTTATCTCATTGATTCTTTGTATTGTTTTCTTTGTTTCTATTTTGTTTATTTCAGCTCTCAATTTGATTATTTCCTGCTGTCTAGTTCTCTTGGGTGAGTTTGCTTCTGTTTGTTCTAAAGTTTTTAAATGTTCTGTTAATTCACTAGTGTGGGATTTTTTTCCAGCTTCTTTTTTTGTAGGCATTTAGTGCTATGAACTTTTTCCTCTTAACACTGCTTTTATTGTGTCCCATAAATTTGGGTATGTTGTGTGGTCATTTTCATTGAATTTTAGGAAGTCTTTATTTTCCCCCTTTATTTCTCCCTTGACCCATTGATGATTCATGTGAACATTGTTTAATTTCCATGTGTTTGTGGGCTTTCTGGAATTAGTATTGCTGTTGATTTCTAGTTTTAAACCATGGTAATCTGATAAGATACATGGGGTTATTCCATTTTTTTTTTGTATTTGTTGAGGTTTGTTTTGTTACCGAGTATGTGGTCAATTTTTGAGATGGTTCCATGAGGTGCTGAGAAGAAGTTATATTCTTTTACGTGTGGTTGGAATCACTTAACAGTTTTTTTCAAAAAGTGTTTATTTATTACTTATTAGTCGTATGTGTATAGATGTGGAGGTCATAGGACTACTTTTGGGAGCTGGTTCTCTCCTTCCACCATGGGAACATGTTTAGGTGGTTAGGTTTGCATTGCCATTGCTTTTATCCACTGAGCCTCCAACAGCCCTTAGGTTCAATACTTAAAGCTCCTTTATATGAAGGAGAACATTTGGAGTTTGTTTTTCATTGCTTAGCTTCTTTTTCTTAACATAATACTTTACAGTCCTACACGCATTGCTGCATACAACAGTATTCCATTGCTTTTTTATAGAGATATACCACTTTAAAAACATATTCAAGGGTCCACTAATACTTACATACACTCCATATCTTAGCTATTGTGAATAATGAACCCTGAACGTGGAAGTCCCCTTATTTCTTTGACATACTGATTCTAGTGTCATTGGATGTATGTTTGATAATGAATGGCTGAATCATACATTCATTCTTTTTTCTTTTCTTTTCTTTCTTTCTTTCTTTCTTTCTTTCTTTCTTTCTTTCTTTCTTTGAAGAAACTCATTGCTGTTTTCTGTAAGGGCCTTACTAATTTCCATCAATAGTATCGGGTGAATTCTCCTTTGTCTGACCCCCATCCCCACCTCATTTGGTGACATTTTAACTAAGAGAGAGAAGACATTAACACTAGATTTTAACTGAGTAGAATGTTCTTGCAAAGAGCCAGTGAAGGCCTCTGAAAGCATGGACTTGACCATGGTGGTGAGTGTGGTGCTCGTTGCTGTCAGAAGGGAAGGGATCCCATCCCAGAGAGGTGGAGAGCTACAAGAATTATGCTAATGAGTGCTGATCAATGTTGGACCCTAGAGTCCAACTACCGAGGAGGAGTCACCCCAAGAATACCCTCTCACACCTCAATTGATGTAAAAGCAAGAGGATTTTAACTCTGCTGTGGTAGGCTCACTTAGCATTCAATAACATTCAAAGCCAAGGACCCCGAGTGCCTGTTACAAGTCATTTTTAAAGTGAAAAGGCATAGAAACGGGGAGGGGGGAATTCAGGGGGCAGTTTTCCAACTATTAATACTGGCTTATTCAGGGGGGCTTCTAATAAGTAGGGGTCTGAGTCAGGGCCGGAGAGCAGTTGCCAGATCAGACGAGGCAACAGGGAACATCTGGGGGTCATTCTGACTCCTTTCCAGGGACCAAGTCAAAACATTGGTGGACATCTGTGGGTTATCTTGTCCCAATTCTAGAAACGGAGCTCTATCTGGAGAATATCCACAAGGACATAGGGAGATGGAAAGTTCCCAACATTTCAGTACGTGCATGTATAGTTGTTAGATTCCCAGGGAGGGAGGGGAAAGCACTAAGGCTGAGAGGCCTCTACAATCAACACGGCCTGTGCCACAGTGGCTCAGATGATGAGAGTTACAAGGCCCACAATAGGCTCTGATGGTTCACAATAGTTCAGGATGGCAATGAAATAGAGGTTCACGAGAGGAGAGAAACAACGTGATGTTTTCTGTTTCTGAACAAAATATAAGATGCCGAAGACCAATCGTAGGTTCTCAGGGGGCCAAAAAGTGCCAGCTTGCCTTCAACACAGCCAAGGCTCAGGGTCAGGGGGTGTAGCAGAGCCCTGCTGACTGAGTGCCTTCAACCGGAGGCATTGGTTATCCTACTGTTCCAGAGGTCAGGCTGCTTTGCTCTAGAGCAAAGCATGGAGCCACCAGAGACAGATACTGGTTGGAATCTTGCCGGTAAGTCACAGCCTCGTGGCGATACACAGATTAATAGAAATGGATTAAATTAATATGTAAAAGTTAGCCAATAAGAAGATAGAGCTAATGGGCCAAGCAGTGATTTAAATAATACAGTTTCTGTGTGATTATTTTGGGTCTAAGCTAGTCGGGCAGCCAGGAACCAACAAGCAGCCTCCCTTCTTTCTCCCAGCATACAGCCTAGCTTTCCTTGCCTAGTTCTGTTCTTCCCTGCCATAGGCTCAAAGCAGATCTTTATTCATTAACCAATAAAATCAACACACAGACAGAAGGACCTCCCACGCCAAGCTGGGGCCTGCTGGCTCTATGACAATGGTCCTCTTGTTGGCTTTATCAGAGTGTGCCTGGACTCTTCAGACAGCTCTTGTGGTTCCATATTAGTGGTCTTGTTACCACAAGAGCTGTACCCTGGACTTTGTAGCACTAAGCTCCATCTCCAGCCACGCCCCTACACTGTACCATGAGCCTTCACTGATAAGACCATGAAAGCACTGGGAGTGATGGTCTTTAGAATAAGATAGCATCTGGGCATGTCAGAGTCTGAGCATGGACCCAGGAAAACTCTGTGGAATAGAGTTGGGGATGCAGAGAGGAGTTCCTGACATCCCTGGGTTTTATATATTTCCAGGAATATTTCCACACATTCCACATTGTTCACACTTCTGCCTGTTCCTTTGTTAAGTAGAAAGCTTTATACAGTGCTTGCTCCCTTTTTCATTCTTGCAGCATCCTAAGTCTCTTCTTTCTTCACAAATTATCCAGGGCCCTCAGGATGCTCTCATTCAGTGTTCATGCTTACAATGACGTCATACCCCTGTGAGCCCCTGTCCAGATTTCCTGTGCCATAGTCACATTCTCACAGCCTAGGTTTATAGTTTATAGTAGGTTTAAAGAGATTTAAGTGTGTGAGTATTTTGTCTGAGTCTGTGTATGTGCACTGTGTGTGAGCCTCATACCTGTGGAAGCCAGCAGAAGGTTATCAGATACCCTGGTACTGCAGTGATAGACTGTTGTGACCTGCCGTGTGGATGCTGGGCATTGAACCCAGGTTATTTGCAAGAGCAATAAGTGCACTTAACCACTCAACAATTCCTCCAGCCCCAGATGGTATTTTTTTGAAAACATAAGTCACCTCCCTTCATCCGCCTTTCCAGATATTATCAATTCATCCGTATGTCATTTGTCAGAGTTTCTAGTATCCCGTTCTCTCCTAGGGCCTATTATGTAATGAAGAATGGTCTTGAATTTCCCGTCTTCTCATTTTAACTTGAGTGTTGGGATCATGAACCTGTACCACCATACCTGGTTTGTGTGGTGTAGGGATTCTGAGTATGACTTCAGAGATGCAAGTGCTCTTCCAACTGAGTTACACCCTCTGCCCCGCCACATATTTCTTTTTTTTTTTCCTTTTTTTTTTTTTTTCCGAGACAGGGTTTCTCTGTAGCTTTGGAGCCTATCCCGGAACTAGCTCTTGTAGCGCAAGCTGGTTTCAAACTCATAGAGATCCTCCTGCCTTTGCCTCGCTAGTGCTGGGATTAAAGGCATGCACCACCACCGCCCGGCCACATATTTCTTGATACACGAAATGTCGATAGATGGGGATGGGACTCAGTAAAATGCGGTATAGAACTCATGGTCCGGCTTAGAAGATGGGAGAGGACTGTAAGGCAGTTAAAGTGTCTGCAAAGATGCTTGGGCCCTGGAAGGACTTGGATTCCTTCCCGTAGGGATCGTGGAAAGGTTCAGTGGATGGGGCAGAGGTGAGTAGGGTCTGAAAGAGTGACTGAGATCTGAGCTGCTAGAAAGAGGGAGCAGGCAGGCGTGGACTCCGATCCACTGAGGAAGCATATCCACAGGAGATATGACCAGGAGGGGTGGCCTCGGGAACCCAGGCTTCTCCTGGGCCACAGAAAACACGGCAAGTATTTGCTGTTTATATTAGAATATCCAGCTAGGCACACAATACTTACTGACTGGAGAGAGCAGCTGAGAGTGTGGAGGTGTGCCTGCGTTTGTGACTGGCGCTGAGGAGCTGCTTGCAGTCTCAGGGTTTCGCTAGAAGAGACTGCATGGAAAGCCCCCTAGGCCTCCTGAAAGCAGTTCTACATGAAAAATAAATCTCTGAATATCTTGATATTTCCCTTCTCTACATCAGGAAATCTCTGCTCGCCAATCTGCCCTTAACCCCCGTCAGAGGTGTGATTGGCTACAGCAGCCACCCGTGCTTCAGTGGGAAAAAGAGTCCTCGCCCTCCCTTCCCCTGCGTCATATCAGACAGCGGTTGCCTTAAAGCTGGGATGGTGCCATTTCACAAAATTGGGTTCTTCATGCCAGATGACTATCGTCCCCAAGCTATTTCCTGGTTCTGAAGAGGAAAATACAAGTTACAATTTTAGGGGAAAGGAGAGACAAAGTAGTTTCAGTCCTTTGTAATACAAAACAGGTTTCACAGTCCATTTTTTTTTTCCTGTTTCAATGAAAAATCAATGGTTTAAGCATCTTATCCCAACCTTCTTGGTCCTCCATGGTCTCTTCCCACTGTGGGCCACTGCAGGTTTAGAAAGACTTGCACACATGGGCACAGGGCCACATCATCCCAGGGCATTTACTGTTCATGCATGCACTCTGACATCTTGAGAATTTAAGCACAGCACCAAAGATCCACAAGGAGCCAAATGGCCTTTAAGACAATGGGTTTGCTTCTCCAAGGGAAGGAAGGTGTGCTGAATGTCATACAGCCTAGCCTCGCCTAGCACCTGCTTCAGGACAAGAACTTTCCCAGAGACACTTGTTTCCATCTCTTCACATCTGCTGCCCACTAAAGAGGTCAGAGTTCCCCGGGCCTGGTTCCGGGAGGCTAGACTCCTACCACAACACACAGAGTACTGACTGAGAACAGGCTCCCCACTGAGGAAACACATCTGTATTCTAGACTGTCACACGGCCTCCAAGGGGCTGCATCTGGGACCTGAATGTTTTATGGAACCATTAATAGTGAATTTTCTGCTTGAATTCCCTGCTGCCTGGAGACAGAAGGCCCTAGAGGGCTCTGTGTGGGGCTCAGGGGTGGCGTGAGAGCATTCTGATCTGTATTCCATAGCTTCTTGCCTGTGTATGCTTTCAACCAGGCACAGGCGAGCCTCCTTTGCCAGCATAATTCTGTGTATTCTTATTTGTTCATCGACACATATGCAGCAAAGCTTCTGGGTGCCAGGCACTGTGCCCGGGGCTGTGCACGTAAAATGAGTCACGAGCTATTTGATGACATTCTGGACCCCTCTGAGCTTGTCCAATGCAGTTTGTAGGAACGTAAAGCAGGGCACATCCCAATGTGAGCAGCATCCAGATGGTCTTAAATTAATGAGGCATAGATTCAGAAGGATTTACAGATGTGGACTGGCGGGAGATAAGCATGCAACCTTGTGCGTGCTTTTTTTTTCTTTCTTTTTCTTTTCTTTTCTTTTTGCAAAATTTTGTTTCACGTGATTAGAGTAATACTTAGGCAGGGAAACTGAAGTGGGGACTTTAAGAGACAGAGTTGGTGTTTCCAAGCGATATGATGTTCCCTTGTGCTGAAATATGTGCGTAATGAATAAGCATTCCACCACGGAACAACTGCCCCAGGAGCACCCTCAGCCAGAAAGATCATTTATGGAACAGAAAATGGTATTTTCTCCCCAAATGAGAATCCCCCCCCCAACTATACAACCAACACATACTTATTGTGAGAAAAAGTTCAAACTATACACAAATTAAAAAATGAAAAAAAATCCTTTGCACTTCCTCAGAGGCTGTTGATATTGCTGTTGGTAGGATCAATTTTAAACTCAAAGAATTGCATACATTTTTAAAGCCCGTGGTCACCACATAATTACTGTTATTAATATTTTAGAATTATTCTTTGACAATTCAGTCACTTATACAATGTACCTTGATCATGGCTGCTACCAACTCCCCATGCCCACTTATTGCTGTACAATTGTTTGAAAGTTGGATCATATGTTTTTATGTTTCTCATGTGCTCTCTTTGTCTGGTACCAACCGAATTAACACAATCTCCTCACCCTTACACCCTCATCAATCACAATTCAGCATCATCTAAGATCTGACATATAGGCAAAGTTCCCCATGAGTCTCCAAGATTTCTTTCATGATTAAAAAAAATCCAGGATCCAATTGTTATATATTGTATTTTGGGGCAACTTTTTAAATCATAAAAATCTAGACCAGTCCTCATGTTTGACTCTGTGCTTTGACAGTGACCTTTTGAAGTTTTCCGCTCAGTTGTCTTATTGAACGCTCATCACTATGGACTTTCCTGGAGCTTCTCCATTTTGGTCTGATGCGTATTAAATTTTCCTTTGTGAAAACAATTATATAAATGACACTCTGTGTTTCTCACATCGTCGTACAGTAAGCAACTGCTGTTAGGACTCCTTCATGGAGGGAGCAGCTGACAGACCCTCAATGTGTGATGGAGCACAATGTCTTTCTAGTCATTTACAAACCCATGAGGCGATAACTTGGGGACCGTGAGCATCTTTTGTTTCTGCATAACTTTCAAAGTGCTTTTTTTTCTGCAACAAGGAATTGGGTCCCTTGGAGCTGGAGTTACAGACAGTTGTGAGCCACCTGACGTGGGTGCTGGGCCCTGAGCAGGTCCTTTGCAAGAGCAGTGTGTGGTCTTAACTGGGGAGCTATCTATTGTTATATAACATTTTATTCAACATTTAAAAAAAAAAGGTGGGGGCACGGTCTTCACCTGAATCAGAGGTTTTTCTTGGGATTTGCAGATGATTTTTCTGATTGCTTCCTTGTTTCTTAATGGCTTCTCTTCTGTTTTTCGTTTCTTCTTTCTTCTTCTCTCTTTGTAAGTACATTTTGTTTGTTTTGATTTATTTGATACAATACTATGCATCTAGCCCAAGATTACGTGTGTACTAGGCAAGCTATGATCTCCAGACTTTTATGGGCTCTGTAGATGTATATAGATCTTACAACAGCAGTCTAGGGATGCAGTTCAGAGGAAGAGCGCATGAGGCCCTGGGCTTGATTTCTAGCGATGAATCCCACCCTTAGATCCTCAATGAGTCATACACACTTAGTACAATATTACTTTTTGTTGTTCAAATTGTCCCAAATTTGACAGTTACTCCTGTGCCTCAGACTGATTCTATCACTCTTAGATAGAACGCTGTGTTTTTCTGGCACAAGATATCCAAGAATTACCATGACCTTTAGTGCCACAGCTCTGAGGGCAACCACAAAAGAGAACCTGAATGAGTCAATATGAATCTATTTCTCCCTTACCCCGTTATTCCAGTGGATGTGGTGAAGGGTGGGTCAGAAAAATGGGCTTACAAAATAAAAATAAATATTTTTGCTTATGTGTGTTTATGTGTGGGAGTCCATTGTATGTGTGCTCCATGGATGCTAGAAAACTCTGGAGGGCTTAGTACCCCAGGACACCAACACAAGGAGAAAGTGTCTAGTCCAACCCTTTATCATATCACTCCTTTAGGAAACCCCATCTTTCCATTTCAAATTTGCATCTACTGCAAATTTTGAATACAGTCAAAACACAGCACGATGTTATTTATTTTGGCCCTCGCTTACCAAGAGATACATATTTAGATAAACCCTATACATTTGGCCAAAGCCGATCTATTCTGTGCCAGAGTAGTGGATAAAAAAGACAGAGGCTTCCAAACAGTTATGCTGAACAGGTGGTGTTATCTGACTACAAAGATAAAGAAAGGGGGTTCAGACTGGGAAATGTTCACAATCGCAGGCAGGTAAGCAGCCGCCTTCTCACTGGATTCCAACCTGCCAGACCCCAAATCTGGCAAATTTTTCTCCTATTTCTTGCAAGTCTGGGTGTAAAAGCAACCCAAGTCCATCCATCCCCAGACACGTCTAAGTACCTATTATGTGTTCACTGCTGTGTGCGTTGGCAAGCACTTACTGCGAGCCAACACAGATTTTCTGATGGAGCCGATGGATGGAAGACAAGAGCCACGCTGTTTCAGAACTCTACGATCTCTTTTGTGAATGAGTTAAATGGAGAAATGGCTGCAGTTAGCTTGGAGAGTGGGAGAAGGTCTTCAAAAGCAGGACAAAAGAATATGTTCTGCTCTTATCCACTTGTTCAAATAATTTTGCACAAGGAATGTTGATTTGGATATCAACACAAGTGATAATTAGATACTTTCAGATTGAGCGTCTGTGGTGCACTAAGTACATTATATAAGGTATAATGTATGTAACATATTAATATATATGTTTTTTTTATATATATATATATATGCTCTAATCTTTGTAGCACTACTGTGCACTGAGCTTAGGCTCTCCCTGTCCATGTGGCAATTCATGCATACTGAAGTACTGAAGTCTTAGCCCCTGATATGTCTGTAATTGGAGATAGTTATCAAAGGTGATTAAGGCAAATTAGAAAAAGAAGTCATGTATTGTGCCCTAGTGCATGCAATGTGGCCAGTGTTTACATAAAGATGAAGGGACACATGCTGAGGAAAGGCCACAAGGACATGCCAAGAGTGTCTGTGAGCCCAGAAGGGGGATGCCACGCTCTGTTGACCCCTTGATCTTGGACTTTCAGGCCCCGACACCGTGACAGCATAGGCCTGCAGTTTCCCTCCCTGAGTCTGTACGGTTTTGCTATGGCAGACCTTGCACACTGTACATATCCTCCAAAGAAAATCAAGCAGGACCCCCACTGGTCAGAGACGAGAACACAGCTCAGAGAGAGTCGAACATTTGCCGAGATCTTGCAGAGAGAAGAAGGGTGGCAGAGTGCAGAAATAAGTCTGCCACACTGAGGCTGAGGTGTTTTGTTTTTTGAAAGAGGTTCAAGGGTAGAGATGATGTTTGATTTTCCCACTATTGTGTCTCCATGGGTGGTTACAGCCCTAGCCATGGTACTTAAACATTTATTGAATGAACATCTTTGCCTGGAAAGCCTTATGTTTTGGCTTAGACAAGAAATCAAGACATTAAAGGCTGGGAAGATGGCTCAGTGGGTAAGAGCATTTGCTCTGCAAGCATAAGGACTTGAGTTCAAGTCTCCAGAACTCACAACATGGGTTCCACATGGGCCTTTGACCTCAGTGCTAGAGTGGGACAGAGACAGGCCAGGAGCTGCCAGTCTGAGACCTTGTCTCAGGGGACTAAGGTAGAGAAAAATAGAGCAAGAAACCCAATATCTTCCTGTGGTGTCTGCATGTGCAACACACACACACACACATACACACACACACACACACATGGTGAGGGAGCTAGACTGATCAAGAGAGAGAGAGAATATAGCTCACCTTAAAGCTTTGTTTTGGCTGAGGTTCTTGAAACAGTAAAAGTTCTAGGTGGACTGAAGCAGCCACAGAAAGTTCCAGAAGGTAGATAGCATGACCTCCAGCGCACCGCTATGCATTCTATCATCAGAGACCACTGGAGAATTTACTCATTTTTATATTTCAAGTCATTCTATGACTACTGCACAGAACCGAGAACAGACGGCATTGAATGCAGCTCCATTAGAAACTTTGGTAGGAATTCAAATGTCCAGGCTTCTTTGCATCAAGTGAACTTCCATGTCCCAAAAGCATCCAAAGTGAAATGGTCACATGGTTTCAGCAAGATGCGATGGTCCAGGTTATTGTCCCAAATTATAGCATGACAAAGTCCTTCCTGTTGTGCGGCAGGGTAAAATGTCCTGTCTTCGCTCCTTCTCCACAAATATGTATTATTCATGCACTAATTCTTTTGCTTGAGAAATTCTCTCCGGGTGGAGTCACCTGGGGAGTCATAGGCTGAGGTTTACTTATAAAGCACATTTTACCCCCATTATTCAAGAGTGCTGTTCCTCTTATCTTCTGGCTCATCTAATAATTTGAAAAGTCGTTCTCTGCCCATTTTCATTTTTTTGGCCTTTCAAGGTAGAAAATGAAAAATTCTGAATTGCTAATTGTGTTCCATGAAGGCTAAAAGCAGACCACGAAGATAGCATCTCCCGTCTTCTTTTGCACCTTCATGAAAGGTGATGTCATCCTTTTGGCAACATGAAAGCAGGGGGGCGAGCTGGGGACATAGCTCAGTTGCTAAAGCTTTTACAGGGCGAGCATGAGGACCTGAATTTGATCTCAGACCCGGAGAGGTAGAGACGGACAGATCCCTGGTGCACCAGGCACCAGCCATCGTTCTTTGCCTATTCAGTGAACTCCAGGCCAGCGAGGCTCTGTCTCAAAAGAAAACAAGGTAGATGGCACCTGAGCGACAACACCTGAGGTTGTCCTCTGGCCTTCACATACTCGCACACCTGTGTACCTGCACATAGATGAACACACACACACACACTCAGATAAATGCAAACTATGCTCTCCCTCCTTGGGTTGTCCTCTTTCCAGAAGATGCCATCTTTCTTCCATTAAAAGGTTACCTTTGTCACATCTGGCACAGCTGGACCAGTGAAGAATGATAATCTCCAGGATAAGAAAGTAGTAAGATGTTTCAAGACATAGGAGAAGAGGGATCAGCATGATCCCATTATTTCTGAGATACATTGTTTTTGCGTGAAATGGGTTTTAGTGCAATGTTAGGGTCATTGCAAGATGAATTAAATTTGATTCAATAAAAATGTGTGGCACATGCCTTTAATCCCAGCACTTGGGAGGCAGAGGCAGGTGGATCTCTGTGAGTTTGAGGCCAGCCTGGTCTATAAGAGCTAGTTTCAGGACAGGCTCCAAGGCTACAGAGAAACTCTGTCTCGAAAAACCAAAAAAAAAAAAAACCAAAAAAACAAACAAACAAAAAAAAACCCACAGCAATGGGGCTGGAGAGATGGCTCAGAGGTTAAGAGCACTGCCTGCTCTTTCAGAGGTTCTGAGTTCAATTCCCAGCAGCCACATGGTGGCACACAACCACCTGTAGTAAGAGCTGGTGGCCTCTTCTAGACTAAAGGCATACATGCAGGCATAACACTGTATATATAATAAATAAATAATTTTTTAAAAAATATTTATTTACTTATTATGTATACAATATTCTGTCTGTGTGTATGTCTGCAGGCCAGAAGAGGGCACCAGACCTCATTACAGATGGTTGTGAGCCACCATGTGGTTGCTGGGAATTGAACTCAGGACCTTTGGAAGAGCAGGCAATGCTCTTAACCGCTGAGCTATCTCTCCAGCCTCATAAATAAATAATTTTTTAAAAATGTGTGAAAATACTGTTTTTCTTTTCTTTTCTTTCTTTCTTTCTTTCTTTTTTTTGAGACAGGGTCTCTCTGTGTAGCTTTTGGAACCTGTCCTGGAATTTGCTCTGTAGACCAGGCTGGCCTCGAACTCACAGAGACCTGTCTGCCTCTGGAGAGCTGGGATTAAAGGCCATGCACCACTGCCACCCGGCACAAATACTTTTTTCTTTGGAAGATCTCCCACAAAAAGTCATGAATACCACTCCTTAGAGCTAGAATCCAAAGTGTGAGACACACGGGGAGACTGGGATAGTGAGTGAGCACACAGCTGTGGGGGGAGGGCTGGCCAGTGCGGGGAGACCTGACAAGGTATGCCTGGATGGGAGTCAGCAAGTGACTCGGAGTCTTCCTAGCTGGTGCTTTGCAGAGTGGTGGGGACATCAGGTCAGGGGTCTGATCAAGGTCACGAGTCGGTCCAAGTGCCATAAACTCCACTCTGCAGTCCCCTGCAGCACCCCTGAAGGGCTTTGAGCAGGGGCTACATGGTGCACTGGTGTACACAAACATTTTCCTGCACCTTTCTATGACACTTATTCCCACGGGTGAAACGTTAGACTGTAACAGAAATCAGGTGTGAAACCTCAACATCCAGTCAGAGCATCATGCACTTTTAAAAAGTACTTCTGTGGGCCCTGCATTCAGCAACGCAAATTAAAACCCATGTTCTGGCTTCAAAGCTGAGTAAAAGCTGCTCCATACTCAGACATAAGCCACTCGGCTCAACTATGTCACTGGACATTAGCAGTGACTGAGCAGGGCTTGCTGCTTTAGGACAACATACTGGTTTGCCATCAGGGGAAGATGCCTTGGGCTGAAGGAGAAGCAGGGACATGATCATAGTGTTGAATTGCTAAGCTCAGGGGATCAAGAGGACACATACCTGTTTTTCAAATTCTGAAAGGACTTTCATAGGAAGGAAGCTTATAGAACCATTATCCCAAGAGGTGGCAGAACCTGCAAAAAGAATTTCCTGGATTAAGATGCAGGTGGAGATGACAGTTATAATTGGCAATAAAAAGAAGCCGTGTGCTGTTGGTGGCCTGCCTGCAGAGGCTGTGGTCAGGGCCGTTCATTCCCAGGTGCTCGGGTAGACAGAATTACCTTCCTATGCTCTTGGGAGGTAGCCTGAACCAAGGGGAGCCAGTGAAAGCTTTCCCATTACTTTAATTGGTATTCTCAGCAATCACACGTGAAGAACTGGGTATGTTTTTTCAGTTCCATCTTTCAGGCAAAGCAATAAAAGTCCAAGAACTTCATCCACCGGTCCCAAGTGGTGGCTGGCCCAGAGGTCAGTCAAACGCCAGGCTGGCCTGGGACAGTGTGTCTTCCACTCATCACCAAGAGCCACCGTCTCACTCTCAATGTATGTAAGGGTGATAGACAGACAAACAGCCATGGCAAAAGGCAACACTGTTAATCTTGACCTGGAGGTGGTGATGACAGGAACCAGTCAAGACTGTTTTAGGAACTCTCGACCTATGAGCATCCTCCCCAGGTATAGCCAGATGTGCCTGGCACCCAAATATTTTGTAACTTTTCAGCACACTAGGTTCTTAATTTTTAAACTTATTTCCTCTCTAGTTTGTATGTGTGTATGTTTTTCTGGGTTGGGGATGAGATCCAGAGGTCTTGCATATGCTAGACAGGTGCTCTATCTTGATACATATACATGCACACATACATATATGTTTATATGTGTATACACATACACATACACACACACACACACACACACACAGCCCCTTCCCATTTCTTTAATCCAAGTAAGTTTTCACTGCACCATAGCAGAAGAACAGACTGTTACTTCCCAGTGTCCTCACAGACAATGGCTTAGTGCCTCCCAGAACTCAGCTCATTTTCTGGGGACTGTGTCTAGCTGTGGGAATGGGTAAAAGACTGTGAGAAGAGGTCCTACTGTCCTAGGCATTCCATTCTCCTTCTGCGATGGCTTGCATCATGAGCCAAAAAAGATAGGAAGCTGCTTCCTAGAGATGGGGCAGAGGGAGCTCCGTAATCCTTGGTGGGGAGAAACGAGTCACCTTGTACCCATGCTTCACTGCCTGTGGCTGTGGGGCATGTGGAAAAGGTATGGCCTCAGTAACACAGACTTCTCTTGTTCAGACGGAGCACAAAACAGCTGATAACTGGCAGCCAAAACCAGTCACGCTGCCCACAGATGAAATCTAAACCCTTCCTTGATGCAAGTGGTGGAGAAGCCACACACTCGGTCTACTCAGGCTATTCTAGGCGAATATGGAATGAAAGGAAGAGACTATCACCTACATTGGGTGTGGTCTGAGGCTTAAGGGACCCAGACTGGCATAGTGAGTGGAAGAACTTGGGAGTCTCTGTGCTCATCTAAGTGGGAGGGGACTGAGTTAGAGCCGGAGTCAGCCTGGCTCGCCACCCCACCCCACCCCACTATTGTGTAGTGAGTTACTCAGGCTGGGCAGACTCTTCCGTCTGCCATTTCAGCTCTTGGCTGAGAATATTTGTTATAGTGTGCTCAAAGTAAACTAGAATACCCCCTAGGGGGATAATGTTTTAAAGGGAGCCGCAGAAAAATTTATCGTGATTGTTAAGTGGCTAAAGAACAGAGGCAGTCTGGGGAGAGATGGGGTGTCAGCTGAGCCTCACCACTAATGGGAGCTAGTACACACAGGACTGTGGCTAATAACTGCCTTGGGCCGTCCTTAGTATTTGCCAAGAATCTATTGTGTCTTTCTTATTCTTTAAATGTTGCTTTTTTCCTGACAACCCTTTGCTGGCCTGCTTTGTGTCTTGCCAGCTTAGAGTGGCAGATTTGATGTGCAAAGTCTTCTTAAAAAATAATTAAACTAAGGGGTTATCTTAAGCTTGGTTTCTCTTATCTCCTGATCCCAAGGTCATTAACAGTAGCTGCCACCGAAGTTTCAAGGCTTCACTTATCAGCAGGATTTATCTTGCTCTGCACGTCTGGGAAATCTTGGCCTTTATCGTGTTTGTCACCCTGTGGATGTCAAGGATAGCAGGTTACTCTGAGTCCCCTGCATAGTGAAGCTGCTTCTCAGACACCATTCTGCTAGCTTCTTGGAGGATGGATAGGAAGATGGAGCCGGAGACTTGAGGAGGTGGAGACCTCTGCAGGAGGCAGAGTTCCATCTTCCACCATCTGCAGGGCCAACGATTTACAGAGCCATGATCATACCAGCTAGAAGAGAACCTCTTGGGAAGTGGGAGAAACTCTGGGTTGTTAGTTTTTGGCAGTGAGAAAGAGGACTAGGGAGTCCAAACTGGGACTTACCTAGGTCATGAATATCATCTGTGAGCTAGCATTGTGGGAACTCTCAACAAGCTGCTCCCAGAAATGAGTTTCAAGGTGGGTCTGTTAGTTACTTTTGCATTGCTGTGCCAAAATACCCAACCCAGATAGTATAGTGAAGGAAAGATTTCTTTTGGCTCACGGTTTCAGGGAATTTCTGTCCATCACAGTAAAGAAGGAGTGGCAAAGTTGCTTAGTACAAAACTAACAGTAGACGAAGCTGTTAGCTAGCAGGGTGGTAGACCACAAGGCCGCCTACAACCTTTATGATCCATCTTATTCACGGTTATGTGTATGTGTGTGTGTGTGTGTGTGTGTGTGTGTGTATCCGAGTAGGGGTATGTGTACATTAGAGCAGGTGCCCACAGAGGCCAGTTGTGTCAGATCCTTTAGAACTGGAGTTACAGCCAGATGTGAGCTGCCTGATGTGGGTGCTGGGAACGGAATTGAACTTGGGTCTTATGTAACAGCAGAAGACACTTTTGACTGCTGAGCCAGTTGATCATGGAAGCATACTTGGTGTAGGGGCTGATTATGGGCATAATTATAGCGAGGCCCCGGACTGGGAAGGACACCACCAGCACCGGCTCCTTCGCCCAGGCATTCTTGAGGAAAGTGGTGATTCTCACAGCCATCTTGGTCTTCGGCCATAACCTTTAAAAAGCCTATCCTTGGGGATAGGCTTCTTCCAGATAGGCCCTACTCCAAGGTGCTATGGTTTCCTCAAAGAATGCCACCATTCAGAGAACAAAAGTCAAACATGAGCCTACTTAAATGATAGTGCAGCATCTTGAGGAATGTGAGGGCCACTGAAAGACTGCCGAGGAATAGGACAGATAAAACGAGGGAACACCAGGGCCAGCATCTAGTCAGGCATTCTCTGTGTTGGAGACAAGGACATGGCCGGCAAGACAGCCCACATGGCAAAGGGGATTGATGAAGTAGAATGATGGTTTATAATCAGATCACCTTTCTGGAGCCTGAAGAATTGAACCAGGAACTACACAAAGTCTTTAAGCCTGGGAAGAAAGGGAGGCTGTGAAATGGCTGATGGTGGGGAAGAGACTGGGTGGTAGTGACACTCTAGGACACTGTTGTAGCCTGGGTATGAGGAGATGGAGGAACGTGGTATCCATTCTTAATGTCACCATCATGACATTCAGGAAGCCTGGAACTCAGACCCTGGTAATATTGACAGTTCCATAGTGGGACATTTCCAGTATCCCTGACCCATGATCATTGACTCCCTAACACTGTGAACTCAAACAGTTGTAAAGTTTCCTTTCTGTGTCTCTAGTGCTTACAACTATAGGTGGAGACTGCTCATTTGTTTCCAGGCCTCCCTGACCCAAATAATCACACAGAAACTTTATTAACAACAACACTGGTCTATTAGCTTAGGCTTCTTATTGACTAACTCTTACATCTTAAATTAACCCATTTCTATTAATCTGTGTATTGTCACAAGGCTGTGGCTTACCAGAAAGGTTCCAGCAGCAGGGTCTTTCTCCTTTGGCAGCTACACAGCATCTCCTTGACTCCACCTACTCTCTCTTTATATCTTTTCCAGCCTGGCTCTATTCTACCTTGCCATAGACTGATGCAGCTTCTTTATTAACCAATATTAACATATTCACAGCACACAGAAGGGCATCACACATCAAACAACCTCCTCAGTGTTCCTGAAGCCTTCTGCTCAGGATGAAGAACCACCCCCCCCCATCCCTTCTGTGCCTCCAAGCCAGGCAAAAATTCCTTGGCAAGCTTTGTGCCCTTCAGCCTTCCTTCTCATTCTGATCTCTTGCATCTATTCCTACAGAAAGTCAGTTTCAATTCTGCTGCTTCTGTGTCTTTATTTATAACTTTCCATTCTGATTCAGATCTCCTCCTTTCCCGTTCCTTCCCCTGTGGCCTCATTGATAAAACACTTGCTGTCTTGAAGGTCTAGTCTAATAAACTTACCCACGTTTCTATGAGCAGAATACATTTCTTTGTAATGCTATAATAGCATATAATCCTGGTGTTTCGTTTATTGCTTTTTCTTGTCTTCTCCATCAACATCTTGTACATGGGACTTGACCATTCTGGGACAAACTGCCAAACCTCTTATTACTCACTTGGCCGAAATGCGGGCATCAGTTACTTTTTCCCACAGTGTATGTTCCTCTTGGTGACCAGCATCTGTTTCTCTGACACCTTGTTTGTGATTCTTCATAGGATCAATCCTTCTCTTCCTCCACCTGTTCAAACAGTCGATGATACCATCCCTTTTTCTGCCGCAGAAGTTGTGATCATACAAGGCTGTTTTCCACTCTGCTGTAGCTGAGCATGGTGGACCCAACCAGCATCCCAAGAGGAGATCATTGGGTGAATTCCACAGAACCATTCTGCAGATGCTAAAAATGGGAATCAAGAATTGCTTCTCAGGGAATATCAAGGATAAAAATAAGACCACTGGTGACAGAAGACTTCATAAGGGAGAGCTTAGAACTCAGGATACAGTGTTAGCAAAACCACAGCAGCAGGTTCACCCTTCTGCTGTGAGCTTCCTAGTCATGACTTCTTGGCCAAATTTACAGTACCAGGAATGAGTTTCCTCCTGTGGTGTGGGACTTCAGCCCAATTAGAAATTCCTCAGTTATTCTAATGGCATCCATGCCACTATCGTGTCCACTGACATGTCTTCCCAGGGCAATCATTACTGTAGCTCAAAGAGTTCATAGCTGGATAAGACTACTGATGATTTTTCTCCCCTAGTAGCCTGCATAGTACCTTTTGACATTATAAAGACTAGCCAGCAGGTAGGAAGCTTCCAGATTAGTAGTATCTTGATTTCAGCCCTATAGTCAACGTACTTCAGCAGTGGGGTCTTACCATCAGTTTCTAGTGGGAAACCAAGACAATAGGCAATAGTCTGCACTGCTTTGGGGATCCCTAAGACCCCCCTACACCTGTCACTGGAGCACTGAACTTATATTTGGTGGCCTATGGCTTCTGGGGGGAGCATTACATCTCATGTAGGGTAGCTCTTGTAGGAAGTTTATACAGTAATAGATTCCCATACAGGTTTTTTGTTTGTTTGTTTTTGTTTTTTCGAGACAGGGTTTCTTTGTGGCTTTGGAGCCTGTCCTGGAACTAGCTCTTATAGACCAGGCTGGTCTCGAACTCACAAAGATCTGCCCCATACAGTTTTTTTAAACATCTCTAGTGTTAGCCATTCCTCCTCTTCTTTACCTTCACATTCTCCTCCCCAGTTAAACCTCAAGTCCTCAATATTTCTCTTCCCTGTTTTGGAAGCATTTAAATGATCTTTGACTCATTATTGAGTTTAAGGTGTTGTTGGAGTGTGGGTTCAGCTTCATTTATAATAAACAGCATTAACTAAGAGTCCTCAGAAATACCTGTGAATGTCCCTGGATAACACAAAGTGTAGACATAAGTGATTACTTATGCAGATCAGGTCATGTAGCTAGTGGGGACCACACTGGGGCACTGGTATAGGATACAGCACTGGCCTAGATCCAGGGGAGAGGATGTTCTTGTAACTAGGATGCTCAGGCAAGGTGGTTTCCTTCTGTTATCTTCTAAAAACATTGAAGTGAGTTACAAGGGCTGTGGCTGTTGACTAAATGGGTCACCTGGCTTAGTCACCCATCTCCCTGGATCAGCATCAGTAAGTGCTCTAGGCTCTCCCTCTGGGATGTCATGCTGCAACCAGCTGACAGGTCTTCTGTTATAGACAAGAACAGTGGGAAGGCATTGAAACTTTCCTGCAGGATAAACTTGAAGGATTAAAGAGGTCATAGCTACAAACATCACCCTGCCTCCAGTTCCAGAGTAGAGAAAACATTTCACTTAGTGGCCATCACTCAGAATGTCAGTGAAGTACCTTGAGTGTCTCAGAATTTGCAGCTGGAAAAGCCCAGAGAGCCTGTACTTAAATCCCTTCGAGGAGTACTTTCTGTCAGATGGTCATGACTAGGGGTTTGCCGTCAATATAGACCTTTGATCTGTACACACCTGGAATCCTGCTCATGTGAACCCCCCGCCCAAGACATCTTCAGGACTTGCGGAGTTCTTCCTTTGCCTAGGTGAGATCTTCTGTCCCTTGCTGCACATCCAGACTAGGGATTCAGTCTTTTGGTGCAGCACAGAATGAGCTGATCCTCCTTGCTCAAGGGCAATGTTCAACCTTTTGGAGATAACTATCGTTTTTCCCCTGAGTCATCTCTCTGCCTAAAGGAGCCTGACTCCTCCAGCCGCACATCGTGACCCGCAACTTCCTGACTCTTCACGATCTTGCTTCCTTCCTTTGGACAATTTTCAGGTCTATGATTAATGCAGAGTCTCCCTCCTAAAAGGATTAGAGTTGGTTTATGACAGCAGCAGAAATGTAGCAAGGTGAGGTTTTGTTTCTGATGCAAAAGAGAAACAGTGATCTTGAAAAACAAGCAAGAAAACACAAGGGCAGACGATTTGCCTCTGAGCATCCTCTTTGCTTTTAATAATCATTTAAAAATTATTGTTATAGTGTGAATGGGACTTGAGGGGGTGCTGTGCCTGTTATAGTGCGTGTTGCAGAGGGTAGAGGACAACCTTGGGGAGTTGGTTCTCACCTTCCCTATATGTGGGTGCTGGGGATCAAACTCAGGTTGCCAGGCTTACACATGGGGAGCCATCTTGCTGCTCCTGATTCTGAGCAGCAAAAGTACAACAAAAAAAGACAGTCAGCTGTGGGCACTTGTTGTTAGAGAGGAGAATGCATAGGAGACTCTTAGGGGAGGCATCTCCTTTTGGGCTTCAAGCTTCTTATGCATTTTATAATGGAAACAGGCGTTTTATCTTGTACCATTTTCAGATTTACAGAAACATGGCAATAGCTACAGAGAAGTAACCAATTCCCCGATGCTACATGTGTCTTACATAACCGTTCCCCATCCCAAGAAACTAATACTGGTAATTATTGACGAAACCCCAGACTTTATTTGGGTATCACCAGTTTCTCACTAATGTCCTTCTGTGTCCCAAGATCCCTGTTGAATCTGGACCCCTGATCGCACAAGTTTCATTTGACTGTGAGTCTCTCAGATGCTGCTTCATGTAGGAATTTTGTTATCATCATCATCAGAAATGTTGCATAATTTTTTGTGCTACACTGAGGATTGAACCAAGGTTCTTGTACATGCCAGGCAGGTGCTCTGTCCCTGAATCACCTAGCTATATAGCTATTTCTAGTGAAGAATTTCCTTAAATAATGAGATTTGAAATCCGAAGGAGGGTCGCCTTTCACTGACATCTTGGCATCATTTCCAAGCTCAGTAACAATGGACACTGAAAACTCTGGGAGCTCTGTGAACAAGGCTCCCTTATGTAGAGCAGGAGGATGAGAGTCAAGAACACAGCCTCTGGTGTTAGAGGGAAGTCGGAAGTAGGGAACCTTAGCCCTCTTATCTGAACATCACTTCTATCGGCTGGGCTTTCTAAGAGAGCCTGGGGTGGGCAGATCAGAGCTATATTCTCTGACAATGGTCTGAAGTGGAGGTATCTCTATGGACAGACAGACACCCACGAAGGTTCAGCTCTCATCACCTAGGAAACCGGGTGATTTGGGAAGTTCTTTGTCACATTAATGAAATAACACTTACTGCTAACGGTAGAAACTGACTCCAAGCAAGTCTCCCCCTCCATTTCCTCCTTTCCTTCCAATTAGTTATTTGGACATGCCAAAGTTATTTTTCCTTCTTCTTCTTCTTTCCCCCTTTCAAGTTGTTTTTACCCCAGTGTCTGTGAACCGTGACAACTGGTGCTAAGCGTGTGGTAGCAATGACCCGCTGGTGAGGTGACAGCTGTTAATCAGGCCAGGTGAGAAGGGATTTGGGGAGGAATGCATAGCAATGGGCTGTAAAACCCACATTACTCAGAGACTGAGTGACACCAGTCTGGCTGAATGGATCCCGCTGGCAAAGCGACCAGGTCCTCTGCTAGGACAAGCGCCTGTCTCTGCTGACGGCAGTGCACTGACCTACTTCCCAGTTTGCTATGTGACTTTACAACCCTGAGGACCAGCTCAAAGAACTTGATGTGAACAAGTTCTTCTGGCCTAGATGAGCAAGGGTTTCTGATTGCTTGGCAAAGGCATTTTCTCTGTAGAAGCCCGAGGCCAGGTAATAATATAATCTTAAATGGTGTGTGTGTCCTGGTCTTAATATGTAGCCCAGGCTAGCCTTAAATTCATAAGTCTTTTGCCTCAGCCTCCCTAGTGCTGAGATAAAAAATTTTCAAACGGCTCTGAAAAGCAAATACTGCATGTCAAGCAATGAAAAATTCTTCATGTAAACAACACATTTTAATTGAACTCATTAAGCGTTCTTAGAACATTTTCAGGATGGAATTTCAGTGGAGTTAGAAACTGTGACACAGGTTTGATTTAATTCCTCGGGTCACATTTTGTGACTGTGCCCTGTACCTGGCATCATGCTGGGCACCAAGGGCTCATAAAAAGTCAAAGCCTCCAGCTGTGAGCCCTGACATCTTGGTAAGGGACAATACATCAGAAAGTCAACCAAACCATGTCTGTTAGATGTGACAGGTACTCACAAAGGACTCTGGGACCTCTGAAGAGGGTCTCTAACCTAACCTCTGGGTTTAATGACAGCTTACTATAGAGCTGTCAACTGAGCTAAGTCAGAAGACACTGGATGAGAGACATAGACACATGGGTAAAGGTATACCCACAGGTAACACTGCTGCTGGGCCCCAGTCTGTCTCTGTAGGTGTAGTCTAGAGAATTGAAGTAAAGAGCCAGGCAACCTTGTTACATGGCTTGGGCTTTCTCTTCTGCTAGGGAGAGGCCCATAGTTCTCATGGAATGTGACGTTTTTCTGTTTTAGACAAATTTAAAGGGTGATTTCTGTGGGAGCCAGTCAGGATGCTGGGGACTCTGAGAAGATGTTGGCTGAACTGTACTGTTGTGACTTCCTGTTCCCTTCTCTCTGCTGGGTTAACGGGAGGGTGTGGCAGAGTGGCTCCCTGCAGGAGTCTGGGTCCTTGAGTGTAAGATCAAGCACAGGTATGAGCTGGCAGGAACCCTGTTCTCTGGAATGCTGGGGAAATAATTCTACAGACCTGGGAGGAGCCAGGCTTCCTGTCAATCAGTGTGCACTGGTCCTAAGGGCGCATAGGTTTCTGATTTCACTGGCCCCTGTCCCCTTAAGAGACTTCTCTGTTTGGTTGCCCCACTTTCCATGTGGCTGGAGAAGGAAAGACCTTCAGGTGCTTTCATCAAGAAGCCCAAGTACTGTCTGACTGAAGTCAGTCTCCCTTGCTCACAGGAGCCACAGTCCCCAGGGTCCATAAGAGTCCTCCAACCTGGTCTACGTAAAGGCATACAAATCACTGGACTTGGCAGCTTGAAGAGAAACCTAACAAAAACCAGAATCGGGAGCTCCGATTTAGATTTAGGAGAAACTGGATTATGTAAATTTACAACTTTTACGTAGGCCACTGGTATATTATTCTGAAGGATGGTTATAGCACGAAACAAAACAAATCTAGAAGCAAAACCAAATCATTGTTTTATGTGTATCTGCATGTGTGTGTGTGTGTGTGTGTGTGTGTGTGTGTGCGTGCTTGTGCTCATGCATTGTATGTACCTGCATGAGGGGAGACCAGATCATTCTCTCACTGAGCTTGAAGCTAGGCTGATGGCCAAGCCCATGATCTTCCCGCCTCTGTGCCCTCACGGTGCTGGGGTTACGGGACGTGCTGATCTGAACTCGGGTTCCGTGCCAGCATAACAAAAACTCTTACCTACTAAGCTATTTCCCAGTCCCTAAAAGCATTCTCATTACAAAACTGAAACAGACTGCACCACAAGGTGAGACAAACGATGACTGAGTGGTCGGGAGGGGCGAAGGAGTGAGGAGATGTCTGAGTGCCTAAGGTCCCTCACTCAGCTCAGTGAGTCACGGGCATTATGAAAACAGACAAGCCCCATGGAATGGCAGTATTTGTGTACAGTTCACACATTTGCGAGTCCGATTGTGACTTATTTTTCCATCGCTTACCTATTTAATATGTGCCACGGTGTGTGGAGGTCAGAGGATAGCTGCTTGGAATGAAGTCTCTGCTTCCATGTGGGTCTCTCAAGACTGAACTCAAGTCTTTAGGCTTGGCCACAAACACCTTTACTCACTGAGCCATCATGCTGGCCCCTAATTGTGATTCAGGCTTCATTGTTCTTCTCAAAGGCCCAGTCTGTACTGAAAGAGAGGCTGCGCATGAATGCGTCTTCATAATGCCACCGTCGGCAACATTTGGGTGATCTGAATTCAGTTCTTCAGGTGAGCGCGTTTATGTATCATTTACATGCCATTTGCGTGGGCTGAAATCTGCGCCCATTCTCAGCAGCGTTGTATTATAACATCAAGAGAAACAGTGACATGGAGACGAAAATACTCCCAATCAAAACCCATTTGGAAACTTGAAAGCAACATTTAGGATAATGTTCATGGCTGAAAATGTATTGTCCTATTTTCCCAGTTTACAAAGAGGGCTAGATGGCTCAGAAGCAGTGGTACAAACAAAGGGACAAAAGCTGCAACTGGGATGCAGAATGGGCGCGTGTAGAACGCAGCCTGTGGGACAAGAGGAAGTGCGCAGTTTATTCAAGGAGGAGTGCAAGTGAGTCCAATTAATGAATCAGAAATTGGATTTTATTGCTGGCAATCATTTCTCTCTGGTTACCGATATGCTATAATCTGAGTCCCATATGGATTCTCCCCAATTCTGCATCTAGCCCGGCCGCCTACCCCGTAAACTCCCAGCCTGCTAATTTTCATGCTGTAGAGGTAGAAGAGGGCCCAGAATGACAGAGACACTGTCCAGGGTTTCAGTGATGTAGGAAAAAGAAGCACTCATTACACTGCAGAGTGGGACGCTTAGCGAATCAGTCAAGCACTAAAGATAAACATACTGAAAGAAGCTAAAGGAGGAACAAAAGGTGTTAAAGAGACACTGAGAAATGATATTAAAACATGGAGGTTATCATAGGCAATGCAAAGACGCAATTAGCATCGAGCATCCCGCTCACAGTATGAAATTACCCAGTGGGGTATGTGCCATATGTAGGAGAGTGTTAGGGACATTGTCTTTTCTGTCTCTATGTATATGGAGATATGTCGGGGTCCCATCAGTTACTCTTCTCAATACTGGTACAAAATATCTGGCAGAAGCAACTTAAGGGAAGAAGGGTTTATATTGGTTCATGGCTTAAGGGGAAGCAGTTCATCATGGCAGAGAAGGGACAGAAGTTGGGATTGGGTTGCTTGGAATTGGCCTTGTGGCTTCTTAAGATCTCCATGGAGCAGGAAGTAGAGAGGGGAGTGTTGGCTTTCTCCTTTCTCCGCTTTCTTAATGAACTAGTCTTAGTCTCCATTCTATGAGATGGTGCTATGTACCACCAGGGCAAGTCTCCCTCTTCCATTAACCTTCTTTGGGAATGCTCTCATTGACATACCCAAAGGTGTGCTTCATGACTACCCTAGGACTTTCCTGGTGAATCAAGGTGATAAAACAAACCATTGCAGCATCGCTTTCATGGGCAGTAGCTTGCTCTCTGCGTGCTGAGAATGGCTAGGCATCTGGATTTTGATTCAAGTTCAGTGTGGGAACAGTAAAAACTGAAGCTGTATAAATGGTATCCACAGACTGCACATCATTTTAATAGGCTAAGTCAAGAAATGGGCACCTCCTTCCAAGACTTCTCACAGAGGCAATCCAGCTGTGAAAGAGCAAGCAGAATTCACAAGCTTTGAATCAGGGACTCAATAATAGCACTTCTCACGATGCTGGTCGTTTCATAACTCCACTCTCGAGACTGTGTGCATTTTCCTCGACTCATGTATCCAGCCATGTGTGCCTTGTCTTTATAGTTCCTTGTCGTTAGAACCTATTGCCTGGGGGGGGGGGCTGCACTATCGTGAATTTTAATACTGAAGACAAGTCAACAGTATCTCTCTGGGGTGCAAAACAGCTCAGTTAGAGAAAGATGGTCTTTCCTCCAACATTTGATTATTTCTCTTTTTGGGGAGAAAGAAATCAGTGACGATCGGCCATATCTTAGAATTACCCCCAAAGAGCAGCGAAGGAGCAGGGGAAGCTGCTTTCTAAAGAGTGAATTAGAAATCCACTCAGCACTGATTCTCAGGCTGAGAGTCCTCCTTCCAGCTCCCGTGTGTGATACACTTACTGACTTAGCATCTGATAGAAGGCAGAGTGGTTTTGGTGAGTCATGTGCTCTCTATGACTCCCCTGTCCCCATTCCACCCATGTCTCTATCACTACCCACCAGAGCCTGGCTCTTGCTGCTTTGCTCAATAATTTCAAATTTTATACTTGATGGAAATAGTTGAAGCCAATCAAATACGGTTACGTTCTGATGGCATAGACTGTGCCATCAGTCCAAGGAATAAAAAGAGCTCAGCTCTATCCTCTGCCTGCATTATAAACCATTCCTAACAGGCTGCAGTGGCTCAGTGGGTAAAGAGCTTGGTGTGAAGGTACGAGGACCCGAGTTCGGATGCTCAGCACCCATGGAAAGCCAGACATGACAGTTTGTGTCTGAAGTCCCAGCTCTCCTGTGGCAAGACAGTCAGCAGAGGCAGAAGAATCACCAAACACTCTTGGATCAGCTGGCCTGGCACACACAACCGAGAAGAAGAGCCTGGCTTAGAAAAGGTGGTAGGAGAGATGGCTCAGTGGTTAAGAACACTGGCTGCTTCCAGAGGACACAGATTCAATTCCCAGCACCTACATGCCTGTATCAGCAAGTGATCTGACACCTTCACACAGACATAAATGCAGACAAACACCAATGCACATAAAATAAAAAAAGTGGAAGATAACATCAACACTTGATGTTGTCCTGTGACTGCCACACACATGTTGTAGCATGTGTATGCCCCTACCACACACACATTCCCATCACACACACATACCACTCAGACTACACACACAACATCAAACACCACACACACACACAACACATATCACACCATGCCATACACAAATACACATACCACCCAGACTGCATACACACCATATCATACACCACACACACACACCATTCAGATCACACACACAACATCAAAAAACCACACACACACACACACACACACACCACGTATCACACCACACACATACAAACCACCCAGATCGCACACACAACACTACACATATACAACATCAAACACTGCACACACACCATACCACATACACACACCACATATATAAACCACACATATACATACCATATCACACACACCACATACACCACATTACACCACATACCACATACAGCACACCACACACACAGAACACACCACATCACACCACACACACACCACACACACATACAGAGAATACACACACACACACAAGATTTCCCCCAAAGCATAGTGGGTTAAGGGTGTGTTGGTCTTTTTCAAGGTGATTGGATAATGTGGGTTCTAACTTGATCAGTGGTTAATCCACCAAGAAGTTCATAGCTGAGTGAATGGCTAGGAGATGGGCCTTGTGGGAGGGAGCCACTGGGTGTGTGCCTTTGAAAAGAATGCCTTGTCCTGGGTTTTGCACCACAAGCCTGAAACACAAGTTAAGTGACCAAGGACGAAGACTTGAGTGAAGCGGTGAGTCAGAGCAAACCCATTTTATTTTTATTGTTAAAACCATGATGAACCTCTTTAGAAATGACCTACAATTTATGCTCTAAATGCTCATTAAGTGGTTTGTGGGCACAGACTGGTACAGGTGACTATTTGCCAGGTTCCTTTAAAGCGATGTTTCATCCGCAGTGCTCCCCACACTTTGTTCTTTAAGCAGGTCTTAAACCAGTCCATGCTGGGGGTGGAGCAGGCATGCCAGAGGGCAGGCAGACTGCAGAGGGCGGGCAGAGAGGCTCACCTATACAAACTATGGAATCTGTCTGTAAGGAAGCCCGTTTCTTCTTTTCTGTTTCTCTCTTTACTGGATCATTTACTTGGGTTGTACTTGAATTCTGTGTTTTCCAGCTTGTTGTTCAAGTTGTTCCAGCTTGGGACATTTGCTATTTAAGCAGCTCCTACATTCCTCAGAAAGACCCACCCCTTTCTTTTGCTGAGCATGTCCTTTCTGTCTGCAGCTTCTTGATCCTCCAACTTATCTGGATTGGCCTCAGTCCTGGAGTCAGCTGGTTCTCCAAGGAGCATTGGCTCCAGGTTCTGGAAAATGGTACTGAGCTGGTGTGGGAGGTCCTTCTGTCTATGTGCTGCTTTTATTGGTTAATGAATAAAGAAACTGCTTTGGCCTATAGCAAGGCAGAACTTAACTAGGTGGGGAAAACTAAACTGAATTCTGGGAGAAGGAAGGCAGAGTAGGGAGAAGCCATGTAGCCCCACCAGAAACAGATGCCAGAACTTTACCTGATAAGCCATAGCCTTGTGGTGATAAACAGATTAATGGAGCTGGGTTAATTTAAGATATGAGTTAGCCAGAAATATGCTTAAGCAATTGGTCAGTATTGCAAATAATACTGTTTCTGTGTGATTATTTCTGGAATCTGGATGGCCAGGAAACAAACAAGCAGCCTCACACAACACTTAACATGTCAGATCTAGATTTGGCCGGGCGGTGGTGGCACACGCCTTTT
>JAQHUG010000204.1:2047392-2067182 GCA_028555095.1 Dicrostonyx torquatus | reverse complement strand
TACTTGTGTGATAAACACTTTTCTGACAGAGCTGTCTCTCCAGCTCTATTTCCTCATGGCATTAGAAAGTCTGAGCCAGCATGTCAGAGAAGGCACATTTTCAGCTGAGCTAGAGGTTGCCCCAACGCCCTCCAGCATAGCCTCTTATACCCATGCTCTAGTTCCTTCTCTGTTGCTATGATAAAAGTAACCTGAGGGAGAAAGGGTTTACTCTTGCAATCCATGACAGGAGAGACATCTTGTCCACAGTCAAGGGCAGAGAGAACTGAGTACGTAGGGGTGCAATTTCTCGCCTGTGCTCAGCTCCATTTTTCTGCCTTAATGTAATTCAGGATCCCAGGGGGAGGTGGGCTCATCTTATTCCCTGGACTCTTTAGAAACAGAGCTTCCTCTCCATAGTCACAGAAGAGGGACGGTGTATTAATTCCTCATCTTGTTGCTATGGCAGAATGCCTGACATAACACGTCTTGGTTTATGATTTCAGAGGATTTGCTCCGTTGTGGTCACGAGAGCATGGTGGGATCGAGCGGTTTTAGGGCCAGCAGACTGGGGAGTAAGGATGAGAATGCTTCCTCCTTCCCGCACTTTTATTCTGTTCAGGTCCCCAGCCCACAGGGTTGTGCCGTACTCAAGGTAGGTCTCTCTGGGAACACTGTCACAGACAAACCCAAAGGCAAACGGCAGCCTCCTAGGTGATTCCTCATCTGGACACCCATCATGGACATGCTCTGGCTGCCATGGAAGAAAGGAAGCCAAGTGTTGGGAAATGTCCCCAGGGCCCAGGTGACCCTCATGGCAGGAATCTCTTAGAGATGACAGCCACCCTTGGCTGCACAGAAATGAATCCCCCAGTTGTCAATGTGCATGGAAAGGACCCCAGAGTCTTAGAAGATGGCTCCAGTGCAGCCTGAGGGAACTCCCCCCGCCCCCGCAAGAGTGTTAGCTGTGTTGTACCTGGCCTGTAAAAATGGAGAAATTATGTTTGTGGTTATTTCACAGCTAAGTTTGTGGTAACTTGTTATAAAGCTATTGAAGGAGATATTTCTGTTTTGTTTTTACAGCTTTAGCCTCATCTAGTTCTTCATTAAGAACTCCCAAATCATTTCTGCATCATCCATCCCTAGCAAAGCCCTACTGGCTTAAGCCTTCCCCAGACCACCAGCCCCTTTATATGCAAAGTCCTTTCCAATGCTGCACACTGGCATGCCCATAGTTCTCACGGTGGGTGGCTGCTTCTCTGTAACATGTGACAAACTCATGTTGTTCAGCCACAGGTGTGTCCTGCAGTCTCTGCCTAGAGGACACTGACACTCAGCCTAAGGTTGGGACAAAGTGTTGAGATGGCAGTTTGAGCTTTGAAGTGGGCTTGTGCATCCACTGGCCAAGCTGAGTCACCTACTTCCTAGGACCCTGGTGTTTTCCTTGGGACTGTACGATAGGATGGACAGAGCTCTGGAGTCAAGCAGCTGTTGGTTTCATCTTCACTCTTACCTTACTAGCTGTGGATTGGGTCAATAGCATCTATTTTTCCAAAGTTTGGTCATCTGCTTCTAAATTGGAACCAGCTACCTAAGGAGGCTGGGTGTGAAGATTCAGCAAAGTGTGAAATTTCTTGATCCACGCAGACACTCTCAATACTATTTATGCACACCTTAAATGCTCATGGTTTACAGCAGTAGGAAGTATTTTGACTGTGCAGGGTACAGATGTTAGGGAATGCTTGTCTTCATCACCTGAAGCAGCTAATTAGGCACCACCGTGGTCCCTTAGATACCCATCATTAGCACCTGGAATTCAATGTGTGTCTTTCTATCAGGACCCTCGAATGCTATTTCTAGCAATGTTTCCTGCCTTCCTTTATCTCTTCTATGGGGTCTTGACTAATGTCTGTGATGCAGACTTATTACAGTCTTTGCCACCATGTGTGAAAATGATGGTTAGTTGTATGTCACATGTACTTGTGGACTCTCTCCTGGTTTGAGTCCCCAGGAGAACAAAAGGGAATGCAATTTGTTAACAGTCCTAGGTGAGCTCTCCCTGCAGAGACCCCTTCCCTTTCAGCTTCCCAGGAATCCCCACAGAATATGAGGGGTTCCACATTCATGGAGAAGTGGCCCCCTGTGTAGAACCGTGGCTCGGAGCACTGTAACTTCAGGCTGGATTCTACCTATGCAGCTGTGAGCTCTGCCAGAGATGGCTGCTCCCTTTCCCATCCCACATGAAGGCGAAGCTGCTCTCATGCCTCAATCTTGTCCGGAGTGCAAAAGAAGATGAATGGAAGGGTCTCAGGGCAACAGCTGACCACTCCCACACAAGCATCCACTCTCATTTATCACAGACCCTCCTAGGAGATGCAATTGACACTAAAATGCCTGGGCTCAGGAAGCTCGGAGGACAACCTACAGCTCTCTTCCACCCCTCAAGCTTGCATCTGTTCTGGGTTCAGCTCACCTCCTTGCATTGTGTTAGTAAAGTAACTCTGGAGAAGCATAACCAGTGTGGTATCAATTGAATTAACGCATGTGGTAATAGAAGCAAAGGGTGCGGCAAGCTTGAGACCCGGAAGAATCCACAGCAATGGTTTTGTCCTACTTTAAACCTGCAGAGCTGAGGCCCAGGAGAGCCCATAGTGTAGGTCTTGACAAGAGGAGAGGAGGAGGGCAATAGAAAGAGTGAGGGGGAGGCAGACAGAAGGAGAGGAGAGCATATATTCTCCTCTGCTCTGACCTCTGTTCCATTCAGGCCCTCAGGATTGCACAGCATCCAGCTACACTGGGAGGACACTAGCTGAAATGTTTCTCTCGCCCAGAAACATTCGTGTCTAAGATCATCTGTGCTGCTGTAACAAAACCCGAGACTGGAGGAAGAGAAATTTTATCTAATCACACTTTCAGAGGTTGGGAAGCTCCCAAGGAAGGTACCGGCAGGTCTAGCATTTGGTGAGGGATGCTCGCTGTATCCGTGGTGGGGCTTCCATGGTGGATGGCTGAGAGGCAAAAACCAACCAACCAACTACACCAGAGTGCTCCTCCTAGGAGGCCACTTTCATCTCGGCAATCTGAATTTTAAAGGGAAACCGTAGCTGTCCCCACAGACAAATGGTATATTAGTTAACCAAAAACCTAGGCACCTTGCGGCCCAGTCAAACTAACAGATAAACTCATCCACCGCAAACCTCCCTTCCTTTCAGTCCTGTAGCCTCCCTACTTCTCTGAAGATTGCCTTCTGTCAAGTCTACTCTGATTCTCTAGACATATGTTTGAATCTCAGTCCCTAAGAAGCATTGTTTTCATTCCTGGGCACTCTTACACTGCAGGGCAAGAGTAGGAGAGACATGATTGCTGCCGTCGGGAGGCCTCCATAGTGATGAGGCTAAGGCTAAGGAACCCAAGTATAGAATGTGCTCAGCACCAAGGCAATAACTGGGTAAAGAGGGGTGCAGGTAACGAGACAGTTTCTGGAGAGTGGAGACAAGGCGAGAACTTCTGGGACAGGGGCAAAGGAAGTAGTTATGGAACAACCACAGGTAGGTAGGGAAGGCCCTGGACCACATGAGGTGCACACGAGTCTAACATGTTGCCACAGATCTCGTGGCTTGAGTGGCTAATATTACTTTCTCACGCCAAACATCACAGATCCAAATACAGGCAGGTTGACCTTGGCTGAGAGCCCCTGGCTTCTGGGTACTCAGCTATCATCTGTCACTGTACCGTATACATATTATGTTCTAACCTCTTCTGATGATGATATGGCCGTTTTGGATTAGGATTCACCCTAGCAGCCTCATTCTACCATACTGAGCCTGCATTTAAAGCCCTGTCTCTAAATATTGTCTATAGTTAAGATTCTGGGGCTTAGGACTTTAACATACGGGCGTGGGGTGGGGGCACATTGTAAGAGTCTTACAGGCCTTGCTCATGGAACTGTTTAGATTTCATTCTGTGTACAGCTGATCGGAGAAAACACGTTGTGCAGACCATGTGGTGTGGAGACTGGGATGATGAAACAAAGACCCATTGACGTTTATGGTTTCACAAACATAGACGTTTATTCCTCTTGTATGTTTTAGTTTGGGGTAGGGAGGTGGCTTCCACATAGTGGCCTCACTGAGGAAGCCTAACTTGTCAAGGGCTACTCTCAACAAGTCACCTGAGAACTGCATGGTGTAGTCTTCTGTTCCCCTGGAAGAACCCATCCCGAGTTACCCAACCAAATACCTAGACAAGAAGGTTTGGGAGAAGGCGCTGACCTGGCAGAAACCCTACATTTTATTATTTCATGGGGCTAAAAGAAACGAACCCTTGTTTTTCTACGACTCCTCTGTTAATGTACTTAAATTTTCATTTGCTTTAGGAGTCACCCGTATCCTATCCTTGGAGCTAAAGTTTAAACGGGGGTTTGAGGGAGACTTATTGATGAGAGGGGGCTTGCCAGGAGTTCTGAGCTCAGAATCTTGGTTCAGCTACTGAGGGCTGTAAGTTAATTGAACGGAAACAATGAGTTAGTCGATTGTCATTCGAGTCAGACCTTATGTCTGACACACTGTATCATCAGCGCCAAGGCATTCTGGGAAAGAATGATTATCCTCATTCATTATGCTCAGATTCTCCAGACAGTTGAAAAATGCTAGATTACCAAGCTGCTGGGGCAGAACCTGGGAAAGATAAAGTTATAATTGAAAGCTACGTACGTGATAGATTTTCAATGAGTTTGACTTTCTACTTCTTCCGGGCATGTTAAGAAATCTCAAGTAATTGTTTTTGGCCAAAGCTAAATTTAGCACCTCGGAGATGGATGGTTCTGTCACCCTCTTGTTGAAATCATGTTAATGATTTCCTGTTGTTTTTCAGGTGCCACCACTGAGTGCCTACTGTGTGCATGTCACTGACAGAACCTTGTCTTCCATTTTCTTTTGTCCTTGTAACACTCTTGGGTATGGTTGTCAGACTTATGGAAAGTCATAGCATGCCAAGGTACATTTGAATGTCATACAAATAGTAAAAATGAAAAAAATGTTCCAAATATTGCATTGTACATGCTTGTGCTAAAAAGATGACTTGTCTGAAGGCACATGCAAACCAAGCAGCCCAAATTCTTTCTGGTTATCCACCTAGGAAGTAGGTGACACCATCCCCAGTCTTCAGAGGGAGAGAGGGAGATGGAGAGTTGGGTCCTGCAGCCAGGGAGAAGGTTCATGGGCTGAAGCATTTGGTCTCATTTCTTCAGAGGTTCCTGTCAAACAGTGGTCAGTCGACAATGCTAGCAGCGATGCTAGCATCTTAGGCCTTTAGTTCCACAGACTGTGTGTGAAAGATACTACATGTTGGAGAGAAAAGGATGTTTAATGGCATCTTTCCTAGCACCCACCACTATGACTGACCCACTCCGGTGACAGAGGCAGAAATCTGCTCACAATGGTGGAACTCTGCGACCTCAGACGTTTCCCATTAGACCCCCTCTTAATGTGGTGACAATAACATTGCATTTTAACATGAGTTTAGGAGCAGACAGACATGCAACCTGTGGCGATGCCAAGTGATAAATGTTGGAACTGCTCAAGGAGCTAATTTATTATGGCTGGGAGGTTGCGGAAGATCGGAGAGGGCAGATGACATCTGAGACAAACCTAGAAAAATAAGCAGATATCAAAAAGAGGAAAGAAGAGTGCTTCGGGAATAGGATGTAAAACAATGAGCCATAGTGAATGACCTGGGAGCTCTAGAACCCCAGGGTCCCGATGACACCTGGAGATGGGTACTTAATTCTGGATCAGCGCATGGTCCTAGGAGCCTAGGCTCTCACCATTACCCTTATGGTTCCAGTGTGGGCACTCCACCAGCTGACCCCGAGAAACTGCTTCAGGGGCCCTGGGAGATGAGGTTTACATGCACACCCAACCAGGGGAGAGAATTTTATGTTCCACTGACTTAAGCTAATAGCTTATTTTAACTTAAAGACAAATTTAGACTCTAAGGAAAGCTCAAGATTAAATCTTCCAAGATTAAAGTACAGCAATTTGGGGAAGTGTAATTTTGAAATGATTTTTGAATGAAATTAGAACCCTATTGACAATTCTAATGTTGCAATAAGACGTGTAAATCTGGGATCAAGATAAAAATATGAAGACAAATCGTCGACAGGGAAGTTGACCAGCTAGGCATGTGGTGTGTGTGTGTGTGTGTGTGTGTGTGTGTGTGTGTGTGTGTGTGTGTGTGTGTGTATTTCAGGGATTGGAACCCAGGACTTCAAGCATGCCAGTGCTCTACCTCTGAGCTACTCATCCAATCCTGACTGGCATTTCGATGTTTGACTTCTGTGTGTCAGAGAGTTAGAAAATACATTATTCTTTTCTTTTGCATGAACTACTTACCTGATAGTGTCGGGAAACTTCTGAATGATTCTTTCAGGTCGGAGAAACCTGTATGTGAGCCTTAGTGGCTCAAGGAACAGAATGCAGCAGAGAGCGTATGATTTCTGCTTTCCGACTTAATCACCTAAAAGTTAACTTTATTGTAAGCAAGCAAACATTTATTTATAAAAATTAGGAAAATATAGAGAAGTAGGAGAGAAAAGTCATGCCTATTCTTATTTCCAAATAAAATCCATTTTTTTTTTTGGCTGTCTTAGTTAGGGTTTTTACTGCTATTCATTGCTTATGGGTTTTTATGACCATGGCAACTCTTCTAAAGAAAATGTTTAATTTGGGTGGCTTGCTTACAGTTTCAGGGGTTCAGTCCACTATTGGGGTTCAGTCCCTTTATAAGGGGAGCATGGTGGCATGCAGGCAGACAAAGTGCTGTGTAAGCAGAGACTGCTTTTTCGTTTCCCGGCTGACCAGACCCGAATAATCACACAGAAACTTCATTAATTATACCACTGCTTGGCCAATGACTTAGGCGTATTCCTAACTAGCTCTTACATCTTAAATTAACCCATTTCTATTAATCTATGTATCACCATGAGGCTGTGGCCTGCTGGTATAGTTCCGGCATCTTTCTCCTTTGGCAGCTACATGGCATCTGCCTGGCTCTGCCTTCTTTCCTCCTCTATTCTGCTTAGATTTCCCACCTTGCTATATTTTGCCCTGCCATAGGTCAAAGCAGCTTCTTTATTAACCAATGGTAATAAAAACATATTCACAGCATACAGAGGGGAATCCCACATCATCGTGGGAGCTGAGAGGGCTACATCTTGCAGGCAACAGGAAGTGACTGAGACACTGGATGGTATCCTGTGCATAGCAGTCTTCAAAGTCCAACCCTCACAATGACACACTTCTTCCAGAAGGCCATACTCACTCCAACAAAGCCACACCTCCTAATAGTGCCACTCCCTCTGAGATCATGGGGGCTGATTACACTCACACTACCACATTGGTTTTAATACGAAAGTGTTAATTTTCTGATGTTACTTCCAATTTGGACTGAATAAAATGCAAATATCCTCAGCTTTACTGAATGAACGTGACACCCCCCCCAGCAATAGACTTGAATAATGAGCTAGTTTAAATTACATTAAGTTTGATAAATACTTGTTGAGAGTCCACCATGTGCTGAGCGGTGGTGGCGCACGTCTTTAATCCAGCACTCAGGAGGCAGAGGCAGGTGGATCTCTGAGAGTCTGAGGCCAGCCTGGACTACAAGAGCGAGTTCCAGGACAGGCTCCAAAGCTACAGAAAAACCATGTCTCAAAAAACAAAACAACAACAACAAAAAGTAAAAAAGAAAGAAAGTCTACCACGTGCATAGTGGACATGAGTTAGAGCATATGGTGGTCACAAATATTAATAAGACTCGAGAAGGTTGTAAACCAGCAATGGGTCAGACCTTGGAGAGTTCAGGTGGGGCAGCTCCTGCTTTGCATTTTTCTAGCTCCTGTGGTTGCTGTCTGGAGTGATTGCCAGGGCTCCTTTAATCAGCAACAAATCCTCACTTTTCTGACTGGACCCTTAATCTATCAGCTCAATCTAACATCCAGTGGACTTTGGCTTCGGTAGTCACAGAATTAAAATCGACTTTCAAATTGGATCACCGACATCTGCCGCTGTTCCGGCTTTTCCTTATCTCTTTTCTGCCCTCTTGTCAGGTGCACGCAGGAGCTTATCCCAGTGGGTCCACTGAGGCTCCAGACCCCAGGGCCGGGCTGCATACTCTGTTAAAAATGAGGGGGAGGAGCAGGCCAAACTCCAGGGTGTGTGCAGCCTTTGAGACCCGCTTTGGACACGCTTTGAAAGTGCTTATCTCGATTCTGTCTTCAAAGGGGACGAAGCCCGTGACTTCATTCTTTGAAAGCAAGCAGAGAGCCGTGGCAAGCTTGCATCTCTAACGTTTGCTCCGAAGGCTTGGTTTGGATTGGGCTCACAGGATTTGGGGCAGGGGGTATGAGGTTGAACACTTCATCACAGGGTCCAGCTGTCAGTTGGAGACCTTTGTATGTTACAGGGGGCGTCTCACGCTGAGCTTGCTGTATTTGAATACATGCAGATTTTCACATGCTATGCTGTTGCAAGGCTGAACTGTGTGTTTTGTTATATTTTAGACATTTTTGAACATTCCTTGAAACTATCTTTTCATAAAGTAAAATTGCTTGCTTGCTGTCCTCTTTGTTTATCCCTTGGTCTTGGCCCCGGGCACCTAACATGGCCCTGGAGAAAAGCAGTCACTTTCTGACCTGAGCTGTGCAAGCAAGGGCTCTAGTGAGTGGGAAGGGGCAGGTAGATTCCTGTAACCTCTGCTGGACCTCTACCTTCCATTTTACAATTTGTGGGATCTAGGCCAAGTCTCAACCTCAGCAGTCTTGGTTTATGTATAAATGAAAATAGATAGGTGATAGATAGATGATAGATAGATAGACAGATAGATAGATAGACGGACATAGTTTAACAATGCACTGGGGGTTGCTGGGAGAATCAAATGAGTTAGTAAGCATAAGGTGGATTATTGCTATTTTCTTGCAGCCTGCTGAGTCCCCATTCCCCTTCAGGTAAGGTCTGTGGGGCTCCTTGTTTAGAGGGCATTGTGGTGACACTCCTGTCCCCTCCTCCCCTGCCATTCTTCACATGCCAGAATCAATTTCTTCCTGAGGGCCCTTACTGAAGGCCACTACCTGTCAGTCAGCTTTATCCCACAGGGGCCTGATTTTCACATCTTACCTTTTCACAATTTGGGGGACCTCTCCATGGTCTAGTGTTGTCATAGCTAAGGGAGATGATTTTCTCCATGTGACATGACTTCTGTGATGTCCCGAAAAAAAAAAAAGACTAAGTTATGGTGAGTGGCTGGCTCAGCTTCCACGCATTTGATTTATGCAGCATGAACCAGTTTGTCTTGTCCTCAAAGTCACCCTGTCAGCCTAGGGTTGGTGGTACCACCATTCTACAGTGGGGAACAAAGGCTTTTTTTTTGTCCTTTCTCATAACCAAGAGGGCCACTACTTGACCCTGCTCAGGAGAGCTTCCACCTTCCCTACAGAGTCGTTAGTGAGGCCTTGGTCAGCAGTGTAAACAGAATGATGTCCAGGGCCATGATGCAAGCCCTGAAGATTCTTTGGTTGTTAGAGCAAGGCAGGTGAGCGAGATGGCGCCCTCAGTCACAGCTTTAACTTGCTGCAGCTTCTTCTTGGCTGTCCAGGCCCCTCCGTGTGTAGCTCACGTCCTCCTCAGGCCTATTGGTACCTGAGGTGAGGATGGGTTAAGGTTCGCAGTGGGACACTCAGTAAGATAGACAGATCTGTCTCTGACTCACTCCGTCAAATTCATCCACCTGTCTGTCTGTCTCGTCATCATCCCTGAGGGCCTTGGCTCTGCTGGGGGACAATGGCCAGTCACCTCTGGTATAAAGAGAGATACAGAAATATTTCATTAAGTGTTTATCCTGAGGATGAGGTCAAACCTGCACAAATGGGATGTTTGGCTCATAAGATGTGGTTTGTGTTTGCCTTGTGTTCTGAAAGAGCCTCAAGCTAACACACTACACATTTTTAAATGAAAATGAGTCTTGGAACAAATCCTCTAAGTCGGCTTTCAAAAAAAGAAAAAAAAAAAGCCCCACGGGTCCTTATTTCTAATGTGTTTTGAAAGAAGCTTTCCACACAGGAGGTACCCCTTACCTGGCCTCCCAAAGCCTTCCTGCTTTCTTGAACCTTCTCAGTCCCGGAGGAGGAGGGTAGGAAATGGGCCAGGGACTTGAGGGGAGGGGAAAGGTCAGTGGTCAATGAAAGGGGGGCACAGAGGCTTGGGGAGGAGTAGCGCTGCCACGCCTTCTGAGAATAGTCTTGGCCTTGAGCAGGGAGCTTAGTTTGCACAGAGGGAAGAGAGTAGAAAGGGAAAGGGCGGTGGCTCTGGAAGAGAAGGGGAGATTTAGGGGAAGGCGGGACAGAATGGGGAAGGCTAACCTTACAGAGAGGCGAAGGTCAATTGGGAGAAGCTGTGCTTAGTCTCTACGGAAGCTTGCAGGGAAGGGCTCAGAGAAGATTCTAAGGCATGAAGCAGAATGAAGGCTATGACTGGGAAGAAAGAACCCAGTGAGTTTTGTGGGGGATGCTGGATGCTGCACGTGTCTCTAAGAGTTTGACTACCCCAGCCAGCAAGGGTGGCTTAGGTGACAGTCATTTCCTTTCTTCCTGTCTTAGACTCTAGGAATCCAAGTTGACTACTATGATAATGCCTGTCCAGCCTTGCTGGTGACATGCCCCAGGCCTGTCCAGGCTAGAATAGCATGAACCTTTGCTTTCCTGGTCTGATTTTCCAGATGTGTGACAGAGGACCGTGTTATTTAGGGCAGGAAGGTTGGGAAGGTACATAGTGAGTTATACTCTAAGCAAGGTTAAGTGTGAATAAGGAGTAGAATTTCTTCCTAGCTTTAGACTATGGGTCTCTTTAAGTGGGGCACTCATAGAATTAGAGGCAAAAACTGGTAGATGTCCTGTCTTAGGGTTTCTATTGCTGTGAAGAGACACCATGACCACAGCAACTCTTCTAAAGGAAGACATTTAATTGAGGTTGTGGCTTGCAGTTTCAGACATGGTGCTGGAGAAGGAGCCGCTACATGTTGATATATATATGCAGGTAACAGGAAGTAGATTGAGTGTTATGTTGGGCAAAGCTTGAACAAAAGAGACCTCAAAGCCCACCCCTACACTTCCTCCAATGAGATAACATCTACTCTAACAAGACTACACCTCCTAATAGTGCCACTCCCTTCGGGAACCATTGTCTTTCAAACTACCACATATCCCATCCAACCCAGGGTCTCTTTCCCTTTGCTGAAGCAAAAATGTCACTTGGATGAGGAGTAAAGTATTGGAAACTGGATTAGGACTCATGGAAGATGAAATGGGGAAAAGCAGGACTGGACTGGGGACTGTATGTTCTTCTCCAGAGCCAAGTACATTCCCCACTTTTTCACACATCAGCTCCATCAGCTTGATGCGTGTCCTCATTTTGCATGTGAAGAAATGGAATCTTCAACACTCGGGTCTGAGCTAGCTTGGAAAACTTGGCTATATCTCAGGTCAGGAGAATTCAAACTCAGACCTCAGGTTCTCGTGGCTGATTATTTCTGAGTAAGGGGCAAGTTTGGAAAAATTCTTACTCTTCTCTTAATTTAGCCATTCTGTGTAAATATATTCTCTTCAGATTTTTTGGGGGGGAGGGCGGAGACAGTCTAGAATTTTAGGTTTTGGGAGTCATGGCCCCAGAGCTGGCTCACTGATTGAGAGCATCTGCTGCTCTTCTAGAGGACCCGAGTTCGGTTCCCAGCACCTGTGTTGCACAGCTCACAACTATCTGCAACTCGGAATTCACGGGATCCTAGTCTCTTCTCAGTGGATACCTACAAACATGCACATACACAGGGAGTGGAGGGTGGGGAGGAAAATAATAAATTCAAAGACTAGGACCCTGAAAGTGTAAACAGGAAAAGATGGTGTTTGGATAGATGCCGCCACTATGATGGGCCTGACTTTTATACCTATCATTCTTTCAAACACAGTTCCATGTTTTGATATTATCTCTAACTTTGGAGAGATTCTGTGTGGTGGTTTGTCCTCACATGAAGGCCCAGAGAGGCCATTGTGTGAGGCTGTAGAGGTGAAGCCTGGATTTCTTGGAGATCCTGAGGTGTTAGAGATGCCAGAGTTGCGGGATACTTGCCAAGGAGAACTGCTAATAGGATGTGGAACTGGCCCAAGAGAGAGAAGTGTCTTACAGTCAAGGAGCTGGAGATCTGAAGAGCTTTTGACATCAGACATGGAGATGCAGAGTTTGGAGTTTGCCCAGCTGGATTTAGTCTTGCTTTGGTCCAGGATTCCCTCACTGTGCTCCTTTTCCTCCCTTTTGGAATGGTAATGTATATTCTGTGCCACCATATTGGAAGTATGTGATCTGCTTTTTGATTTTACAGAGGATTACAATTAAGAGACTGCATGAGTCTCAGAAAAGACTTTGATCTTTGGACTTTAAACAGTGTTGAGACTGTTATAGACTATGGGACTTTTGAATTGAATTGAATATGCTTTTCATTATGATATGGCTACAAGTCTGGAGGGGCCAGGGAGTAGAATGTGGTGGTTTGATTAAGAATGGCCCCATAGACTCATAGATTTGAATGCTTGGTCACTAGAAAATGGAACTATTAGGAGGTGTGGGTTTGTTGAAGTAGGTGTGGCCTTGTTGGAGGAAGTGTGTCACTGGGGATGGGCTTTGAGATTTCAAATGCTCAAGCCAGGCCCAGAGTCTCTCTCTTCCTGCTACTGCCTTCAGATCCAGATATAGAATTCTCAAACTACTTCTCCAGTGCCATGTCTGCATGCTATCATGCTTCCTGCCATATGACAATGGACTAAATCTCTTAACATGTAAGCAAGCCCCAGTTATTTGCTTTCCTTTATAAGAGTTGCCATGATCTCGGCATCTCTTCACAGCAATAGAACATTGTCTAAGAAAGACATCCAGAGTACTGATCTATTTTCAGTTCCTTTGCCATGTCCCTAGTTGGGATGGCACATGAGCAGGGCAGTCTCTGTGTGAAACCATTGTGAAGCTTTCTGTACAAATCAGTTTTCTTTCTTTTGATTTCCTTGGAGGTTCTTCCCCAAAGAGGAATTACTAGGTCAAATACAAATACTTGCAGCGCTCTTTGTAGCTCCTTGTATTTCGTTGCACTCTCTTTTCTTCCTTCCTCTTTCTTCATCCAAAGATAGAAATCCTTGTCTATAATGGGGCAGCCTTGTTCAGCACTGGTAACTTGCAACTTCGTAGTTAGAAAAAGGCAGAAACCTAGATTCTAGTCTTCCCTCCCCAGGCCCTTGGTGTCTCATCCAAATCATTTGGACTTGTTCTCTTTATAAAATGAGGTCCTATTTACCCTTTCTATAATTGCTGACTATCAGTTAAGTAAAAGCTCAGATGAAAAGCTAGAGCTATGCCTCAGCAATTAAGAGCATTTTCTTTTTTAAATTTTTATTGCTTTATAAATAATACCATTCAAAATTTCCACTTCCTCCCTTCCTCCCATTTCCCTCCTGCTCTCCCACTCAACCCCTCCTTCCCCCTCCAGTCCTAAGAGAATGCAGGGTACCCTGCCCTATGGGAAGTCCAAGCCCCCCCCCCCACATCCAGGCCTAGGAAGGTATGCATCCAAACAGACTAGGATCCCAAAAAGCCAGTACATGCAGTAGAAACAAATCCCAGTGCCATTATTATTGGCTTCTCAGTCAGCCCCTATTGTCAGCCACATTCAGAGAGTCTGGTTTGATCATATTCTCATTCAGTCCCAGTTCAGCTGGCTTTGGTGAGCTCCCATTAGATTGGGCACACTATCTCAGTGGGTGGAACAATCCCTTGCGGTCCTGACTTCCTTGCTCATCTTCTCCCTCCTTCTGCTCTTCAACTGGACCTTGGGAGCTCAGCCCAGTGCTCCGATGTGGGTCTTTAAGAGCATTTTCTTTTCTTTTTTTTTTAAGATTTATTTATTTATTTATTATGTGTACAGTATTCTCAATATTCTGTCTGTGTGTATGCCTGCAGGCCAGAAGAGGGCACCAGATCTTATTACAGATGGTTGTGAGCTACCATGTGGTTGCCGGGAATTGAACTCAGGACCTCCGGAAGAGCAGGCAATGCTCTTAACTGCTGAGCCATCTCTCCAGCCCCCTTAAGAGCATTTTCTACTCTTACAGAAGACCTGGATTCAAGTCCCAGCACCTGCATGAGTCAGATGACAATGATCTTAGTTCTAGGGGATCTTATGACCCTGCTGGCCTCTGAAGGTGTTGCATATACATGATGCATATACAGACAAGCAGGCACACACAATGTGCATACATAAAAATTTAAAAACACATGAAAATGTGAAGATATGTAAGAGGACTCAGGACTCTACAAAGGAAAAGGATGTCAATTTACCTGGGAATACACAATCAGTATGATAAGGTAAAGAAGCTAAAATTCACATGACTTCATGCATATAAAGTTCATGAACCTCACCTCATTTAATCTTGTGTGAGCCTTAGATCACCCGAGGGGTAGAGTCTTACCCGAATACTCGAAGATCCTAAGGCAGAAAGCTAGGGTCTTGTTTGTACCTCAGTGTGGTTGGATTTCCAGTCCAGGTTATGTCCCCTGTCAGGTTCCTACGATTCCCTTTGTTGGCTTCTAGTCACCAACAATCTAACCTGAAGACTTTATACTTGGCAGGCTCAAGTTTGTTAGTGATACCGTAGTAACGTACCACAGTGTGGGTGGTTCTGGTGGCAGCCATTTATTTTCTCCTTATTGTGGACTTTAGGGGTCCAAGTCAAGGTGTCAGCAGGACTGGCTCCCCCTTGAGACCTTGGCTAGTGGGTGACCATAGTCCCCTGTGTCCTTCCATGGATCCCTTTGCATGTTTGCCCTAGTCTTTTTTTTTTTTTTAATTCGAATCTGGTCCTGTTGGACTAGCAAACATTCCCTGGACATCATTCTACATTAGTTATCTCTGTAAAGACTCTAATGAGGGGCCCATCCCGAGATGCTGGAGGGTGTGGTTTTAATGGATAAGTATGAGAGAAACTTATCCAGTTCAGCCCAGAGCCAAAGCTGAAGAATTCCTTACTCTGGTCAATCTTGGCCAAGCAAACCCTGTAAATTGATGATGTGAAATAAAGACTGCATTAAAACCATATATGGCCTTGGCTCTATGGTGGATTTGTAAATTGGATGCATCTTACCATTTTCAACCTCATTTAACAGTGTGGTGTCATAGAGAAAGAAGAGGTGTCATAGAGCTTAGGGAGCAATGGGGCTGAGGGCTTTAGGTGACTCACTGATTAATGGGTTATCTTGGGTGTCATTTTTGCTGTCCTCCCAAAAAGGACTAAAATCCAGTGTTTGCATGTAATGGCGAGAAGTATTGACTCATTTAGCACAATGCTGTCCTAACGCCATAGACAGATTATTGAATACAAAAAATAAATAATAACAGTTTTATATTTTACAAAAATTAATTCTCTATGATTCAACTCAAAATCTACTTTCTTTTGTGGTCTTTGCCTGTATTTTTGCATAGTTCTAATTGTTGGCTTGTTTTCTTGTATTATATGTTTCCACTGCATTTTTCCTTCTCATTTTGATGTAATTTTAGATACACAGGCAATTGTAAATAAAATAGAGAAATAACAATGATAATCTCAATGTGATTTTATTTAGCATTTCTCTAATGGCTGATAATTTTTGTTGTCTTTTAAATTTCCATATGTGGCAAATACATGCATATGCCATTATATAAATATGTATGCATAGAAATACATGCATGTGTATGATATAAGCACATGTGTAAATATGTGCATAAATGTATAAATATACACAACACAAAAATGTACACCATGCAAAAATATGTATAAACATATTGTTTATGTATATGTAAACACATATATGCACATGCATAGGTATATAGTTATATAAAATACCTTTTGTCCACAAACTGTTGGATCATTTGGGTATTGCGTTCTTTTGAGTTTGCTATTATTTGTGTATTTTAGATTAATCCTTTGACAGTTTGCTCACAAACATTTTCCCTTATCTATTTTTCCTTTAAATGGGGTCTTTGGCAGAGCACATGTTTTTGGCTTCACTGAAATAGAACTTATAATTTCTCTTTTGTGAGTTCCAGTGTCTCTCCAAGAGCTCATTGTCTGGATTCTGAACATTTTCCCATGGTTCTGAAGAGTTTTACGGTTCCTGCCCTACACTGAAGTTTGTGATCTGTTGGAATATATTTTGTGTAAGCTATGAGGCCAAGGCTCAGTTTTTAAACCTACGGCTGTCAATAGCTCCAACCCATGGACATGTTCGTGTCCATCATATTCACTCACAGTTTTGTTAAATATCAACTGTGCACATTTGTATGGGTGTGTTTCTGGTGCTTGGTTGGCTGGTTGTTTTTGAACTTCTGGGGCAGACTCTTACTCCATAGGTCAGGGGCCTCAATCCCCTTGCTTCGGCCTTCCTAGTGCTGTGATTGTGGCAGGATTCAGCAGCCCTGGCTGGTTTCTACATTGTTTGTTCTGTGTGTCTATCCCTTCATCAAGTACTGCACACTCAGTATTGATCAGCGTAACTACATCAGTCTATTTCCTCCCCAACTTACTCTTGTTTCCCAGCATGGCTATACCCATGGCCATTTCTTTGCTTTTCCACATAGATTTCTCTAGCACTGTTGGTGTCGGTGAGTCGTCTTGCTGGAAGGCGGTGGAGATTGCAGCTGCAGAGACCTGGTCATTTCGTTGTCTCAGTGAAGGAACGCGGCTTGCATCTCAATTTATTTATGCCTTCTTTCCTCTTCTCGGTGTTCTGAAAACTTCAGCACCCTCTTCCATACATTCGATTGGACTGTATTTAATCTTTCATTTTATTAAAGATTTATGTTTATGTCCTTATACCTGTGTACTTGTGTGAGCCGATGCCACATGGCTACTGGGAACTGGACTCAAGACCTCTATAAGAGCAGCAAGCATGCTTGACCACTAAGCCACAGCTCCAGCCTCAGGATTTCACTTCTGAGTGATTGTAAGTAATCCGCATGTTTGATTTAATGTTCACGTGTGCATTCCCATGGTGAAAAAGTGCAGTTTATCCTTAGATGTTTATGGTGTGACTTATTACCTGGCCAAATTCACTTACTGTTTCTTCATTTGTGTCTTTAAACATATCCTTTGTGTAGACAGTCATGCCAGCTGCAAAGAGAAATCATTTTATTTCTTCCTTTCTGATCTATGTGACTTATTTCCTTTTCTTACCATAATGCATTGGCTAGAGTTTCTAGAACCATTCTGAATATGAGTGAAAGTGTAGCCATTGTGGACTTTTCCCGAACTCTAAGGCAACAACATTTACCATTAAGTTGAAAGGTATGCTTTTATCATTAAAGATAATGTTTATTTTGGGGCTTTCTCTTCTATAAATCTTTATCTAATTGAAGAAATTACTCCCCATTTTTATTTTTTTGAGTACTTGTAAAATTGTGAGTGAGTACTGCATTTTGCCAAATATTTTTTCTAAATTGATTTGATCACATAGATTTTCTTTATCAGTCTGTTAATTAGGATGACTTATATTGATTTAGTTTTGGATATTGAGCCAACCTTGCATCAACCCTCAAATAAACTACAATATCACAGTGTTTAATTTTCTTTTCTATTGATAAATTCTCTCTCTCTCTCTCTCTCTCTCTCTCTCTCTCTCTCTCTCTCTCTTTGAGTGTGTGTGATTTTCAAGACAGGGTTTCTCCATGGCTTTGGAGCCTGTCCTGGAACTAACTCTTGTAGACCAGACTGGCCTCGAACTCACAGAGATCCGCTTGCCTCTGCCTCCCGAGTCCTGGGATTAAAGGTGTGCACCACCACTGCCCAGCTCTTTTTCTCTTTTTCTTTCCTTTCCCTTCCCCTTTTTTTCTTTTTTGGGAGCAAAGTCTAGCTAGGTAGCCTAGGCTAGCCTCGAACTCACCATTTAGCTTTGCTAGTCCCAATCATGTGGTCCTTTTGCCTTAATCTTCCAAGTGCTGGGATTACATCATATCAGGTTTCACTTGTGAATACTTCGGTAGGGATTTTGAACCTAGAATTCATATGGATACTGGTTTGCCATTTTCTTATTTTGCAGTATCTTAGTTAGAAATGACAATGGAAGGCAACAAATTGGGGAAGATTTCCTTTTCTACTTATTGAAGGGATTTGTAGAAAATTTGATAAATTTATAAAGCATATTTTAGAATTTTTTTCCAACAAAACAACTGGGCCTGGGGATTTCTTTGTTATGAGGTTTTGAGCTGTGGATTCATTTCCTATTAGTGGTTCTAGAACTATTCAAAAGACCTGTTCCACATGGGACATGTGGCAGCTTTCCATTATCTCCTAATAACACCATCTCATGGACCAAACCTTCTATTCCAGTGGACCCTTGTGGGACCCTCAAACCACAATACTCCCCATCTCCTGACTTGCTCCTTTTCCCCTCCTGAAGGAGGTGACCCGTACCCTTTATATCTGTATGTCCATATGACTTTGAGGAAAGGGGCAATCCGTTAAAAGGCACACAAGTTTGTGTTTTTACTCAGGCTTCATGTTTTATTGCAACATCAAATCATGTGACCTCTTAGAAGCCCATGTGACCCATCTGTAAGTGGGAACAAAAACACTTGACCCTGAGGACTCTTTATAGGATAAATGACATATTTATGCCATTCTGCTGTTCATTGTCATGACCCCACAATGGGGCAACATCTGTCGGGGTCCAGCCTCCACGGGGTTCCCACGCTCCAAGGTAGGGGTGTGTAGACTAAAAATTTTAGGCAGAAGGAACAGAGATACAGAGACACAGAATAGACTCATGAGGACAATTCAGTGAATACTGAATTCACGCATGTCCATTTTCCATATGTTTATACACCCCAATCCAAAAAGAGAGGGAAGAAGACCAAAGACTGCTTCAACACGATACAAAGAGTAACCAGCAATTACCTCTTCAATATCTGAAGTATCAAGCAATTATACTGAGTTAAGAATTCTGGCGTTTAGGCAGGACATGCAGCGACCACACCTCAGGCCAAGCATCCTGTAGGCAGCCACTCCCTGGGTCAAACCTCCTGTCATATCTTTGAAGGAGCAGGAATAGGACTGAGTTCTCTGACCTTTGGTCAAGGTGGAACGTGTGCCATCTTAATACCCAAAACACCAAGGAACCATACCCTAAGTCAGGATATCTTGTTAGTAGCCACATCTTAAGTCAAGTGTCTTGTCTATAACCTTGAAGGAGCAAGAATCGACCTGAACTCTCTGACCTTTCGTCAAGGTGGAATGGACCCACTTCTGTGGGCGGCCACAGCACATGTCCCAGCTTTTGCGCTAAGTAGTTTGTCCACCACTTGGGAGAGTCCTCTAAGGTTTCTAAAATCCATTCTTTATTCATTTCCTTACTTCCACCTCTGCTTGTCCCCCAAATGCCTAGGAGAAAAGATGCTCCTCCAAACCCCCAAGAAAGGCCTGTGCATCCACAGATAAGGCTGAGTTTTTCTGCATGTTCCCATAGGAGACAGGACAACAGGCTCCACACACAATGCAACTGTCAGAGCGATATATTTCGAAACAAAATCTCTCTCTCTCTCTTTCTCTCTCTCTCTCTCTCTCTCTCTCTCTCTCTCTCTCTCTCTCTCTCTCTCTCTCTTGGCCAGTTGAGGCAGATGAAGCTATGCATCCTATAAATAATCATCTTTTTAATTTAAAAAATTATGTTCTTGTTTTTGAGACAGGAGTCTTA
>JAQHUG010000204.1:1988389-2017982 GCA_028555095.1 Dicrostonyx torquatus | reverse complement strand
GGTTACTTACAGTGTGCCCATGTCGGGTTACTTACAGTGTGCCCATGTCGGGTTACTTACAGTGTGCCCATGCAGGTGCTTTTCCGGGGCGGAATCAGTGTGTTCTCACTCCGGAACACAGAGCGACTCCTACCTGCTTCTTACGCATAGCATGTTGTGGCCTCTGGGCTTCGTCTTCTCTTTCCCCACATTTTCTTTGGTCTGGTCAATATGCTTGCTAATTCAATAAAAACAAAACAACAACAATAAAAACAACTAACCAAAACAAAAAACACCCTGGTGATAAACGTTTATACCCTGAGACCAAGAATGGGGCTCTTGAGACTGACAGAAAAACAGGAAGAAAAATACAGAGAGAACCAACTTTTTAGAAACAAAGACTGTGCCTCACACTGAAGGCTTGCTTCAAAAGACTGGGGTAGGACATACACAAACATTCTCATGGGGCCAAAACAGTGAAAACGCCCTACTTGTGTGGAGAGCATCTGCGTTGTCCCTGAGACCTATTTGTCTCCACCCCATGCTGTGGTCACAGGCATGTGCAGCTATGGCCAGCCAGCTTTTTACAGGGGTGCTTGGGATTTGAACTCAGATCCTCACACTTGCTCAGGAGAGTTCTTACCACTGAATCATCCCTCACCCGCCCCGTTTCCTGTTGTTGCTTGTGCCTATGGGCAATGGTTCTTGTCAATGTTTTGGATTTGTACCACATTCACTGGTACAAATATCTTCTTGTTGCAAGGGTCTGTGTGGCCACCTACTCCACAGATGGACACTTGGAATTTTTGTCGGAAAGACAAACAGGGCAGGTGAGATGGCTCAGCTGGGAAAGATGCCTGCTGTGAACTCTGATGATCCAAATTGAATTCCCAGGCCCCACGTGGTAGCGTGAGAGAACCAGCTTCTTCAAGTTGTTCTCTGATCTGCGCGCGCGCGCACACACACACACACACACACACACACACACTGAGGCACATGTGCCCCTCCTTCACATACACAAAGGAAAACAACAGCAATAACAATAACTACCCCTCCCTATCCCCCTATTCATTCTTCCCAACCTTAACCAACTCCCCTAGCAACTTTTACTACCTGCCATACTCAGTGTGTCCTGGAGTTGGCCTGCCACCTTATGCAGCCTTCCCAGGTCCCTGTGCGATTTTCTGACACAGTCCCCTTCTGGTTCCCACCAGTCATAAATGAGCTCCCTGCTGTTTCCCATCTCCACCGGCTATTGTCAGTGTTTTGGATTCCAGCCATGCTCACAGGTATGTGGTGGCATCCTTTGCCTTTCTGATTTGCAGTCCCCGGAGGACACAGGATGCTAAGAATCCCTTCAGGCGCTTATCTGCCTTACGTCCTGTTGGCTGAGGAGTCTGTTCCATATTTCGTCTGTATTTTAATGAGGCTTCTTCCCTTTCTTGTTTGTTGCTCATAGATTTTGGACCTAAGTCCTTGATCAGGTAGCTTTTTGCAAAATGTTTTCTTCCTGTCTTGAATTATCATCTGGACATTATCATTTGCCGACCAGAAGCTTTTAATTTTAGCAAAGACCAGCTTATCAATTATTTCCTCCATGGATTGTGTCTTTGCTGACGTATTTGGAAAGTCAGTGTCACAGTCAAGGCTATCTGTTTTATCTCCTAGGAGTCTTTCTTTTATGTCTTTAGTTCCGGGGCTCATTTTAAGCTCGGTCTTTGTGGTCTGATTTATTTATCTGTGGTCTGTTCAGATAGCACTTGTAACCTGTTTTCAAACACAGAGAAAGGCTTTGGTTTCTTTGCTGAGCATCTCAGGTGTGGGCATGAACTTCTTGCTTATCTGTAGAAACAGCTTGGCCTAGCCCAGATCTGGGTTTTTTGTTGTTGTTGTTGTTGTAGTTGATCTAATTTTTTTCTCTTTTCATCTTGGTTAGTAACCAGGCAAGGAATGGCATTTATCGGTGACAGTCTGCTTCAGGTAAACAATGAGTTAGGGAAAAGGTTAGTGTTGGCTTCCGTGTAGGTGGCAGCCAGCCGCTGTATGGGGTGGGGGGCTGTAGGGGGCGGAGCAGGATCACGAAAACAGATCCTAAATTGCCCCTGGAAGGGAAATACAAAGCAGCAGGCACCAAGCAGCAGGAGCTGGGCTGGGTGACTGAGTGGTTTATAGTTCCTCCCCTATGAGTCATCCACAGAGGCAATGTTCTCCTGGAGGAGGGGAGGGCTCATGAGACAACAGGACCTGGAAGGTCAAGATGAGCCTGCTTCCAAGAGTAGCCAGGCCAGGCAGGACTGAGCCCCTTTCGTGGGTTTGGATGCGTGGGCCAGCACAGAGCGTGGGGCTGTCTCGTGGTGGGCTCTCCTTGGCCAGCAAAGCAGGTGGATTTATTTCATCACCCCTGCTTTTCCCTGCAGGTTCCTTTCTCAATCTTTCCCTCCCTCTCTTTGACCCACTCCATCTTGGCCAGTGCTTATTCAGCCCCTCCATCCAGACTGGGCTTTTGCCAGACTCCTCCTTAGACCAGACAGTTGAGTACCTATTTATGCTGAGTCTGGGACCCTAGGGAGAGGGAGAAGAAAGAAATGGATTATTAGCTCGTTTCACAAGGGGCTGGGAGGGGTGCACATGGTACATTCATACAGCCCCTTTGGGCATCAGGATGGTGCTTGGGGAAGCGGGTGGTTCTGATGCAGCATCTGGGTGTACAGCCCAGGCTGGCCTCCAGCTGGAGCTCTTATAGCCTCGGTCTCCCGAGGGCTGGGATGACAGGTCAGCTCTCAGGATGTCTCAGTATTTATGTGTTGATCAGCACAATGCCAGAAAGCACATGACAAACTCACGTGTTACTATGTTTTTATACGAACTTAATAGTTCTGAGAAGACGAGCAGGTGGGGCTATGTTGTGTGTAAGGGTGTACAGGGGGCACCCCATGATCAAGCTTTTGTACCTTTGGGATTTTGTACCATGCATGTTGGTATTGTCTTATTTATTTATTTAGGATTTTCAAGACAGGGTTTCTCTGTGTATCCCTGACGGTCCTGGAACTCGTTCTGTAGACCAGGTTGGCCTTGAACTCACAGAGATTCACCTGCTTCTGCCTCCCAAGTGCTGGGATTAAAGGCATGTACCACCGCTGCCTGGCTTCTCCGTTTTTTGATTGCTGAAATAAAGTACCCAACCAAAGCAATTTAAGCAAGGAAAGATGTCTTCTAGTTTGTGGTTTGAAAAAAAATCCATTGTGGTGGGGGAAGGCATGGCCAACAGAGTGGGAGGCTGATGTCCCATTGCTCCATAGTCAGTAAGCCCACACACATTTGAGGTGGGTTTTCCTACCTCGATTACTCTAATCTGGAGTATTCCTCACAGACATGCCCAGAGATTTGTGTCCGAGGTGACTCTAGATCTTGTCAAGTGGATAGTTTGTATAAATAATCACATGTCTAAGTAGAAGAAATAATTCAGGAAATAAAAGGGTCAAGCCCTGTGAGCCCCTTGACCTGCTCTATCCTGAGCCTCAACCACGCTCAAAGGAAACAAAGGGACCGTGGCAGGGACAGTTCTTGATAACTAAGAAGAAGATAAAACACAGGAAATAACGAATGCACTTATTTTACTATGACTGCAGCCTGCCACCCTAACATGACACGGTGCCATGAGAATGGAAGAAGGAAGGAAGGAAGGCAGGCAGGCAGATGGCATGTGCGTTTAGGATTCTACAAGGCCAATAACTAAACTAAGAGATTAAGTTTGTAGAGTGAAATGTAAATCAGAGTCAATTATTGTGGACTACGTTTAGTCCCTCTGAAAACTATCCCCTTGCCGTACCTGTGTCTGATACAGCTTTCTGATGACTATCAAAATCTTACGATGTAGTCTTAGCAGACCGCTGGCTGATACTTGTCAGGGACCATTCCCCCTAATAATTACAGATGTCAGGGACCATTCGCCCTAATATTTACAGAAGGTCATATAAGGCCTTTTAACTTAGAATGCTTAACAGAGCCAGCTAGGAATTTTGACTCTAGGAAATTTACAAAAATAAGGAAGCCACTGCCTCCAGGAAGTTTGCAGAGATTCCCCTCTTTAGCATTCCACAAAGGAAAGTTTGCATAGGTATGCTGGGTATCCTGCTCTCTGCCCCAAGGTGTTTATTACCCTCAATTCCCGACCCCCACCTCAAGAACCAGCCCCACAGCTTCTGGGGCTATATATATTTGGCTTTGTTCCCTAATAAAAGGAGACCTTGACAAGAGAGATTTTGCTTGGTCTCGTTCTTTTCTCTCGCCCATGTTTCTCAGGTAGGAGCCTCTTCGGACCCTGAATTACTGGACCCGCGGGTCGGGTCAGATACTATACACATTGATCTATAGTGGAGTTTCCCAGACTTCACTGTAATCTGCTTGCCTGTGGCCTCCATCAATGCATTTGGTAAATACTTTTATGACTTTTCTTTTGTCCCGTAACTAACAAAAACCTCATGTAGCCACTCCCATAGTGAAACATGGTATTTAGGGGAACCCAATCCCGTATTTCTAGACCATGGTTACTTAAATTTGCTTTCAGAATAAACTATCTTGAAGAGTCCAAGAATAAGAATATAGAAATGTAGATTCCAGAAATAAGAATACAGATATGTAGATTTCATAAATAAGAATGTAGAAGTAAAGAAATATAAAGTTGCGAGCCTAGGAGAAGGAGGGCAGGATGTTAGCAGCTGTCTCAGCAGCTTAAGGATTAACTACTTTGTTTTACAAATAGTTCTATCTGCAAGGCTGATGCAGGCCTCTGCAAACTGAGGGTCGGCTCCGCAAACTGAGGGTCAGCTCTGCAAACTGAAAGCCCAAAGATAACACCCCGGCCAACCTTGATCAACAATGGATATGAGCTGAGTTAGCCTTTAAATGGTAGGGTGGACGGTGACATTTTGTTGGGCATTTTCCCATACCCTTCCCTGCTACTGGCAGCGTGAGAGGGAGTTCAGAGCTTTGATAAACACCATCTGGGAGTGCCAGAGGAAAACAATGAACCAAATACAAACACTAGTTTAACTGAAAAACTCTGTTAATGGAAATTGCAAAGAAGGGCAATTTGTGTATAAGTTTCACCTCAAGATTGTAAAACTTCCTTTGTTATTGCCTAATGCTTGTTGCTATAAAAGGGGGAGTTTGGAAACTGTCCTTTGCACAGCCTTACAAGTCCATCTCTGGCTGTGGTCTCAGCTGGCTGATAAGCTTTTTGTGCCCCATGGAGATTTATTTTTTTAATTTTTTTCCTGAAATAAAGTTTGCTTCTGGTTTACTAGACTTTGGTGGTCTGTCCTCATCTTTGTGTGACCCCATGGACCCAACATATCTCTTACTCCATTTGATGTGAAAAGTATGTTTCTGTATCAGCAACCACAATGACACCATCCAGTAAGCCATGCCAGAATGCCACATATACCTCAGAAGTGGAGGGCTCACACCCCAAGGTTCTGGGAAGCACTGATGGTATCGCTGTTGTTGTCATTCAATTGGAGGCAGTGCCTCTAGGTGTTTGCACTAAAGGAACCCATGTCCCCAAGTCTAGTCACCTTAGCTAACAGAAAAGGGGCCTGATGAATGCAGTAAACCAAATTGATGGCACCGCATCAAGTTGGTTACACAGGAGTCCAACCCATCTCCACAGACTCTTCCCATGACCTTGAACTTTGCTTTATGTCTACTCCAGTGAGGCTCAATGTTTTGGGCATGCCGGCCGAGAAAAGACAGGAAATAGTTAAAGCACTATGATTAAACTAAGCAAGATGGAAGCCAAAAAGTGACCTGAGGCTGTTGTCTACAGGGACCAAGCGAGCTAAAGAGCCAAGCTCAATTTCCCTTGTTTGACATGGTGGCAGCTCACAGCCCAGACAGCAGTGTGCCCTGCACCTCCATTTCCTTCTTTGTAAGTTTACCTGCAGTGAATTGCAACTGTATGGTCAGAGGTGGTAGAGGTCAGGGTAAGCTCAGCCGGGTCCCCAAAGGGCCTCAGTGGGGTTGATTGAGTTGTCTGTAGAGGATACTGTGGTGAGACAGTTGTGCATTGTGTGAAGACGTGTTGCTGTGACTGATATAATAAAAAGCAGAATGGCCAATAGCTAAGCAGGAGGTATAAGTGGGACTTACTTATACTGGGAGGAAGAAAGGTAGAAATACTGGGAGGAAGAAAGGCAGTCGCCGGGCAGATGCAGAGGAAGCAGGATGTGTAGGAGGAGAGGTAACAACCATGAGCCACATGACAGGACATAGATTAATAGAAATAGGTTAATTTACATTATAAGAACTAGTTAGGAACAAGCCTAAGCTATAGGCCGAGCTTTCATAATTAATAAGATGTCTCCACGCCATTATTTTGGAGCTAGCTGCTGGGATAGAGAAAGACTTGTTACAGACAGGAGACTGGGAGAATTGGGAGGACTAGTGAGCACTGAGTGTGAGCATGCGTGTAAAGATCTTAGCTGTCGTATGGCTTCATTCACTGCTCTTCATTCATTCTTCTTACCACTCCTCATGGGTCTTACAGGTCCAATTAAAGGCAAGAGGAAATGGGCAAGATCAGCTAGGAAGAGCAGAGCTAATGGAATATGAAGCTAAAGTGAGACGCCAGAGGAGAAACAGAGAAAATGCGAGCTCAGTAATTGGCCTCCCACTTGGGGAGGGCAAGATGGGAGCAGAGCCGAGATGTCTTGGAACTTGGGCATTGGGTGGAAGGAGGAAGTTAAAGCCATTAGCAGCAATGGGAGTCACGAAGGGCAGTGAGTTTGTGGGGGTGGAGGGAGCAGAGTTTAATTTTAGATGACTTTGAGGTGACAGTAGAAATGTCAAGTGTGCAGTTGGAAATGGGTGACTGGCACTCATGCTGAGGGGACAGAGTTGTCACTAATAGATGGACGATTCATCTCATGGTGACATCACCCAGGTAGCAAGGTGAGGTGAGATGAGGAAGGGAGGAGGTGGGAGTTAGAAGAAGTGGAGGAACAGGAAGAGGGGGAGGAGGAGACAGAGGCAGAAGAAGAGAAGGAAGAGAAGGGGGGCAAAGAGAGGGAGGAGACGAGAAAAAAAGCTGAGGGGCAGGAGAAGAGAGCAGGAAGAAGACTGGAACAGGGACAAGAAGAGGGAGAAGGTGAAAGGAAGAAGTGCTCATGAGTAATGCCACAGACGCCTGGAGGTGGCAGGAGAAGCTGGGACACTTGAGCTCAGAGGCCCACTAGAATCAAAAATCAAAACCAGGAGACAGGCTCTGGGCTTTTCAGCGTCGGGTTGCAATCAAGTTTTAAAGTACTCTCTTATTTAGATGTTTCAGGTACAAGGTTAAAGCAAGCTAACAACACAGAGCAGGGCAGGGGGCCTGCACAGAGAGAAATGATGTAAGCAGGGGCCACGGTCCACACCACACTGGCAGTTTCTACCTCAGTGCTTCCACATCACACCGCAGGAGAACATGGCATTTTCTCTAGAGCCTTCTGTTCTGTCTTCTCCAAGCCTTCTCAGAGAGGCTTATGGGAACCAGAGCTAACCGTGAACAGAACAGGTGAGCCCCAGGCTGAAGCATCTGCCACATGAGGCCTGGGGTTTTTCTCATCTGTGCCACTCCTTGGCCTGGCATGGCAGACTCGTTTGCTGAGGTCTAGTAACCCAGGTTTAAGGGCACTGTTGCCCCACTACTGCTCCCCTCTTTGCCCATTTGCTGTTGTATCTCTTGGAGGCCCCATCCCCTCTCACATTGTCTCTCTCACCTGGATGAGGAATCCAGCACATTTGTTTTTGGGGGGTGTAAGCCACAGCACTGGCCCTCCCCACAGAGGTCTTCTGCTCCCTTCACCAAGTGTGGGTCACTTCCATTCTGGACATTCCCTTGCTGTGGTCAGTTCTGGGTAATACACAAGTGGATGCAGGCGGAGATTGCTTGTTCGTTTCCTGGCTGCCCAGACCTGAATAATCACACAGAAACTATATTAATTACAACACGGCTTGGCCAATAGCTTAGGTGTATACCTACATAGCTCTTATATCTTTAACCCATTCTATTAATCTATGTATTGCTAGGAGGACATGGCTTACCGGAAAGGTTCGGGTGTTGGTGTCTTTCTCCTTCGGCAACTACATGGCATCTCTTTGACTTTACCTACTCTCTCTCTATCTCTGTTTGGATTTCCCACCTGGCTTTTCTCTGCTAAGCCATTGGCCGAAACCTCTTAATTTATTAACCAATAAAAAGCAGCACATATACAGAAGGACTCCCCACATCAAGTGGAGTCCATGAACCTTCAATGAGCAGCTGTGTCACGTGGCTTTACCTAGAGGTGGCTAGCCTTGCTGATTGCCTCCCAAAGCAACCAGCTTTGAGAGAGACACAAACATCACCAGCGCCTACAGGGCTGTGGTTCCCTTACCTCCTTAGGCTTGGCATCAGTTAAAAATCAACCCCATTTTCAATTTAGTTAACACATTTCCGTGAATATTTCAAAGGCGCTGTAATAGATTCCTCTCAAAACTACATGCGTGGTTTTGTGTCCAGCAATGGTGAAGCTTGACTGGGCCTTTGTGACTTCCATAAGCAAACTATTCCTCAGTGGTTGTTCTTGAGCCTTGTGAATCAATGTCACAATATTCTAACTATGACAAAAATCTTGTTTCCCAAATACCCCAGTATTGTTTACAGATACCAAAATCTCTTCGACTTTTCAACTTAAAAAGTCCAATCTGCATACACACTGATGTGCACTGTAAATTGGGTTCACAGTGGACATATCAGATGTTGGGGCTCAACATTTCAAAGTGCAGTGTTCCGGCAGACTGAGTCAAAACCCTCTGAAGGGAACCTTCCCTGCCCAACCCCCCCTCTCTCCCCAGCAGCAAGCTGGAGACACCTGAGTCGCCCTCCAGCACCCATTCTCCCCCAGGCAAGCAAGTCTCCCCACTTGAAGAGTTGTTTTGGAGAGACCCCGGCTGTAGCCTAGAGAGAGAATCACCACACAGAGGCCAAGAAGAATCCTACAGACAGGCTTTCTGGGGCCCAGCAGTCTCCCACCATAACGTCACACCTTAGTCTAATTACCTGTCTACATGGCTGAAATGGAAAAAGCCTTCCTTGGTCTGTGGGTTTGCATTGTCTATGTGTGGTGACCTGGTGACAGTCACCACAAATAACTATTCAAAATGACAAGTGCCGTGAGCTTTATGTGTTGGTGGCTTGTGTTTCTGAATGTGCGGTACACTTCTGCGTGTGTGCGTGCACTTATATGAGGATGACATTTGGTATCACTCTTCAGGAGCTGTCCACATGTGTCGATACATCTCTATGTGTGTGCGTGCACTTATGTGAGAGGATGGCATCACTTTTTTTTTTTTTTGGTTTTTCGAGACAGGGCTTCTCTGTAGCTTTGGAGCCTGCGCTGGAACTAGCTCTTGTAGGCCAGGCTGGTCTCAAACTCACAAAGATCCGCCTGTCTCTGCCTCCCAAGTGCTGGGATTAAAGGCGTGCGCCACCACCGCAGGCACCGCCCGGCTTGGTATCACTCTTAAGGAGCCGTCCAACTTGTTTTCTGAGACAGGGTCTCTCTTCCTCTGACCAGCAAGGTTTCAGCACCTATAGTAGGGCAGAACTTAGGTAGGCGGGGAAGACGGAACTGAATGCTGGGAGAAAGAAGGGCGGAGTCAGAGAGCTGCTGGAGATAGATGTGCTGAAACTTTGCTGGTAGGCCACAACCTTGTGGTGATTAATAGACATGGGTTAAATTAATATGTAAGAGTTGGCCAATAAGAAGTTAGAGCTAATGGGCCAAGCAGGGTTTTAATTAACATGATGGTTTCTGTGTGATTATTTTGGGTCTAAGCGACCAGGAACTAACTAGCGGCCTCTTTGCAACACTCATCTGGATGCTATTCACTGGGCAGGCTGAGTGGCTGGAAGGCACACAGCATGTCACTGCTGTTGAAACAAACCCAGCCCATGCTAGGTTCTCCACTCCACCTGCTCCCTCGCGTGGACACCATCACCTTGTGTGCTTTGGGAGGGAGCAAGGTATGACGTGTATTCAGTTCCCAGAAACAGCCATCCCTCCCCAAGACAGCAGCTTCAGAGTCAAATCTCCCACCAGCTACTACGGGCTGAGAGCTCTCTCTGCATCGCCCCTCCCATTGTCTGCATTCAGCTGCTTTTCTTGGTGCATGTCTTTATGGGGTGGGGAGGCGTTCAAAGAATTCATGGCAGGGTTCGTGCCCAAGTGGGGTTGGACAGCAGCAATGGGGGTGATCTGGTAGGTCAGTGTAAATTCCACACCAACTCCTTTCTAATCCAACCGCCAGCTCTGACCCTCGCTGTTATTGGTTCTGGAGCCACCACGGCTCACAGGTGTGGGTGTCCTTAACACTGGAAGTCTGACAGGGCCAACTTGTTGCCCCCATACCCAACTCCTCAGTGTCTAGTTTGGGGGTCTCAGGTATCTTGCTTTCTGTTTTGAATGATAGGTTCTCAAGTGTAAGGGGGTTGATTCCTACTAAGCCAATTCACCTGCCCCCCACACTTCCGTCAGCCCCCTCCCTGCTCTCATTTTCTCTCTTCAGCTGGACATGGGTGGGTCAGCAGTTTGCACACCCACTTGCTCTTCCGGAGTAGGGATGGGGTCTAGGTGATGAGAGCCTGTGGCCCTGCTTGCCCTGGTGGTGGCTGCTGGTGCTGCCAAGTCTGTCTGGAGCTCCGTCTCCAGTCATGCGGACAAGAGAGGGGCCTTGAGACAGAAGGATGGAGCTCTGAGCAGGGCCTCAGCTGGTGTGGACTACACTTCCATGTGGCACCTCACAATCGAGGCGGGAGAGACAAGGTATGGTTACCTCTGACCTCAATAACGGATCTTCACGCTCCAGTGCCTCCGGCGGAACAGGCGGTTTGACATTTTGTATGATGAGATTGTTCACAATCGAATGTGCCGCTACCTCAGAATGAAAAAGGCCAAGCTCCCCATAACCTTCACAGGGGTGGCTCATGGGCAGGAAAGCATGGTGGTGGAGCCACTGGGAGGAACTAGGTATCGCTCCACGTCCAATTCTAAGCGTTACTGATAATTCAAAGGATTTCAGATGCATAAGCCTGGATTAAATAGATCACGGCACCTTGTCCCAGTTTATCCTGTTCTGGAACAGAAGACCTGAGGCTGGGCCATTCATGAGTAGCAAAATCTATGTCAGTGGTTCTCCATCTGTGGGTGGCAACTCTGTGGGGAGCTGAACGACCCTTCCAAGGTGTCACCTAAGATCATCGGAAAACACAGATATTTACATTACAATTCATAACAGTAGCAAAATTACAGTTATGAAGTAGCAAAGAAAATAATTTTAGGGTTGGGGGTCACCACAACGTGAGGAACTGTATTAAAGGTCGCAGCATTAGGAAGGTTGAGAACCACTGGTCTATGTATTTGTTCCTTTTGGGTGGTGTTGGGGATCAAAGCCAGGGCATCACCTACGAGCTCTAGTGCTGGGCCATCCCTCCAGGCCTAGAGAATTCTTATGGTTTTGTTGGCTGCTATGTTCAAGGCCTGTGGGGCCTTCTTTCAGCAAGTGCCTATGAGAGAGATCCAGCTAACCTATTTTTGCCAGGAACCTTTAGTGTGGTAACTAACCCACTTCTCTGACAGAACATTAATCGATCAGAAAGAGAGCCCACACAACTGATTTCACCTCTCCCAGGCCTCATCTCTCAATGTTGCTCTGCTGGGGATCCAGTTCCCAACAAGTGCCTTTGCGGAATGACACACACATTGGTGGCCTGCAGAACTCTACTCTGGAGCAAGGCCAGTGTAAAACGTGCTGAAGAGTGGGCAGGGCCCCATCAGGGAATTTTTACAAGCTTGGCTCAGATTTTCCAGACAGACGACTCTGCTGAATGGGAATGCTGTAACCAGGTGACAACTGGGACCTCCCTGGTCAGTAGGGCGGAGACTGAAGAATGGGAAATTCCATGCACACTGGACTGCCCTCACCCACATGGTGGGAGTAGTGTGCCAGGAAGGAACTCCCTGCGACTAAACAAGTATAGTATTTGTTCAGAATGAAGACCCCTGCAGCTCACCACCACACTGCAGTGTACCCTGGCTATGGTTCAACCATACAGTGTACTTGAGACAGTGTACTGTTTTGCTTTCTGTTTTGGCTTCCAAGGCAATTCATTCACAACCACCAATCTTTTCTCCACAACCAAGGTGGGGAAAAGTCCACATTTACTACACAGAAATATGTATGCTGCAGCCACAAAAGGCTGCCGAGCTCTTTAAGGGACTCCTCAGCGGGTGCTCCCTCCAGCTCCACCGCAGACACCTGGTAACTTCCTAGGCCGTCCCCAGAATGACAGTGGTGTTTTCATGCTCCTCTAGTGTCTTGGCCCCTGTGACATCATGTGACGGAGAGAGGGTGCATCTGGATGACAGAGGCGGTGGCCTGGATGCTGGATGCACATGTAGATGCTGTCTTTGTAACGCTTTGAGAACTTCAGAGCCCTTCCAGCAAAACGTCAAGAGTCCAGTGCCAGGTAAGAAACTCTCTTGCTGGAGCCATGGGCCTGACAGGGTGCCTTCCTAGACATTCATAATGCCAGCTGATTCTCCTTGTGCCTTGTCACACAGGCGTGGTTCTAAGAGGTTGGCCCACATGGGCTCATCTGAACCTCATAAATGCCACTCGAGGGAGGCAAGATGTGATTTCTGGTCCAAGGCACCCATGGCGGGGAAGCCACTTCATGGGTGCAGTGACTGTCCTCGTGATGCCTGGCTCCTGTGACTGACTGCACCTCATCTGACTCTTATGCTGTCCTGCAGCACTGACTGCTTCTTTCATGTCACACACATAGCCAATGCTCAGAAGGTAGGGGGCCTTGCCCTGAGTTCTGTAGCTCTCAGCAGTTTCCAGATCTGTCCAGTTCCTCCCATCAACTCAGGCTCTCTCGGGGAACCAACAACAAAGTTTGTTTCTAATTCTAAAATACCCTTAACACCTTTGATGAAAATTGATTTTTTTTTAGTACACTTTGTGTTATAGGGGTGGGAAACAGAGAAGAAACCAGGCTCTGTGACAAAGTGCTTTAATGTATTTCTCTTCAGATAAATTTCAGTATGTTTTTGATAGTTTGATTTTATGTGTGCACAGTGTGTGCATGCCATGGTACACACGCAGAGGTCAGAGGACCTTCTGCCTGGTTGAGGTAGGGTCTCTCTGGTTGTTTCGGTTGTGCCATGTACACCAGGCTGGCTAACCTGAGCTTCTGGATGATTCTTGCCTCGGCCTCCCAACACAGTGGAGTGCTGGAATTACAGATGCAGGCTGCCACATGGGACTTCTTACCTAGGTTCTGGGGTTCAGATGTCAGCTTTGCACAAGAGCCGTTTTAGCCTTTATGGTAGTTTGAATGTAATTGGCCCCATAATCTCTCAGGGAGTGGCACTAATAGGAGGTATGGCCTTGTTGGAGGAAGTGTGCCACTGTGGGGGCGGGACGGGATTTGAGGTTTCCTAAGCTCAGGATACCGCCCAGTGTGTCTGTCGATTTCCTATTGCCTGCAAAATGTAGGACTCTAAGCTACTTCTCCAGTACCAAGTCTGCCTGCATGCCGCCATGCTCCTTGCCCAGAATTAAATGTTTTCCTTTATAAGAGTTGCCTTCGTCGTGATGTCTCTTCACAGGAATAAAAACCCGAAGTCACTGAGCCATCTCCCTAGTCCAAAGCTTGAACACAGCAGAGCCACCTGGGTGCACCGAGGCCATTGATAAAGGTGTTCAGTGCAGGTCAAAAATAAGTCACATATTTGGCAGGATTCTGAGTCAGGGTGGCAGGAGCAAGGCAGCTGATCTTCCTCACAAGGTGGCCTTGGCTTGAGCAATACAGGTCTCAGAGGCTGGACCAGTCAAGGTGGCAGCTACACCAAATGCAGCACAGGCCAGGTACTTTGGTCATAAGAGACGTTAGGTCAGGAGCTGTGACACCTGGTGAAGCTTTGCACCTTCTGCGGACTTGTGCAGCCTCCAGAGATGCATGCCAAGGTGGGCTGGGAAGGGCACCTTGGAATGCGGGGCTGAGTGTCAGAAGGACTGAACAAGGTCCACAAGAAGGCGAGGGGAGGGTGTCAGGGGTCCCTTGCTTGTTTGAAATTCTTGCTCTGAGTGGCCACCATTAAAAACGAACATTGTATGTGCTTGTCTCCTGGTGGCTTCCTTGTGGGCTTTGATTCACTTGGGTGAATGGGAGAGATGAGCAAGTGGAGGCCTGGGGACACACGGTGCCTAGGCACGCTGCAGGTAGGGAGCCTCAGCCCTCTGCTGGCCCAGCATGCACGCTCCTGTAATGCGGCTGTGGAAGCTGGAGGTGTGTGCTTTATTAGTTTAATGCTTTTGCATTTATGGGGGAAATGTATAACTAAGAAATAGCTAAATTCCCCAAACTGCATTATCAGAAAGTGGCTGGAGAGCCTCACTGCGCCCCTGAGAAACCCTGCACCACTCGCTTTCAGCAGCATTAATGAAATGGCAAGCGGCACTTGGGGAAACACATGGTGTCACCGGAGTGAAACCTGTAAATTCCTGACAAACACCATCACGTTTACAGGGTAGGGGAAAAAGCTCCACACCACTTCTCTTTTATGCTAAAGACTTTATTTTTCAGACCTTTTAGAGAACAGTTTTCATTACACACTGATGGAAATGGCAGATGCCCAGGAGAGGCAGGCTTTCTCTCAGAACCTATACTACTCAGTGGACTAGATGAATGAAGGAGCCTTGGGAAATCCACCATCCCTCTGTGCAGGTCAGCCAGGCCTGCTTCACACACTAGTCAAACTCCTACCGTCTCCATGCAGCACTGTCAACACCCACCTACACAATTAGCATGCAGAAAGACACTTTTGAGGATGGACTAGTCTCGACCAGGGCCATGAGGCTCTGGCCATGCACACTGGACCATGTCTGCTTAGGACAGAACTGGCTGGCACAGAGCTAGCCTGGCACACTGGAGATAGCTCACACTGCCCTGCAGATGTCGGGGCATGGATGCGAGACAAAGGCTTCTGTGACAGCCTGGGTCAGGGCAGGCCCCTGACAGGGTGGCTGGTGATGGCTGGCACCAAGCTTATCAACAAAACCCACAACCTGAGCTCTTCTTTTCCCAAACATAGCACATTTCAAGACAGAAGCACAGTCACTGAATGACTTCCTGTGCAAATCTCATTTTCTCAGTTCCAGGGCGAACGTGCACATGGTTACAGGCCAGAGAGTCACGCTGACAGCTTTTCTGTGCTGCGGTCCGGCTTTCATCTTTGGAGTATATAAATAATCTTCTCCTGGGGCTGCCCCTTAGATGACAATCACAAGCGATGATGGTCAAAGGAGTTGATTGGCTTTTGTCACAGTGTCTGAGCCCAATTGGGTCACCTGCAGCTTTCATGCAGAATTAGAAACTAGAAACATCATTTAAGCCTCAAAAGCAGAAGTGACTCCACGGGTACACAAAGGGGGTGGGTCCAGCCTCTGCCAGTAGAGGCTAGAGCTGGGAACTAGCAGCCACAGGGAAAGGGCACAATACTTCACAGGGGGTGGGGTGCAGGTTCATCTACTTGCTTAGCCACTGCTGGGTATTCAGGAGACCCTACTTCTGGTCTTCTGCCAGGGAGGTTGCTGCATGAAAGTAGACTGGTGTGGCCATTATTTTAGCATCTTTACCATGTACGGGCCTTGTAATCTGTAGCCAATCTTTCGGTAGTAATTCCTGGTGCCAACGCCTGCAAGGGAGACAAAGTAAACAGAGCTCTAGTCAGCCTCAGTTTAGTAGCCTTCAGAGCCAGCACAGGCCCTCAGCCTCATGCCTTGTCTCTCATTCAGACTGCACTGCTGTCCAAACTGAATCTCAGCATAGCAAATCTGTCCCATTGCTATTCTGCTGATGTCTAGTTGCATGAACATACAGACTGCTATGTAGGACAAACGCCCTTTCCCAACTGCTAACACAGGACCAGGCCTGGTATGTGGCATGCACACTTATGCAGGACACAACAGATATGCCTAAAGCATGTTTCAGGGTCTGTGTGTACCAGTGTGTGAGGGAATGCAGATGAACAAGGAGCACAGAGTTCACACATGGAGGGGGGCTATATTCTATATTCCAAAAGGCATTCTGGAGGTGAACAAGACAGCAGCAGATGGAAAAATGGGATTTGCACACAGCTTGCATAGCAGAAGCATGCACAGCTAAACATGGCCCCAGTTCGAGGTGCTGGGGTACACAAAGGGTCACAGGAAAAATTTTCTTTCTTCAGCGGTCGCCAGAGAAGTGGGTTTGAGGGAAGGGCCCTGGCTCACAGGACACATTGTTTGTGAGGAGAAAGGAGGGCTTTCCTCACCAAACAGCTCGCCAGTTCTCTGTGGATGCCAACTTAACTCAGTTCTAACAACTACTGAGAGGTAGAGCGGGGGAGTGGGGTGAGGGCTCAACCCACAGGATGCCTCAGTTTCAGACATCAGTTGTAAACACTCCAATCTTACACCAACAAGGAACAGAACAGCCCCACCATTATTAGTTCCAACCACTTCAGAGTGTCTGCATGTTGGGAAGCAGCTGAAGCCCATACGATGGCCGGAGGCTCGTTCACCAGGACTGACTCTAACCAGGGGAACCACACTGTTTTGCACACTTCTGCTTGTCGTGCTATATTACAACTTCTGCCCAACACAGCCTTGGTGCAGAGCAAGGGACTGGTGGACATACAAAAAATGGGCAGGCAGCAGCTCGGACTGACAACAGGAAGGCTCAGGGCCCAAAGGGCCACCCTTCCCCAAGTTCTAGCTCTGAGGGCATACTCCATGACCCTGCAGGTATCCACCCCCTCAGCAAAAAGAGAAGAGCTATGTCCGACTAGTGACAAAACATTGTAAACCCCAAGATACTTATATTTGGGTTCTCCAAACATCTCCACTAGTAGGTGGGTATATTCACCTGGGAATACAATATAGCAGTGAGAGACAACTGTTATCTGTATCCATATGGAGAAATTTCCCAGAACCGTGTGGATGGAACCAGATAATAAAACATTCCATTTCAAAATTCAGACTTGGGAAAGACTACAAAATTTGGACAACAGTGAAATTTGAAAGATGACATGGGTTCAGGGCCTCTGTGGTGCTGAGCATGCTATCACGCACCGAGGAAGTAGCTACATGGGGATACACACTTGATACTAAAGCTGCCATCTTGACACTTCTCTTTACTACATGCGTGTCACACCTCATTACAGAACTGCAAGGGCACCACCACTTAATACACATTTTAAAGTGTTTCAAGAGTCTGACAGATTCAGCAAAATAAGGCAGAGTGGAGCAGGAGAGGAGGCAGCTAGGAAGCCAGGATCAGGACAACCGAATGTGTTATAGGTACAGACACAGTGGCCTGTGCCCAGCTCCTTCTAGAAGCCAGCTCACCAGAAACGGAACAGCAAATTCCACACCTGACTCACTCTCGCCAGACGAAAGACCTTTTTATAGGTGACACTGACTTGGTGGTCGAGCAACAATAAAAAGTCCAGATTCAGAGCCTAGGATCACTAATGGCATTAAATTCCCGTCTGAAATACAAGTTCTCCCACCCTGCCTAAATGGCCCTTGTGATATCAGAGGACAGAACAGGCTGACCGGGTTGACCCCACTGATCTGCCATGCTCACCCCCATGCAGCCCTTGCCTGACTGCCCTCCAGTCCCAGTTTAGGCACTGGAGACCGGGGGTTTCTTTCTTCTAGCCAGAGGCTAGCCCCACTTACAGTATCAACACCTCTCCCTCGTGGCTAGCAGAGCAGACTTCAATCACAGCCACTGGTTCAGCACTGCATGCTCTATTCCACGGTGTCTGCCTCCCCTCCTCTTTAAGCCAACAGCTTTTGTCACTGGAGTTATTACAGCGAGTAGCACATAATCAGGATGTAGTAAATGTCTGGGGACCTATTACACGCTCGTTATTTTCATGTTGTATACACAGAGAAATGTGCTACTGCAGGACGCACTACAGAAAACAGAAACTGGCTTGGCACTGCGAGGACTACACAAGGAAGGGGGAGGGACTACCCTTTGGAAACTTTCAGATCCCCACCTTGCTGGCTGAGGGGCACCATTTTCCATGGACTTACATATGCTGTCAGGGTCTCAAGCATCTGAAAGTGGAGTCACAGGTCTACTTAGCCTGAAAGTCATCATGCAGCTCCCACAGTGGCTGGCTCACCCCTGACGCTTGGCCACTAACTTTCTGCTTCGGGGTGTTCCAAATAATCCCCTCAGATTTACTTAGTTCAGGCCCTGAACACACATAATTCTGTTCATTCGTTTGGTCCCTGTCAAAGCAAGATGGTGGCCTCGTTTTAAGATCTGCTTCTGGGCAAGTGTTTTTATAGATCACAGGCCGAGATAAGCCTGGATAACCAGGATGATGAGAGCCATGAGTTCCTGGATGGGTGGCTAAGACATGGGCTTTCCTGGAGCTCATGGGTACATTTCTCAGCAATTACTCCAAGTTGAGCCTCCTCCTTCACATAGAACTGGGTCTTTGAGACCAGGTTGGAAAAGGCATTGGGGCTTTGTTGAGACCCTCTCTGGCCAGCTGAGGAACATATAACAACCCCAGTCAGTTCCTGGGGCTCTTGAGAACCTTCAAGTGCTGTGGAAAGCCTGGCCTCTGGCTGGTCCAAACTCCAACCTCCTCCCCCTGCACCTTCTTAGGCATCTTGTTTCCTGAAGTTAAGAATTGCCTATTTCTCCAATCTGCCAGACAAACTGGCCAGTTGGAAAGGGAATGTGGCATCACCTGGCTGCCGGAAGGCCCAGGCAGGCAAAGTCCTCAGTCACGGTAACTTTCCTTGTGTTAGTCAGCCAGGAGAAAGCAATTACCCTTTGGAGCTGACGTCAGTGGCCTCTTGGACTGTGCTGACGTGCTGGGCTGTCTTGGTCCCCGATCAGCCTGGCTGCTGCCGCCTCTCCCCTACATAAGCAGCACACAGCTGTGCAAGTAGGAGTTCTCCACGCCATCGTTTGTGTGGGCTGCCAAGGAGTCAAGTGTTATTGGCCGTGGTCTCTGGGGTGCTCACTATAGAGCCCCCAGCTATCAAAGGAGCAGCAACGGTGAGGAGGGGTACAGTCCAAAGTCTGGCTTTGTTTATCTTCAGGATTACTTGGTCCACAGTCAGAACTTATCTACGTCATAAGGACCTCATTTTTATGGTAGGCAGAGTAAAAATCTGTATGGTCACTACTTTGCCAGCTGTGACAATGCCAAAATGAGGCGAGAGGAAAAAGAATATCACAAAAACTGTCTACAGCAATATTTGCACATGTGACCAGCCTCTGAGTTATCTCCTTGGCCTCTATTTCTGCCTTAGGTCTTTTGGGAGAAGAAAATGTGTGTGAACAGACTTAACTGTGCAGACTACAAACAGTTATCAAAAAGGCTTCTGCTGTCTTCTTTCAAGGGAATGATGACCCAGGCAAAGTCGGGATTAAAGGAAGAGGGTACGATTTGCTCCATATGAAGGGGCACTCAGCATGCAGTGGGGATGCCTCTGCTCTATAGGTAGATGATCTCCAAGTCTGGCTACCAAGAGTCACTGGCCTCCTTAGGGCACCTACAAACCTGGACACTGGCAGTGACTGCATCTTGGGAACATTCTCTATGCTGAACATGCGTAAACTCCAAGCCCCTGACACAGAAAGAAGCCCTGCTCTCTAATCTCCTCTCCCTGGCTTCGTGTGATACCACTTAGCTTAGAACACAGTTCTGCCTGCTCTAAGGAGGAAGAAAGGACAGTACTCAGGACTCCGTGTTAACTGCCTCAGCCACTGGCTTTGGGAGAGGGTTAACTATGGTTGCAGAATGAGGTCAAGTACACGGTGTGTATGTGTGTGTGTGTAGATTAAAACAGTTAACCAAGACACAAAGGGAACAAACCCAGTTGTTTAAGTTCTACATTACTGAAGATGGGGAAGATAGTTCAGGAGATGAAGGGGGGGACTCTAGTGCAGATCCTCAGCATCCACATTAAAAGCTGGGTGTGGCTGTGTGTGTTGGGGATGGAGGAAGAACTGGGCTGGCAGGCAGCCTCACTCTGGGTTCAGTGATAGACCGCCCTTCCCCCCCCCCAAAAAAGATACTGTTCTCCTCTGGCCACTGCCCACACCCACAACTCTCCCTTATTCTTTGGAAGGAGAAGGCGGCAGTGGAGGGTTCTGTCGATATGAGGCCTGCACCCACTGGAAGACAGCTTTGTTTCCCAGGGGATCCATTACATACCTGAGAACACTGAAGTAACTACACTTTCCTTTAAAAAGAAAAGATAGCTCAAGAGCTTCAAACTTCCGTAAAGAATAATGTGCGGGTTGAGAGGAGGAGGTGTAAAGCCCACCCAGCACCTATGAGCCAGTGATGGAGCCGGCGGGGATGGAGCTGCTGTTCTGAGGAGGAATTTCCGAATAGGCCATAACTCAGCTCACAGGAGGAAGAGGAAGAACTTCCCCTCAGATCCTGGCACCCATACACCTGGGAGTGCTCCCCTGCTGCTCCCACTCTGATCCACGAGGAACACACTCTTCCATGATAGCACAGGGAGGACTTTGCCTGTCATGACCGCCTTGACTTTCTGCATTTGTGTCCAGGTCTCAAGGTCTTTTGTGTGACAACCACTGGGGAAACTGAGACGGCAACCTTTCATGTTAACAGAAGGGTTGGAAAGAGAGTACATCCCAGGGCAGGGCAGTTAATGTCGGCAGGCAATGACTGCACCCAATGCAGGGAGGACTACTGGAGAGGGGGAGACGTGCAGGAAACACTCGACAAACGGTGGTCATCGCCATTTCAAAACTGAAGGAACAACACTCAGATTATGGTGAAGAGTAAGAGAGGTGACAAAGACAGAAACCAGACTCTGAGGAAGAGCACAGTAGTCAGCCTACGTAGAAAAGATAGCTGGGCCTGGATACCACAGATAGAAAATGGGATTCAGTGCTGGCTGAGGACAGTAAAAATATGTGGGCAAAATTTAAAATGCTTCAATCTCAAAGCTGTCGGAATCTTACAGCTACTAATGATGAGGTGGGAAGTGGGGCGGCTGTTCTGATCCAGGCAGCTGCACACAGCTTGGTCAGGTGAGTGGCCTCACCCCTGACAGGACTGGACAGGAACCACCGAGAGATGGAGCTGCTTCATAGACTCAAGAGGTCAAGGACCAGGGATTGGAATTGGGAGCCTGGCCAAGATGGAGTCCCAGCAGGACAGCTGGGGAGTGAGTGTAGCAGGGTCACCCACAGGACTTAAGCCAACCAGCACCCCCAGAGGCTAGGCAAAGGGAAGTGGAAGTCTTCCTGGAAGGTGGCTAACACCGCTACTGTTTAAAGCATTGCTGAGAGCAAATCCTTGTGTAAACTCCTGGGCAATTACCAAAGCAGGCAGAGTACACCATGACAACACGAGGAGAGACAACAGGCTGTAGGGACTCCAGGTGGCAGCCGCCTGACAAAGGCTGGAAACGAGGATGCTCACCATGTGAGGAGAAAGAGGCCGAGTCTAAGCATGTCTACAATCAACTGAACTCATAAATCATGACAGGACAGAGCTGAAAAGATACTGGAATCCAGACAGTTAAAAAAAAAGTAGGATGAAGGCCAGGTATGTCAGGGCACTCAAGAGGCAGAGGAAGGCAGATCTCTGTGAGTTCCAGGCCAGCCAGCGCTACGTGGACAAAGTGAGACCCTGGCAAAAAAAAAAAGGAGGGGGGGAGGAAGAGGAGGAGGAGGAGGAGGAGGAGGAGGAGGAGGAGGAGGAGGAAGAGGAAGAGGAAGAAGAAGAAGAAGAAGAAGAAGAAGAAGAAGAAGAAGAAGAAGAAGAAGAAGAAAGAGGAATTGCTGGGCGAGGCATTGCTGGGCAGCAGATCAGACAGCAGAATTAACACAGCAAGGGGTTTGATCAAAAGCAGTCAACAGACCACAGAGAAACCGCATGTGTTGGGGAGAGGATATGATAGTCAGTGGACATGTAACCAGGTATAAAATAGGTGCAACTGGAGCCTCAGGAAAAGAGAGAGCAGTGGAAGCCAACATTAGCTAGAGGATGAAAGCTGTTCAGAACTGACTAGAAAAAAACACTGCAGTAACTGAAGAAGGCAGACAAAGGTGGAGCAGGAAAGCCCTACCTAGGAAACAACATGGTGCACCAGCCGGAAACAAAGACAGTTTGAAAAAAAAGTATGATACGCAACTAACAAGAGCACAAGAGCAGTCTGGGGGATACCCTCAAAGACCTGTGCGCCACAGCACTGAAGGCCAGAAAGGGAGACTTGGTACAGAAAGAACACAGCTCCACACCATGGGAGCCGCTTTACCACCCAGACACCCAGCAAGGCTGAGATGCTCCATGGGACAGTCACAGAAAGGACCCTACACTATCAGCAAAAATGCACAGACCATAGCACAGTCTCCCCACAGAGCTGAGCAAACACAGCTAGAGCGAAGAACATGCTCAACATAATCCCACCTATTTAACATCAGGAGCACTAAACTAGATAGCTAAAGGATGTGTAATTAGGTAGGAAAAAATATCACAAAAGTCACGACACTAGGAGGAGAGAGAAAGCCGAGGAGGGAAGGGCCCTGGGATTGGGGGGGGGGCAGCAAGGGTTCTAGGATGAGGCTGTCTTCATCTGCATGGTGTCACATGCCGCTTTCTCCCAATGCTCGTGTCAAGATTTCACCCCCAGAGCAACAGCCTAAGAGGTGAGACCTTCAGGAGGTGATTAAGTTATCGGGTGAAGTCCTGTGAATAGAATCTGGGTCCCTACAGAGGATTTGACGGAGCCTGTTTATCTTTTTGCCCTTCAACCATGTGAAGACACACTGGTGTCCCCTTGGATGAATGACTTGTACACAATACCAAATATGCTGCTGCCTTGGACCCTGAATTATCATCAGATCTGCAGTAAGCAAATCTCTTACTTCTTCCAGTATCTGTTGCAGCAGTCTGACAGACTAAGACACATGGCTGTGGCCAAACAATTCACAGTCCGACATGAACAGGCTCCCTTGCTACCTGTTACAGTTCACCGCCAAGCTTATAAAATGAAATTAAAAAGGGGACAGTTTCAACTACACGAATAATTACTTCATTGGGAAAATGAATCAACCCTTCACACGGATGGAAACATTAGAGAACTCAGGCTGGGATTCCAGCTGGCAAAGGACGTGGGATAATAGAACAGAGAAAGAAGTAATGTGGGGGTCATATGAGCACGTGCTAACACATTTGCATCCTGGTATTCTGCAAGGGAAGAAAATGTCGGTAAATGACTTAGACATTTTCATGCTGACAAGGAAAGGATTAGAAATCTGGAGGTGTATTCTTGTTCTCTGACACTTCTTCTCTCGGGGTACAAGGCTGCCCTTTGTCATTAGCGATTATAACTGGATTGAATGAAGACTGAGCCCACATCACCATACTCCCACAGCCAAGCTTCAAATGATCGTCCCATGAAGCTGAAATCTGAGTTTTAAAAACTATATATAAAAATGTGAGATGATAGCTTATGTCATTTAATAAAAAATAAAACAAATTAAAGAAACTGTTTCAATTATTTTTGGCTCAATTAATCAGCTATCTAGCCAGGGCTATATATGTGCTGCAGTATTAATACAGGGAAATATATCCATTAGTTTCATTCATTTACTATTGAAATGAGACTTTATTGCATCCCACTGATCTAAAAGGATGGCAATATTTCACTCAAAAACACACTGACATGGAAGTAGGGGAAAGCTTTTATTCTCAACATCTGAAAAAGAACCAATTAACTCAATGACCTGAAATCTTTCAGATAATCTCTCTCATGTTCTGTTAAAAAGGAAAAAAAAATTACAAAATTGATAAAGGTTAGGAGCATAAAACTGAGCTCTTCAAAGTAGCTAGTCATGGCAAGTCATTAATATCCTTTTGACTGGACTGGAAAGAAGGTACCTGCAGGAACTCTGCTACCCAGCAGCCTAAATGTCCTCTGCACATTTGCAAGAGGTCTTTGAAGATTACACAGTAAAAAAGGAACACAAACCCAAAGTAGGAAACTTAGAAATCTAAACAGAATTTGGATTTCCCACATTCCATCATTTCCCACAGTGATGTCCAAGCTGGTGATGTTTCCTGGCACCCTACAGGCTTTTCTTAAGAGAGTACGTGCTGTCTGATTTGAAAGTGGAGCGGGTATTGCGACCAGAGCAGATGTATGCATGCGATGGTACCAGCCACTCCCACTACCTTCTCTTGTCTCAAACCGAGAGCACATCTCTAAGAAGCCAAGGACTGGGAAAATCCACTGCCTGGAGCAAGACGGCTCTCTTCTACTGACTTCTCTGACAGACTTTAAATGGTAGAGTAGGAGGTTCCAGAAGGCAGCCTCTAAACCACAAGAAACTATCTTGTGATACCAGGTCTTGAATGCTTGGTGAAGGGACGGGTCATGGCCTCTAGCCAGAAGCCAACTGAGAGGATAGAGACTCTGAAAGCAGCCAGAGAAATGACCTGTCACAAGTAAGCAGTCTTCATTGTGACTGACAGCTGACAGCAGAAACCAAAGAAGTTTGAACTGTGGGATCACTTATTAAACCACTGAAAGAAAATGACCAGCCAACCAGAATTGTACATTTGATAAGGACAAAGGAGGAAGACATTCCTAGATAAACAAAAGCTAAGGCATCTGTTACCAGGCTTGCCTCATAAGAAAGGCTGAAAGAACCCAGAGCAATCAGTACTAAAAGGCACTATAAAGGGAATCACACAAATAAACATAAAGCTATTAGTTTAAATTTACAATTTCTCTTTACTTCCTATGGAATCTAAAAGGCAAAGCCATATAACAATAATTATAAACCTACGTTGATGACCACACAAGTCTGAAGTATAACCTGTGGTAAAAACAGCACACAGTGAGAGGGACAGACGGGTTAGGGCCAGTGCTTCAAGACATTGTGCCACTGCCAACAGCAGAGCAAACAGTTTCACAGGAGCACATGGTGTGTTCTGCGGGGTAACCATGTCAAGCCAAAAAAATACTGTAACCAGACAAAATACCCTTTCCTACCAGAGTGGAATGGAACCAGAAATCAGTAACAGGTAGGAGGGAGATGCAGAGGTACACAGATGGAAAGCGTTAACTAGAGGCGGGGCCTCGTGCTGTAGCGCCCACAGAGGGAGGTATCTAGGACGGGTGGGACTCTGGTGATGCAGCTGTTCTGGGGTCACTCGCTTCTCATAGCTACCCTAGAAAACCAAGGTACCCGTATATTTGTGAGGTGTGCTGCTGAGTTGGAAGCCTCTTAAGACACAGCTTCTCTGCAGATGCAGAACAGACCCTACACTGTGGGTCAGCTGGTACTTTCCACCATGTAAAAACTTCCAGGATGAGGTCTCTACCTATCTCCAACTGCCTCGACCAGGACTTGGTTGGTACCAGTGTTCACACACACACGCACATGCTGAAAACTGCAGAACACATAATAAATATGTGGAAATTAAGTAATATACTCTTAAATGGCCAACAGGTCAAAGAAGTTATCTCAGGGAATTGGAAACTACTATGAGCAACAAGACTGAAAGCAAAGCAAGCCAATGGATCACTCCTATAATCCAGGAATCAAGGCTGATGGAGGAAAACTGCCCTATGCTTGAGCCTACCTGCAGTATAGTGAGTTCTAGGCCAATCTGGGTCTCAGAGAAAGATCCCTGTTAAAAAAATCTGAATGCATTTCATTCCCATATACACGGAGTCCAGCAAAGGCAGTGTTCAGAGGGAAATTTATAGCTGCAGATAGTTACACCGAAAATAAGAAATATCTCAAAATCAAGAAATGTCGGAGATAAAAAATGAGCATATTAAACTCAAACCTAGCACAAGAAAGGCGATGACAGAAACTAGGGATAAAATATTGAACAGAAAATAAACAAAATCAAAAGTTCATTCTTAAAGCTGCTCAGCCTCACCTCAGAGAAGAGAGAAACAAGTGGGGACATTGTTCACACCCACACACAAGAACCTAGACTAGCAAACAAAACAAGTGCAAAACAGCGGCAACAAGGAGCTGGGGAGAGGGCTCCGTGGGTAAAGGAGCTGGCCCAGGCCTGCCAGCCTAAGTTCAAGCCTTGGTATCTATCACACAGGTGGAAGGTGAGAAGCGACTCTCTAAAGTTGTCTTGACCCCCACACATACACCGTGACACATGCAGTTGTCCCCACTAGATAAATGTATCAAAACATCTTTAGTCAAAGAGGAGGCATTACTACTGTGTTTATAGAAAGAAATATAATTATGAGCGCGAACTATGGAAAAACTATGAACAAACACCCTAGACAACCCATGTGAAACAAAGAAATTCTTCAGAACACAAAACCTGACAGAGAACAGGGTCTAAACTACAGCAAGGAGAACCAGGCTCACAATCAAATGTCGTCCCCCTATTCTTTAGATGGCTGGGGAGGCCAGGATCAAATAGCTGTAGGTAAATTCTACCTATCAGATTTAAAAAGATTGGTATTAATTCTTCCTAAGGACTTCCAACCAATGGAGAAGGACTAATTAATTCTCTTTGGTGTCAGACTGCCCAGGCCCTGAAGCCACCCCAGCTAAGTCCTGTCACTGCACAGACTAGGCCTATCTCTATGTTCTGCTGAAGTTCTCACATAGCATCATTAAGCAAATAAATAATTTCGCTTTTAAACCTCTATATTAGAAGGAGGAGGAGGAGGATTGTGTTAGTCAAATAATCTGAGCAATCAGGAACTTGTGCACCATTCACAGGGAGAAGGAAAGGGCCTCATGGACAGTCCTAAGGTGGTAGGCACACTAGACAACCGCCTGCTCAGGGAGGCACAGTGAGGTGGGCATTAATAAACTAGCCCGCAACTACCACCTTACATCCTTTGTTTCTGAGAGAGAACTTCTGTCAGGAACCAGAGCTCAGGCCAGGATGCCAGAAGAGTGAAAATATGCCATGTGATATGATGGAAGCAGAAATCCCCAAACTAAAAGGCTCTAAGAACTCCTGGCTTAGTGGGCTGCAGCAATATTTTCAGTACTATTTATCAATATCTATTCACCTTAAGGGAGAGAATCCTGACTCTAATAGATACAAACAATAAAACATTATTAAATTAATGGGTTAAGGCAATGTCAAATGTTTATAGAGGAAAAACCCAATACTGTTCCTAGGAGTTGATGAGGAGTTAAGGTTGCAATAAAGCATTATAATAGAGCAAAGTACGGCAGTCCCTTAGAGAAGGCTTGCTGCTCCAGCAAGAAACCTGAGCAGTGTTCACCTTTATAATAAAGGCAGACAGCCAATAACCACAAAGCTCCCAGAACTTTTAGGGATATCAGCACAAACCACATGGTACAACCCATTCCTCCTCCTAAGCGAAAGCATAAAACCATTTCTGCCAATATCCACAAACCAGAAGGAACGGGACAGGGGAGAAACCTAGAGTATGGCCATGGGAGCAAGGTTAGCCTTTGGATGGCAGACAGTTCTGAAACACAAGGCAGCTAAAAGGTAAATGCCGACATGCAGTTCTTCCACACTGCCAGGCTAGTGTATCAGTGCTACTGCTTCTGTTGAGGAAATGTCCCCAAGACTCAGAAACCTACAAGATCTAAATGGTAGCCTACTGAGGAATACTGAGTATTAGCGCTAAGGAGGTCATATGATACTCAGAGTGGGATGGTTTAATGCAAAATGCTACAAACAGGTACCTCATTCATTTACAACAAAGTGGTACCTGGTTCATCTACAAGGGACAAATGTCAAGTAAAGAAACAAATATTCCTGAGATGAGCCAGGCAACAATGCTTCCGTGGCTGAACTGTAAGAGACACCAATTAGCAAGCATGCAGTCAACTTGTTATCTAGCTGAATAGTATTGTATACCATCAATGCCAGTCTGATTAATGATGCTGCCATTAATAGAGGACTTGTAACAGTGCAATACTTTATGATGTATCTATTGTCTTTGAAAGCAAGATGACAGTAATGATAAAAAACAAGCCACTGGAATACGTATCAAAAAAGCAACATGTATGGTTTACTGTTAAAATACCAAGGTGGAAGAAGCCAGAAAATGTGCATTTACTTAGAAGATGTTGCAGGGTAATTTACTTAAAAGAAAATTATACAGACAGAGAGAGCACAAAAGAGGAAACACTCTTTCTCTTATTTTTTTTGATAAGTCCTGTATTAACACACATGCACAAGTGGTACAAACCAGTTTGCATTTGGCAGGTTTCCTGGCCCATTAGCAAATAGTCTGCCATAATAAAGAGACGTTCTTCTGAGGACTCTGGTAGGATTATGAGTCCATTATCAGGCAGAACAGGCTACAAATGGACCCTGCTTTTCAACTAGATTATAATGCAAAGAATAAAATAACCTTGACTCAAAATGGAGAGCCGTGCAGGAACCTGGGATACAGGTGAGGTTTCTCAGGTCCAGGAAGTAAATCTCAGTTGGTCATAGCCTAAGGAAACAACTGCTATTTTCTGTCTACACAGAACATTATTAATCAGGGGCGCTGGGGCACAAGACCATTCATTTTTGTCCTAGGAAGCCATGTTGGATTATATAAGGCACGGACACATTGATTTTTGACTACTGGGGACTGAAGTCACAGCTTTAGGTCACATGGCTTTAAATGACATGATTAAGAACGACCTCAGATTCACGGTGACTGTTTCACTCACCCTGTATTTAGATTTCCCCTCCCCTCGTCATTGGCATCGTAATAGGTTTAAACAAAATGACTATCAGGCTCTGACTTGAGAGGTTTCTGACATCAACCATCCAGACCTTTTCTCATCTCTCACCATCACTGTGATCTATCAAGCTTGTACAGCTCTTGGCCAATGGCCATATTAATTTTCTACTTGAAAGAACACAAATAGAACACTGCTTATGACGAAGGTAGTCAGGGAGCTTGGGGAATAGCTGTCCATCTTACCGCATAGTAATTAGCTTGGCAAACTGAAACAGTAACATGATTAAATCTGATACCTAGCCAAAATTGCCAAAAGAAAAACAAAAAGAATCCCTTATTCTGTAGAAGGTGCTAAATGGCCTTTTAAACAGTGGCTATTGATGGTTATATTTGGCCCTGTAGAAATGGTATGGGCTTTGTGACATCAGAATTCTGGTTTCCATGGTGATTATTAGTGATGGCATTTGAAAGATTGTAGTTAGCTTTCTCAGTAGAGGTCCTTGCCCTTACTCTATAAATGAAGGATGAGATCAACTGCTTCTTGATGTTAGAAGGACAGACTGCTGATCATCAGATAGACAAACACCATGATTTTTAAGTAAACACCCACAGAAGCCGCCTAGGTAAGCGGCTAAGACACTGACGCCCTTGAACACAACTGGGACTAGCCGCTTTGCAATTGAGCAACAGCCAACAGATAGTCCCTACCAATACATTATTTTATAAACTAGTTTTTTAAAATTATTTTATTTTATTTGGAGACAGTGTTTCTCTGTGTAACAGAACTCACTTTGTAGAC
>JAQHUG010000204.1:1943733-1988244 GCA_028555095.1 Dicrostonyx torquatus | reverse complement strand
AGAGAGAGAGAGAGAGAGAGAGAGAGAGAGAAAGAAGCACTTAATCCTGGTGGAGAAATGACTTGCTTGGAGCCTAAGAAGGAGGAGTCTCATCCTCCCCTGCAAATGGGGACAATGGTGGATGGAGATCCAGTTTGCAGAAGGCAGCTCAACAATACACCTTTCCTTTTAACATAAGAGTCTTACTCTGCAGCCCATGATGGCATTGAACCCATGGCAATCCTCCTGTCTCAGACTTCCAAGTATTGGGATTATAGATACTTTTATTTTTCCCCTCAACACACCTAGCAATTTTGATGTTGATGAAGCTAAGTATTTAATTTTTGCTTTTTAAATAATTTTTACAGTTAACTTTAAAACTGTTTACTAAGATAATTATGTACTTTTAAAAAGTGAGTGAACTTGAATGCCTCTTAGTACTTTATCTAACTGCTTAAAGCAGTTTCAGTGTTTCTCAAGTAGCTATGTTCACCAAGTAGAGTGTACAGTTTTCAATAAATACATGAAAGCAACAGATAAAAATATAAGTAAGGAAAATGAGAATATACAGAACCTTTCTGACTAGTGGTTCAAATCAGATCTACAGTGAAGTTGCTACTACTGTCCAGAGGTAGAGTACCAGATAATAACTCTAAGTAACAGAGAAAACCCACCACCAAGATGAAGGGAAAGGCATTACTCTTACAGCTAGGCCAACACAATGACAAATGAGCTCTTGACCCTCTCCTCATGAGTCATGTCAAGACAGAACAGCCATGCCACCACTGTGTATGAGTTAGAAGAAAGCCACGGACAAGAGAGAGTAGAATCAGGAGCCGGGGAGAACGTCAGAGAAAACAGAGTAGTGTCAGTGGTGACCAAAGTCATGTATCCACAAGCCACGGCCAGGACCAACTTTTATGGGAACTTTGTCATCATCAATTTCATTATCAAATATGTAGCTGAGAATAAGAATGAAATTTATTACTGAAGAAATTAAAGAGTTGTCTATGGTATCAGAAAAGGGGCTGGTAAAGTGTAACCACAACCTAAGTGGTCCTGTGTACTAAGACTTGTGTTTAAATGCTTAGTCCATAGGCAGTGGCACTATTAGGAGGAAATATCACTGTGGGGGCAGGCTTTGAAGTCTCATATATTCAAGCCACGCCCAGTGTAGCACAAAGTTGTTCTGCAGCCTGCAGATCAAGATGTAGAACTCTCAGCTCCCTCTCCAGAACCATGTCTTCCTGCCATGATGACAATTAACTAAACCAGCCCCAAATAAACGTTCTTCTTTGTAAGAGTTGCCGTGGTCATGGTGTCTCTTCACAGCAACAGAACCCTAACCAAGATACCAGACTAAACGGACAAAGATAACCTGATGAACCTGTTTTTAATAAAAATTAATAAGGACCATGAAATTCATTAGGTCACCAAGAGAGTGGCTGGCAAGGCAGGAATGGAGCACTGGCTCCCTGCACACTCCTCACCAACCATCTCTTTTCTGTGTCACATCTAATGGTGCCGTTCATGAAACACCCCACAAACAGCAGTACCATGTATCATTAGAGAATTTTGTATTAAGGATCAATGTACAGAGCAACTATTTGACTTTTTTTTTTCTTCCCAAGATAGAGTTTCTCTGTAGCTTTGGAGCCTGTCCTGGAACTAGCTCTTGTAGACCAGGGTGGTCTCAAACTCACAGAGATCCACCTGCCTCTGCCTCCTGAGTGCTGGGATTAAAGGTGTGTGCCACCACCGCCCGGCTCTATTTGACTTTTTATAAATGCCAGTTAAAACACAATTTGGGGCTAGAGAGATGGCTTAGCGATTAAGAGCACCCAGGTTCAATTCCTAGCATACACATGATAGCTCACAACTGTCTGTAACTGTAGTTCCAGAGGATCTGACACCCTCACAAAGACCTATTATGCAGGCAAAAAATATCAATGGACATGAAATGAAAGTAAATATATTAAAATACATGTGAGTACAAGCATGTACACACACACACACACACACAAACACAATCACCACCACACTTAGAAAACATTGAAGGAAAAAGCAACATTAACACATGACACACTAATTAACACTTGCTATCTACCTTCCCTAAGTTCTGAACCACAGATCTCTCAGACCCACGATACAGAACGCACCTGCCACACAGCAAACATGCTCAGTGTTTCCTTGTGAAGGTTGATCAGAGTCAAACAGGAAGTCAAGGAGTCCATACGGGCTTTCTTCACTACAATGGTGGGGCTCCCAGACCAGAAGGCAGGAAACAGTGCTCACCAAACTTTCTCCCAAAGAACTCACGTCAGCTCCAAGAAGTCCTTCCAGGGCTGTTCCTATAGAAACCCATCCTGGCTGAAGAACCTCTGCAGCGTGGCAGGGGAGGAGACCCTGCACTGCTGCAAACAGATAGGTTCTCTTGCCTGAGTCTCTAAGCAAGTCGTTTCTTGTAATTTTAGAAATTCACCATGCAGATGACATGAAATTGAGCTATCATTTAGATTATGATAAAAAGCTGGTGAGCACAGATGCTAACTCCCACTCAGAAAGACACTCTGCCCAGAAAAAACAGACAGAGGCTCTTATGTGCAATTGGATTTGACCTCAGGCAAGTCGGGCCTTGGGTGGATACTTCTGAGGGAAAAGGGATGTCAGGAAGGCAGTGATGGAAAATGGAAATCTGATCAGGGTCCCAAAGACACCAGAAAAATCATGTGCTACAGTGCCATCTGGGACTGTAGGGCTGCAGGTCAGAGAGTAATGGTGACCTTAACAACTGGAAGGAGAGCATAGCGTTTGGAGAATACTCAATTCTAGCCTCTCAGATGTGGCCCGAAGACAATCAGCACACTGGCTGGTTAGCAACTGTGAGCTCTGAGCTCACAACTAGACCAGAATATAATAAATGAGTTTAGCAAGCTCTGTGGGTGATCTCTAAGCACACGGAAGCCTGGCTTTTAGGTGTTGTCTGCCCCGTCCAGATGCACAGACAGAAGGCATGCTGAGGCAGGCTGCCCTTTCCTGGTACTCCTGCACAAGCATAGGGAAGCTAGGAGAGGGACTCATTTTCTATTACTCATGAGTGCCAACACACAGCCTCAGCCAGGTGGTGCTTTGTGGGATTAAAGTAATGGGGAAAAATAGAAAAAGCTAGACATGCTAAGAAGTACATTATTTATTTGGGTAACATCAAAAATCTAAGTAAATGATTAAGTGAGCCTGTGTGATTATATTTCTATAATTGTAATCATGAAGACCTGGGCACCAGTATTGATTTTATTGACTGGCAACTTCTTATTGATTTTTCTTTTAAAAACCTCATTTCAGCTTTAATTTTCAGAAAAGAGTATTTCTTAGGTTACAGGTAAGCTTTTGGGATGTGGTAGTAAAACAGGAAAACAAAATACATTCCTGGGCAAATACATCGTAAATTTTGATTCTGCCTTTCACCATCTTAGATTCCCTAGTAGAAATTAGTAATTTTTTCTTATAGGGACACAACACTGAAGAGTGTGAGTAAAAAGGGTTGTCCATCACTTCTTGCTGCCTCTACCCTCAAGTCTCCTTCATGTCTCCTCCCCAACTATAAGATGTCCTTGGTCAGCAGGGGCGGAGGGGAGTTCTTATACAATTCAGAATACACAAGTCCATCTAGGTGCCTTGGCAAAGCTGGAGGAATTGAGAACAAGGCAGGCTCAGGAAGAGCTTGGTCCTTCCCCTGCCCTAGCTTCCCCAAGATTCTTCTAGCCCGCCCTGGAGGGGAGACCATTCTGACCTCTAAGGATGGAGCGGTACCAAGAGGAACGAACAGGCCTTGCTACGTCTCCCCCAGTTTATTACTCCTGGCTCACATCCTTCCTCCTATTGTATTTTCCCATGACTTTCCACCCTTCATCAACGCTCAGGTTACACACATCTCCCAGCCTTCATTTTCTCAGGAAGGATGGCTTGTGTCTTAGTCATTTTATATAAATTTGCATACCTTCCTCCTGCTAATTTGTCTTTGCCTATTTAATTTTTGGATCTAGCCTGGGACCCTAAGAGGGCAGAGGAAAGTTTCTTCCTTCTTTGCATTTCCAAATGAAAAAGCTGTCACTCAGGAGCAAAGGCAACAGTGGCGTCATGAACTACACTCTGCCTTCAATCATCCTGAACCAGCAATCAGATTCTACACTGCTCACATTTCCTTAGGCCCATACTATCAAACTCCATTGCCACAGACAGAGCAGCTGACAGAAAGCACAAGAGAGAAGTTGACCACAATGACCAGAGGTCAGGCGAGCAAAGAAAGTGCACAGGTTACTGGCCTGGAGCTCTGAGGAACAGAGTGCTTCTAGAACCCCAAGTTGACCCAACTGCTCTCAGAAATTTCCCAAAGATTGGAGCACAAGTCCTTTGCTTGTCAGCCTGGACCAGTTTTGAACAGAGTGCTCATACAGGGCAAGAGAGTGACTCTCATTGCGGTGTCAGTGTGAAATGTCAATGGATGGATCGTGAACTCCTCCTCCAGTCACCTGATATAACTGCAATTTTCCCAGATCCATGCTCTTCTAGAGCGATTCTTTCAGCTTCTTCCATCAGCAGCATGCCGAACCCCTAGAAAGAGCATAAAGGAGTTCATGGATTAATAAGGAAAGAAAATCCATTAAGAGAGGTCCACAAAACGCGGTAGTTGGTAAAATGTCTTAAAGTCAGTGATAAAGATCTACTGATGAATAAGGAGAAGGAAACCACTGGATCCTGCCCAGAGCCTCTCAGTGTCTGAGAGAAGAGGTCAACATTGTGACAAGAGCTAGCTATGGCATTTTGGGTGATGGGGTTGGGTCAGCTCAGGGCTGACTTCCCCTCTGGTATTTCTCTTTAGGGAAGGTCTAGGCAACTCCAGTTGACATGAGTCTGGAGTAACAGGTCTTATTTGTCCAACTCACCTTTCACTTTTGAAAGGGTTTGAAATGTGGTAAAATTCTTACATCATTCAATTTGGGGTTTATCCTAAGTCTTTTTCTGTTTTTAATATATTTTCCTGAAACTTTAAAACACAGATTTCTAATTTCAGGTTGTTGGGGGTTAGAACAAGGTTTCATACATACTACATACTTCACAACTGACACCTGTGAAGCACATCCCTGCCATTACCTCATTTGATTCCGCAGGCTGTATCTGTTGTCCCCGGTGCCCACGGGACCACAAGGGAGCAACACTGAGACAAAATGCCCTGAGAACTGAAATGAATCCTTATTCTGTTCCTATGTTCTTTCCCATCTTATCTCTTCCTTCCCTCCTCACTCCACTGCCTTTGTTGTTTCCTATTTCAGACAATTTCTTAACCATAGGCCAATGAGAAGCAGGATGCAGATTACCTGATGCTGAAATTTAGAGGGATCCCGGCTGCTCACAGGAACCACACTTCCATACACGTGTAGCTCTCGGACTATGGAGACGCCTCCACCCAATTCGAATCGGAAAGTTTCCTCGGAGCACTTCCGCAGCCTCAGGAGGCCAATCAGAATGTCCTGTTCAGGATCTTCATAGGACAGGAAGGTTTCCCAGCCACCATTGGCAACATAATCTCTCCGTACCAACTCAACCTGTTGGATAAAAAGCCACAAAAAAACTCATTCAGAATTAGAGAACCAAGCTCATTTTTATAATTGTATGGATGTGTTTAGGCTAATGTTCAGCTAGGAACAAAGAATGAATCATCACTAATTATGGTCTTATTTGCCTCCTCTCAAGTAGAACAGGATTAAACAGGAGCTCATACCTTGTTCGTGGACAACTATAAATGGAGAACAATTTTACAAATATCTGAACTTAATTAACCTTGAGATTCTTACAGATACTCCCAGCTCAGTGAATACTTCTATAGAAATTTATGATGTCCCATGAATTGTCTCTAAGATAAAACTACAGATTAAATCACACGTTTGCTTTTAGAGCCCCCCCGTCCCTGTTTTGCCTTCAAATTGTCAGACACTCAATGGTTTCCTTATTTAGCCCTTACTTCTTCCATTAAAACCTACTTTTTATGTGTGTTTGGGGTATGTGTAGGGGGGTGATCTTCGTCTCTTATTTCTCAATGGGATTTAAGAAAGTATAACATAGCACAGGGCTTGTGAAATATGCCTAGTGAAGGAACAAGTATGCTTAAGTCCAATCGCTAGAGTGCAGGATGAATGATAGCTGCAGGGGGATTTCGGTGGTAGAGATCTACATAAATTCTGACTCCAACCCAATGTACAGATGATTCTATGAACACTATGGAGCAAGAGGTGTTCATTCAGAATTCTTATTTGGATAGGGATTTAACAGACCTATAACACCCTATAAATGGGTAGATCGTACTCAAAACAAAATAAACAACCCTCAGCTTAATGTCTGGTATATAATTAGATTAAGAACTTGTCAAAATGCTGTGTTGGGGTTTGGTGTACTTTTTCCCAAGAGGCCCGTTAATGTCAACAACAGTTCATGCTAAGAACAGAAACACTGATGCAGAGATCATCTATTCCAGCATTTCTCACATGTGGGTATGAAGAACTGTACCCTGTAGAAAACGTTGCACCAAGTTAGACATGATGGATGTATGAAAGTGAGGCTACCCTGAATGCCTCAGGGTACCGTGCTGAAGGTCTGAGGAAGCCAGTTAGTGGCTGCCAGCTACTCACTGAGTCATCATCAAAGGACAAGATCTGGAGGGTCACACAGAAGAGATCAGCAAGGCGCTCCACAGGAAGGCAGCCCCTAGTCCTAGGAAGCTACTCACACTTGAATGCATTCAGGTCAAATGACTGGGACTCTGAGTCGTCACTGTGCCCTTCAGGGTCACTGCAGACAGACTAGCGGCAGAGTGGAGCAGCCCCACCACAGAACATGTCCCACCCTGTAGTGCTGATGAAAAACAGGGCGCAGCCTTGAATTCCCTAACCTGGCTCTTCCATAACTCAGTGACTCTCATGCCTGACTTTCCTGACTTGCTATTCTCTGCTCTACCGAGTTATTCATTCATTTCTGGGTTCGCTCTGTGATAAGGTGGGGTCCTAGTTTGGGACGGATTTAAAGGAAACTGACCTGGTATGGCCGCACTTTGTGATGAATTTCTTGGATTCCAACCTCCCTGGTTCTCACATCTCGGCACTGCGAAAAACACCGAATAGTGACTCATTCAGTGTTCATTTAACATAAATCCTGGTCTCACGTCTGAACATAACAAACACTGAAACAAAGCATCTCTACTGAATTTGAGAATGGGAATTTATGAAGTTGTACAGTTTTCCTTTTAAAATGAATTCAGAATTCAAATATATAATCTTTGGGAATAAAGAACATTAAGTTAGACAGTTAGAAAATAGTTTTGTCCAAGAGATGTAACTGTTTGAAAAACACAACCCCAAAATATGATTGAAAATATAGTCCTAAAATATGAACACAGAAGAGCAAAAACAAATTCTTAAATTTGCAAAACCTTCCTTGTGTATGACATTAATATTTTCAATACCGTATCATTTTAGATATATAAAAAGATGCATATTAAAGGTATGTTTTCCTTTCAAAGAAAGGCATTGTGGAAGAAAGAAGGGGAATTAGGAAGGAAGGGAAGATGCAGAAAGAAGGTAGAGTCAAGTATATGACACAAGTTGAACCTGAACTACAGATGGCTCTTGGACATCCCCTGGGTATGCACAGCTTCTAGGAGATGATGTCAATGCAACGCCTAGTCTGCATGGCCAAGATCTGTAACAATCCTCACTCCTACTCCTCAACCCAGTGTGCATCCTATATAGCCTGACACATCATTTCAAAATCTTGCATTACCCAAAGGTATGTCCTATGGCATATTCTTCCCCTACAGAATAAACCATAAATATATTTTCAGGATTCTAACACTTTCTACTAGTGTGAGAGGATTGTGTTAGAAAATCTGACAATATCATGTAAGCAATTTTATTAACAATGCTTCTATAAGAGCTCATTATTCAGTTTTGCAAAAACAAAGGTATTTTGATGCTTTGGGAAACTTGCCCAGAAGGACACTCTGCTGACGTGGCCACCAGATCCTGCAGCTTATCTACTAAGAGTAGATTCTATCTCCCAGCCCAGCTCTATACAAGAGACTGTGTGTGTAACGGAGTTACCTGCCAGTCAACAGGTACCTGCTGCTTATACTTCTTGTTTTTTCCTGGGGCATGGTTCTGTTTGTTTGTTTTCTATAAGGCAGAGATGATAAGTATTTTCTGGTAAGAACGTTGCCTATGGGAATTGGTTTTTAGAGTCACTCCCGGATCACTCAGCAGACACTATCAAGGGTTAGGTAGAGCAAGGCTAAAGAAGACCAACAGATAGGGAGACTGGTAGTAGCCAGCCCTCCGTGTGGTGCTGCTAATATGTCTACATGTACTTGCTTATTGCTAAAACTGAAAACTTTACATTTAATTAATTAATTATACTATTTTGTGTTGAATAAACCAATAGTACTAAAAAAAAATTCTCTTCTGGACAATGTTCTAAATTTTTTTCCTCTATGATAATTTGAGTAAGCATAAAATAAGTCATGGGCAAGCCCACAAATGTATGCTGTGCTGGCCTTGGAACCATCTCTCTGAAAGCATGGTCTATGGTTGAACACAGTCAACAGATCCCCTCACCCTCTCCCAACCAACTGCATTCTGATGGCACAGCCTGACCCTTGGTGCCCTGGCCAGGCACCACTTATGGCTTATCTCTTCAGAAGCCCTAAGAAGTTTCTAGGATGCGTCATTTCAAACTCACTACTACCCCTAGAGACTGTCAAATTAACACCTTCCTTCATTCTGTTAGAGTCAAGAGAGAGAAGCTGCTTAGTAAATATAAAGCCAACAGGTCACAGAAGTCAGAAGAGGACAGAGACACAGCGGCTGCCTTGGTCACCACTCACTTCAGCTTCTACACGCTACACAAAACACCTATAACACAGATAAGCTTTCTGACCCAACTGGTAACAGCAATGCATGAGAGTGACAGCCTTGGAGATACATATGATGAGATTTCTTTTTTCTTTACAGTATACCTGGCAGTCACATTTACTCGTACCTGTATTCCAAGGTCTTTCATTCTTGCAAATGCCAGCTCTCGCAGATTGCCATGCTCTACTCCTGAGCTGACAAGGGGCATCGGAATATCTCTGTAGGAGAAAAACAAAACAACAAACCATCAGTTGTAGAAAATATAAACCACTCTCCACAGCAGTATGGCAGGGAAATTTGAAAATGAAAAATAACGAAAAGCCGCAAAGCCATGGAGCAGAAAGCAGAGGCAGTGCATCCTGAGGAGGAGAGGGAGCAAGGCTGAGAGCATCCCTATTCCCAGCTTTCCCATCTTCAAAGCTGATTCCACCCACCTCTGAGAGAGTTGGTGAAACACATCTAATGGAAATCACATTAGAGAACAGAGCATAGAGTCTGCTCAAATGCCTGGGAGCCAATGGGAAGGATCTGGGGTTCATAGACACCTGTACTAAACAAAACAAGAATGAAAAGCAATAGCCCTCAACTTACTGGAGAGAAGTAACACTTCTGATTCATGTACCATTTTGCAAACACTTTCTCTCCCACACAGAAGCTGAAATCACCAAGGTCAAAAGCCTGGTTTCGCTCTAACCGCTCTCACAGACCTTTCCCAGTTTTCCTCAACTCTAAACCAGAAGGGACTCTGCTTTAGGGGAATAAGATCTTGCCTAAGGCTGAGGAAATGAGATTTAGCTTCTGCATTGGTATAGCAGAGTGCCAGACATTAAGGAGATGCCAATCAGAAGCTGAAGTTAGGTGTTGTATTGTACTAGTCCAGAAAGCTGATCAATGAGCACAAAAAAGCATTTCACAGATCTATCAGGCTCTGAAATCCAGAGGGTTCCATGAAGGTACTATAGAGAGGCCCAAAGGGACATAAAAAACTGTTTTTGTTTTTGACTAACTCATTAGCATACATCATTTATGTACAGTTTTCAGTAAAATGATTTTTAACTTTAGCATTTTAGTCTCTTAAATTCAATATATACTTCAAAGTTGGTAATCAGAAAAAGAGTCATGCAAAAGTTTTGAAAGTAAATATTACTTAGCAAGGAATACACCCTTTTGCTTAAAATCTTTCTGCTTATATTACATAAGCCAAATATAAAATCTCCTAAGTGCTCCTCTCTAACACTGAAATATTTTATAGCAAATTGTAAGTGTGTAGAATATATAACAGTCATCAAATGAACATAATAAATATTTTAAAACTTAAAATATACTTCCAAACCCTTGTTATACATATTCTGAAATTAACCTTAGAGGATCAGTAGAGGCCATGCTGACAATACCTGACAAATACATCTTGTGTCTTGTTATTCATGATAGTTATGCCCTACATGGTTGCTATGAACAAAGCTAGAGTAACTGCCCTGAGGAAATGCAGGACTAGGGATAATTCAACTGATTAGAGCATAACCTTGCTTTGTGTGCATTTGTGCTACAAAAACCACAATACTGTAATAATAATAATTAAAAAAAAAACAAAAAACCACAATACATTTACCAGGAGGCTGCTCTATGACTCATAGGACCTAGCACAAAGTGAGAACATGTAGCCTCTTATTATAAAATTATTAACAATTTCAAGATGGTGACAGGGGTAGCAAGCCAGGTGTTAGGCCTGTGAGACTGCACGGGCTACATGTTCTTGTAGACGCCCATTACCATAGTAAACTTACAGGAATGCTACCAGTTCATAAAAGTCCTAAGTTGACGTCTGTCACTATAAAAATGAAGCACGGCTTTAATGGTCTTTGGTAGTGACACGCCTGGAGCACAGCAGATGGAAGCTCTCGGTTATTAAGGAACAGAAATGTGGCAACCACAATTCATGGAGATAGGATCCTTCACTGGAATGAGGAACACATTTCTGCACTGGCCACGCATCTTCTGCATGCAGAGCAGTGCATGATGGATCCCAACTCCACACTCAGACTGGGTTACAACCTGGGCCAGGCTGCTATAAATGGCTGACCTTGCTGCTGCATTGAGGTAGGAATTTAAATTCTTTTAGGTTTCTCTAAGTAATTTAATCTAGTCTCTTTCCTGGCATGAAGAGACATCACACATGCGAATATTGGCTCAACGGGTAATATTTCAAGCTTAGAGGTGCTAATATTTACAATTTGCTCATCAAAAACCTTCACAAGCAATGGTTAGAGCTGTTTCTGTCTGAAATTTCTCATATATCAGAAGCAAGTTTTGGTTGCAAATTGGTATTCCTAGTCTGACTCCTCATAGTGATTTAATATCATATCGAGGCAGACAGCTGTCAAATAGCCTAGGGGCAGCAGCGCTCTAGTGCAGAGCCCATCATGTGCCTGGACAGAATTTTACACTTAATCACTGACTACACTCCTCGGGGCTAGAATACAGAACCTTCCAGCAGGATGTAGTTCATAAAAACACCCAGGAAGATGCTTCTGACCCAACTGTCAGAAAGCTAAAAAGTATGAGACAGTTAAAAGCAGGCAGGGGCAGGGTACAGGAAACAATAACCAATGGAAACATCAAGTAATCAATTAGGAAGACTGACAAGCAGAAGGAAACCCTGAAATACAGTGCTAAAACACAGTCTCTAACTCTTTCACCGTGTAAACCTGAAAAGTTCATCTCTGCTAGGCAACTGTGGCAGGCAGATGTTATGAGGTGGAATGACATAGAAACAAAATTGAATTGCCAAAGGGCCAGGACAGAAAAGACAGCCATGACTTCCCTTGGCTTTGATTTCAAACAAAAACAAAGGAGGTATAGAATGCCCCAGGAGGAGGCTTTCGTGGTCACCAGGCTGCTTTCTAGAAGCCTGACCACTGCCTCCATATTACAGTGAGGTGCTTTAGATGTGCCTGGACCAGCAGCAGGTTTCTGACCTGCAGAACTAGCCTGATACTTTAAGACTGAACAGAATACCACTTGTCTCAGCCACTAACACTGCTGGACATCTAGCCTTCCTTCCCCTGTACCTTTATACACTTGATTCTGTGTATGTTTGTGTTTCCGTGTGTTGCTGTGTGCACACGAGTACAGCTGTTCATGGAGGCCAGGATAGGGTGTCAGATTCCCTGGAGCTGGAGTTACAGGCAGCTGTGAGATGCCTAGTGAGAATGTTGGCACGAGAACTCTGGTCAGCTGCAATAGCAGTACTTGCACTTAATGGCTGAACCATCTCTCCAGTCCCTTCTCTGCACCTTTGTAAAAGGGTTTATGTTGCTCATTTACATTTTCATTTAAAGTTTTGTCATCCAGATCTTGATACAAATTTCTTTCTTGAGGTTCAGACATAACAAATTCTACTTCAGACTGAGCATAAATTTTAATACTCCTTGAAATGAAACGTCAGGGTTTTAAACACACTCAATGCTATTTCACGCCAAGAATGTTGCTGTCAGATGTTCCGGTACTCAAGTGTCCCATTCTGGCAGGAACTGTCAGTTCCCTAGCTTCCTATTTGTCCAGGTAAGAGAATTCAAAGTGAGTGAACATTTATGAATTCCTTTTGGGGATTTTCTCTATAAAAAGCACTTTTTCTCCCCTCTGGATCCCATGACTTGTAAACTGGACACAAGCAAGCCATGTAAGAACATAATAATCAGATACAAGGCAAGAGCTAATCCCCACTAAGGGGAAATGCAAATCATACACCCTCAATGTAAAAGGTTACAGGCATGCAATGTTATAAACGAGATAAAACAGAAATGATTTACAAGAATTAGCATAATCTCTTTAGAAGCACTTATTAATTGTATTCATATACACAGCAAACCCCATCCCATTTATAGTTCTTTTTTCAAAAAAGACTTAAAGTATTAAAATGATTAAAAAATACATAGATCCATTACCATATGTAATTCTTTCCATAGATTATTCTACTATAAAAAATAAAAATTTGATACATACTGATTTTAGCTATAATGGAGACTAGGATAATAATTAAACGGGCTAGGCATGGTGGATGTGCCTTTAATCACAGCCCTTAAGAAGCACATAGAGAGGTTCTGTCTCAAAAGGAGGTAGGAGCTAGGGATGAAGAAAGACCTGAGTAATGGTTAATATCAAGTGTCAATTTGATGAGCTCTAAACCACTTGGAGTCAGGCCTCTGGGGATGCCTGTGTTGCCTGTGGGACAGTATCCTGACTAGGTAAATGGAGGTAGGAATACCCGCCCACTATGAGTGGCACCATTCCCTGGGGTGAGATCCTGTGCTGCATAAAAGGGAGAAAGTGAGATGAGCACAAAGGGTTGTCACACTTTCTGTGCTGCCCCAAACTCCTACTGCTGTGACTTCCTCAACATGTCACACTGTAGCCTGTGAGCTAAAAACACCCCTTTTTTTTTTTTAAGTTTTTTTTTTTCCAATTTATTTTTTTTAATCTCAGCAACAGGAAAGCAAATAAGACAGCCTGGAAACAGTCTAAATGTCTACTTAATGAAAGGACCAATTGCTAATAAGACAAATGGACATAAGACTATTATGCTGCCATTAAAGTATAGCCCTGAAAACGATATTAATCTTATTTATATTTGAGCACTTTTAATTATATAAGCTTTTAATATCTATATATAAACAGGCCCCAGTGTGATGCTCTGATATTTCAATTTATTGTAGAAAGTTTATTGCATTATTTAGTACATCTATCCCCCGATAGTGTCAATTTCCTATGATAAGAACACTCAGAATTCTTTCTTATCCTAATTGCCTTTAGGGAGGGGACAGGGCTAGGATTGAACCCTGGGCCCCACTTGCTGGGCAGATGTTATGCAGCTGGACTACACTTCAATCTCCTTTCCTTGACATGCAACTTTCCAGCATGCCTTCCTACTGCATCAACAGAGAAGCCACCCCTCACACTTAACTGCAACTGTGTTTCAATTGATGAAAATGGAGACCTAATGAGCACCTGCCTAGCTCTACTTCATACTCATGTGGGATCAATTTGCTTAGATTTCCACACACTAGTGAGATAATGTGGCCTTTGGTTCTCTGTATCTGGTGTATTTCATGCAAACACTATCATATTACCAGTCTCTGTAAAGATGAATACTCATGTAGGTGGGTCTGTCTTTATTTCTGTTGCTTTCATTGGTTAAATAAAGACTGCCTGGCTTGTAAGATAGGTCAGTCCTTAGATGGGCGGAGTAGACAGAACGGAAGTTCTGGGAAGAAAGGAAGTGAGAGAGTCAGACACCATGAGGCTCCTGTTGCAGATGGATGCAGGTTAGACCTTTCAGGTAAGTCACTACGTGGTGACTTACACACTTTTATAATGGGTTAGTTTATGAGGTGAGGGCTAGCCAAGAAAAGGCTAGTGATAATGGGCCAGGCAGAATTTAAATGTATATAATTCTCATGTTGTTATTTCGGGCATAAGCAAGCAACCAGCAGCTGAGTGGGCCGGCGGCTGGGGGCTGAGAGCTGGGTGTGGGGAACACAACACACACCTCTCCCCTATTTACAACATACTCATCCAACAAAGATGTTTTTGTAAACAGTATAAGCTCATTGTTAACACATGTGCTGATGGAATTTTAAGTTCTAAAACATTATAGTATTTGTGTGGACAGAGTACTGTGTGGCTAGCTATGTAGGCATTATACATTTGGAGAGTTAGTATATCATACCTTGCTGGAGCCAAAGCAAAATATCACATGGTTGAAAAGCAAGGTATGAAGCACTGACCTGACATCACAAACCACACCACGTAATCATGGACCACCATATGCAATCTTACACACTACCTCAGTATTGCACAAGTGGAGGCTAAATTTCCAATGACTATTGAGGACAAATGGGAACTTACAGTCTATATTAAGTTTGAGTAATTTTTAAGTGCAGTACAGCATTCCTCAGTATTCCGGAATCACAAAATGCTTGCTTCCACGAAGATGGCGCCATATACATATGCTTTAAATCATCTCCAGATGACCTATCACATCTCGCATAAGATAAACACTGGAGAGTCACTGCTACACTGTTGTTGTGAAGAACAGCAGGAGTAAAGTGTTCCTGTGCTCAGTGTAGCTTGGTTGAGGCCGTGGATGTAGAACTCAAGAGATATAGAAAACCAAATGTACATGGACTATCTGGAAATAAAAATGGGCAAAAACCAAATAGCAGAATGGTGAGATGGCTCGGCAGGCAGAAGTGCCTGATGATTTGAGTGTGATTCCTGGAGCCCACGGTGGAAAGAGAACTGACTCCTGAAACCTGCCCTCTGACCTCCATATCCTCTCAGTGACATATGTGTGTAAACACCACACACACACTCCTGAAAGTTGTCCTCTGACCTCTGTATGCTCACAGTGGCATATATGTGTAGAAACCACACATATACAAAGATAAAAATAAAAAGCCACATAGGAAAATATGAAACATGAATTTCCATGCAAACAGTCACATTAACATTTCAGCAATAATATCTAACTAAAAACATAAAATTAAAATATCTTGAAGAAATTCTACCCATGTTTACCAAAACCAATGTTTTACTGGACTAATTAGTTCATAGTAAGCTATACAAACCAAAATCTTTATGGATGAAAACTTGTATAAAAGTGTCACAGTTATATTTTAAAACATTCAAAATAAAAAATAATTTAAAAAGATAAAGTGGAAAGTATTATAAAAAATACTGTCTTTGAATTAAACTAGCAAAGGATTATTTTCAAACTTTGGTGAATCACCAGCCCTAAAGCATGGAAACTTGACCCCACACTGGCTAAAGGTGGTACTTCAGGCAAGCGCTGCTTGGAATCTTGTTCTCCTCAAACAGCTGTCCTTGGACTCAAGGGCATTATGACTCCACACCTTCAGGAGACCTCGCCATCCCCTGCAGTTATGAGGCAGATGGTGTCCCTCAAAGGCAGAGAGCTGCACACTTGATAGTCCTTCTCCCTCAGATACTTCAAATATGGGGTTACTGTCACCCCCTAAATCCTTATTGTCTCAGTTGGTGCAGGCAGGATAATGGTCCGTGATGCCATATCCTATGGTACCTGAAATGAAGCTTTTCATATTACCCAAATGTCTCTGCTGCCCTGACTCAGGAGTAAGACAACAGGAGGCTTTATCGTCAGCTCCTTTCATTAGAAGACCCTGGTTCTCAGGGGTGGGTGTGGAACTGGCCTCTTCTGTGACTGGATGGTGCAGACAGACAGACAGACACATGGACTCTTGCCTTGGCCTCTGCTACTGCTCTCGCAGTGTCCCTCTTTCCTGCTGTACTAATTAACATCTGGGAAGCAATGCCTAATCACAGAAGAAGTTCAGATAACTATGGTTCCTGACCTGCCAGAGAAGAAGTAAGACACGGCAAGACTTGGTATACTCAGACATTTCATATGAGCAGATTCTATCACAACCACAAAACTGCCCCCAACACACACTCTGCTGTTGCTCTCTGACCCCAACAGAGTTGCACCAGCATCTTAACAATGGCCTTCAAGCAAAAGGGCCCAGTTTCCATCTTGTATTTAGTGGTCACGTTTCTTCAGTCTCCATCAAGCAGAACTAACTCCCTGACCCTGATACTCTGGTTATTTTCTGGAATGTGCACCTCCTTGGGTTGTGTAATACTGGCTCATGATTAGACTCAGGTACAGATGCTGGGCTGTGGTGTTGATTGGCCCTAGCACATGGAACATAGCCCATTTCGTCGGTTTTGGATAATGGTCAGGCTTCTCCCATGCCGTGTGACTCTTTTTTACTTTGTAATAAGTATATTGTGGGGAGCAACTTCAACTACGTTTAGTCAATTTTAGCTCTTTGGTAGGTAAGCAGTCAGTAGGTATTCCATTCTCTCAGTCTCCACCAACACTGAAGAAGTGAATCAGACCCACTGTTCCTACAGAGCACATGGGGCTAGGTTCCTATGAGCTTTCTTTTTTTTGTCAACCACCAATAAGTAATTGCCTGTCCTCTGCATTTCTGTTTAAAGACACCTTATTTAATATATATAGTTGATTGATTCACACTGAACTCATGGCCAACAGGTCCCTCTTGGGCCTTCTCAATAAAGGTTCCCCAGCACCTGCTATTCCCTCTGTAAGCCACTTCACAGCCTCCCAGCACTTAAGAGCAACAGGCAGCACTTGAGCACTGTGTTTGGAGGTCATTTTAAAGAGCCAATTCCTAACTAGCTCACAAAAATCTGAAAAATGTAGCATTTAGCAGAGTGCAAAAAGAACCCTTGTTTACAGTGTGATGGCTGGAGAGCGGCAGAGAGGCACTGTTCTGACCTCAGCTAAGAGTGTGTACATGAACAACCCAAATCGTTCCCTGTTCTGAGAATGATTTATGGCAAATGTGCTGCAAGGCCAGAGTCTGAGTCACACAATTTTCTAGTAGGCAAATTCGCAAATACAGAATCTATATGTAATGAACACTGCTGATATTATGCTTTTGAGGCATACAAATTACTGACCTAATTAAGATTAGCAGAATAGATCAAAGGACTCGTACCTTATTCATTTGGTTATAATTTATTAACACACACATCTCCATGTATATACTGTGTGCACATGCACATGGACGCCACAGAACCGCTGGTGTGGTTCCTCAGGTGCTGTCCACATCCTTTTGAGACAGACTCTCTGTGGTCTGGAATTCACCAAGTAAGCTAGGCTGGCGCCTGCCTCTCTCCCCAGTCCTGAGATTACAATCATATGTGACTGTGCTAGACTTTATTTGGATTCTGGGGACCACAGTTAGGGCCTCATGCTTGCATGGCAAGTACTTTAATGACTGACCCATCTCTCAGTCCCTCAATATATTTACTTTGATGCTCAAATTGCCCTAGAATTTGCCCAAGGTACCTATTCAAGTTGTTCTTACTTTCCTGGCTCATGGATAAGTGGATAATGAATACAATCCTGGCAAAGAGGACTGGGCATACTGTCTTTAGTTTCTACACGGCATTCCTGATAATCTATTTGTAATTTAAAAAAGAATTCAAAATTTGTGATATCCAACCAGAATACTCCTTTAGAGAGCATCAGTTATCTGGAGAATGAAAAGTAACACACACCTTTGCACTCGGTACACACGAGTCCACGGGGGCACGAGGGCTAGGATCCGAGCCACCAACTCGACCAGGTCACTGGGAGAATAGCTCCTGTATCGTCCCGATTTCCACAGCTCATACAACCCAGTTCCACGGATCACCAGGGTAGGGTACAGCTTCAAACCATCAGGACGAAAAGCAGGGTTCTCAAAAAATTCCTATGGACAGAGAACCAAAAATTACCCCTCCATTCGTTCTGTCCCCACAGGGAAGGCTCACGCTCATGCCAGCTTCTCTCCACCTGCAGCAGGCCTGGAGCTGCCCATCCTTTCTGTCAAAAAGTGGACACGAAATGACAAGATGTCACCATCCAAAACTCCAGTCTGTGCTGCACTAAACAGCCCTCCTGTATAGCCTTATCTAGGCTGCCACCAGTCTCACACTGAGCATTAAGAAGCCTCCTTCCTTCCTTCCAGATGACAGCATTTTTAATGGTATATATGACTGTTTAAACTTTTGAAAAATTGTGGAAAAAAAATAAGTAAGTCCCTTCAAAACCTACAATGTAAACAAAGGGAAAACAAACAAATCTCTACAATGTTTACAAGAGGGCCCTTTACAGAGAAGGTTGGCTGAGCCCAGGATGTCACACTTTTGTCAGCCCAGCTGGCACCACTTCTGACCTGGGCTAACAGTCCGTTTGTTAACTGACACTGAGCAATCACCTGGGTCATCTACTCTGGCACAGACCTCTTGTATCTTACAGTCCCACCTGCTGTTCCTTTATCTGGGAAGCAGCAGGGCGATACCAGGCTTTGTCCTTTCCAGGACTTTGCATGGCCCTGATGCTAATCTTGACTGTGCTTCATTGTAGTGGACAGAGGTGGGTTCACAGTCCCATCCTTCCCACCCCTGCACCTGTCAGGATCCATCCAGTCAGCAGTACTCTAGCTCTGTTCTGTAAATTTTTAATCGTGCTTTAAAATCTTTGTCTGCACTATTCTTGCAAACCTTCCATGGTTGACATTGCTTTTCAAATAATGTAGCTATAAGGGTTTAGATTTCATTGACAGTCGCCTTCCTGAATGCTGTATTCCTGTACCATGTGGTCTTAGAGACATTCTTTTGTTAACTGTGCGATTTCCTTTGCAACATTTCTATCAGATCTCTAATAAATATTTTAGGCACCCACAAAAAGCATGCAGGCAAGCCCTTCTCTGCCTAACCTGAATCTACAATGAACACATGCCATCAGAAGAGTATTGGTTCCAGGCAACACAAGGGCTGCTACGTTCCTTCTGTAAAGACGAAGCTAGACTGAATTGCTCCTGGACCCATGATTAAACGTGGGAGTTTAAAACATGGGTTTCTCTCTTTCTCCTCTAAAATCACAGGGCATGATGAAACACTTTTAAAGAAGTATAAACTTAGAAGGACAAAGAACGAGAAAGGAGATGAGGGGGCATGTGGGATGGCACCACGATATGAAAATAGGAAACAGATGAAGCCTGGCACACAGCTTTGAAAGGGAAGAAAACTGTAAGTTAAGAGGCTGATGAAGGCCAGTTCACCACACCACAGTCTCATAAAGCTCACCTATCAAAAGGCCCAGGCAGACTGGAACAGACACAGAGAAAAATGAACCCTGGATCCATGCCTGAGCACAGAAGGACTTGTCTCTATTTCCTGTGCTGGCCGAGAAGCTTCCCCCCCCCCCCCCTGGGGACATGGGACTATAGGATTCTGGCCAAAAAGAATGAGGACAGAAAAGCCAGCATTCCAGCTGACAGGCCATGTGCCTTACCTATGCCACCTACCACCATATGGAAGTAAATGTTTTTAACCTACCTCATCTCCATGGAAATGTGAGTGTGCCTGTGTTACGTGTGCACAAACAACCTCAGTTCCCAAAGCCTAAGCATTTTATAGTTAAAAAAAATTATTTTTTAATGTGTAAAAGCATTTGTCTACATGTATGGCTATGCACCACATGTGTACCTAGTGCTTAGGGAGGCCAGAATAATGTGTTGGATCCCTGGAACTAGAGTTACAGATGTTATGAGCTGCCATGTGGGTGATGGGCATAGGATCCAGGTTCTTAATCACTGAGCCATCTCTCCAGCCCCAAGTCTAGGCATTTTAAAGCCTGAAAAAATATATTAAAATACAGTTTTTGTCTGACAATGGAGAGGTAAGTAACCATTATTTATTGTGTTCCTAAGATTTTGGAACAGGTTTTGGAGCTTTGAGAATGGAAAACACAAAAGTAAACAAGCAAGAGCAGAGAGGTGCAGGGAGCGTACAGAGGCAATCTGGGTCTGCTGGTTCAAGGCAATACTTACTATAAACTGCTCAATGTCTCTCTCTAGGCCCACATTTGGCAGGTCAGGCATCATATGAGCTACCACTTTGAAACCACAATCTTTGGCCAGGTGGAATGATTCACATGTTGCCTTCACAGTGTGGCCCCTGGGAAGAAAATGCATGACCTGTTAGACAAATAAATGGACAATCAAGTTAACAGGGGTAGGGGTGAGGTGGTGAGGAGGACAAAAACAATCCATGAGACATAGTCACTTGGCTGGGAACAGAACCCCAGAACTCACTTTTACACAGCTATTAGGGAGGCCTGGAGCAAAACCACTGTGCTTCTAAGACACTGCTCAGAAATCTTATGCACTTGCTCAGAGGACTGGAAGCAAATAGGTAAGGGCCACTGTGTACTCAGATGACATGGCTCAGCACCATCTGTAAAATCTGCTTGTTACTGTAGAATCGACATTAAACAAGGACCATACAGAAGCCAGGCATGGCTGATACTCACTGAGAGTCCTAGTACTTGGGAGGTAGAGGCAGGAGGACTCAAGATTGTTCTTGATCCCAGTGGAACATTCTACTGGTGAGCCCTGCTCTAAAGCACACTTTTAGTTCTTTAGAGCATCCACAGTGAAACCTCTTTCTCCCTTCCAAGGCTCCTGGACTTCCCTCCTAGCAGTCACCAAACAACACATGCTGCTTTCCAGGACTTCAGGGTTTCCTGCTTAAATTACTCCAACAGCCGTGGCCAAGTCTGTCTCTTGTCAGCCCCCTTTAAACATTGCCCATACCGGAACAAAAGGGCTCTTACTTAAATGTAGGCATACTCCAATCTTAACTTCCAGCCTGCCTCCTGATTAAAAGTCCAGCTTGGGGGGCTGACTTCCTGGGCCCCTCATAGTCCAGCCTCCACCTGCCGTGTTCTCCCATGCTAAATCATCTTTCCTTCAGGGCATGCAGCGAGTCTCCTCTGGGCCTCAGCTTACATGTCATTTCTTCAGGAAGCTTCCCTGGCACAGCCTATGATACTATACTCTTCAGCAGCCTTCCTGTGTCAGACCGTCCCTACATGCTTGCTTTGTTCAGGTTCCTCGTGTTCCTATGTGTAGGTACAATACCTATTAGATTTAGATTTTTCCTGTGCTTAAAAATATTCAGCCAATCTCTGTTACTTAAAGAACCAAGTCCTAGGGCTATCATTCCTCTAGGCTTTAAGTATGGACCAGTGTTTCCTTAGCTCCCCTTCACAACCCTGGTCACGTGAAGTGACCCGCCAGGTCCAACTCAACACATCTTCCTCCTGAAGCCTCCTTTGACACTCTGAGTCAGTGGTAGTTGCTGCCAATAAAATCTGAATGTCTCTGTTCGTCCACCAAGGGGGAAGTGATGTACACATTTTCTCGTACACTTGACCTTCCCTTTGTATCCCCTCTCTCTGGATCAGGAATACACTTCTAGACAGAAGGGAATGACAAATGACTACACTGAACATGAAGGCACGAGCAGATGATCTGAGGAGCATGGATGGGAGAAAAGATTAAGAAGGCAAATACTTTACTCTGAGACTGGAATCAAGGAAGAAAGGTGAGTACAGAGATAGAGAAAAGCCAATGGGCAGAGGAAACTTGTGCTGGCCACCTGCCACCATCTCACCTGTTGGTATCCCTGGCCACATCTTCATAGACACTTTGCACCCCGATCTCCAGCCTCGTGCAGCCATAAGTCAACATGTCGCTTAGATGCCGCTTCATGCAATAATCAGGTCTGGTCTCAATCGTAATTCCAATACATTTTGTGAGGCTTCTCTCAGAGTACCTGCAGAGCAGAATTAAAATGACTACACCTGCCATAATCTGGGGTCATTTCTTTCCAGCCTGCCTTCTCTTAGTCTTTCCAGGATCAGACAGTAGCTAAGTGTGTGGGCTCTGGAGCCAGATAGTGTAAGTTCAAATCCCAGCTCTGCTATTTCCTCACCAGGCACACAGTAATTCTATTAAGCTCTCTGGCCTTGGTATCTTCATCTACAAAATGAAGGTAACAATGGTACCCACACTTCACAGAGCTGACACGACTGTACCGGCGCATCCTCATGTCATTACCGTTATCATTATTATTCATGCGCAGTTAGCTGCAGCCATAATCGTCTTGAAAACAGTGATTTCAATGTGAAAAGCTATTTCTCAGTTCCTAGCAACCGATTTCACATAAGCAAAACCCATCTGCATTACTTATTTTTCACCGCATCGTAGAGCCATTTTAAATACAAGAAACAAAGGGGAGAGGGGAGCAGCGTGGGCTGTAGGAATCATTTGGGTAAACCGTCTAGCTTCTAGGAATGTGCAAAATTAGGGAGGATTTTTTTTTTTTTTTTTTTGTCTCACCAAGTTTAGATACAAGAGTGTGAGGACCACCTTGGATTTAAGTTATCTGAGACAATGGCCTTACTGCTGGCCCAAGGTCACATCATCTGTCAGGGAGCTGGTGAGGTGGGGTGGCAGGAATTCAGTGATGGAGGTCACTGTGGTCAACACTGGCCCCTGACTGAGAGGTGTCCTATCACTCCACTTACCTTAGGAAGACATTGAAGCTCAAGGGGAATAGACATCTTACTCAAGATACACAGGGAATAAAATCCAAGTTAAGAGTTGAAGGCAGGCCTGTCTGTCTCGGCATCTTTAGCCTCCTAACTGACCTTTCTTCTCTGCTCCTGTTCTCACAGGCTGAGTGGGAAGACCAGGGGAAGCTTTTGGCAGTTATTTATTTTTCTTCTTATTCTAAAGGAGTTTTGAAAAGCAGACATTATAATGATTTGTAACTTAGTTTCATTTCTTCATTTTTATGTGTCAATTAAAATTGACTAATCTAAAATTATAATAATTACTCAGAGTGTGAATAATCACCGAGCCGCAGGACTGGCTGTACATACAATCTCATCTAACACACTGGAAGTGTTTTATATGACGTGACATCAGCGGAAACATGGAGGAAATAGACAACCTAAGAAATGAATAAGAAAAAGCGCTCACAGCTTATCAAGTGCTGTTTAGGATAGGGCAGTAACTCCTCTGTCCTCTCTCAAACTTCTCAAAGCCCTATGCCTGTCAAATAGTGGACACCAAGACACGGAGGACAGGAGTACACATTGGCACAGGACTGACACAACTCACCTGGTCCCAACAGCAATCACGGGCTTAAGGGAACTATATAAAATTAAAAGAATCAGAAGGAAAAAAAGAAAGAGAAAAAGAGAAAGAAAAGCTAACCAACCACTGTGGAGAAAGCAAATTATATAGATGGATGAAAGACAGAAGCTAGAACGCTCTGAGTGTATTTCAAGAGAGTAACTGAAAGCACCCTGGCACCCAGATTCTAACATGTGCCACAAACCTTCCTATTAACTGGTATTTCTCAAAAGCTACGGCCTTAGGCAAGAGAGCCTGGGCAGGGTGACAGCTCCATCACTGGGAAAAACCAGAGTTAGTAGGCAGCAGCGGGGACCTGCCCAAAGGAGGCTGTCACTAGCATGATACTGCCACCTTGAGAATCAAAACACAGTACAGGACACAGAGGCAAAAGTTACTCTCAAAAACTTAACTCCATCTCAAAAATGTCTTTCCTCTAGGGAAACGTGGAGAAAGAGAAACAACTCACATTTTAAAAAGCTAGTGGTGGCGCATGTCTTTAATCCCAGCACAAAGGCAGACGCAGGTGATCTCTGAGATTGAGGCCAGCCTAGTCTACAGAGTGAGTTCCAGGACAGCCTGGGCTACAAAGAAACCCTGTCTCAACCCCCCTTCCCCCCAAAAAAACCCCACAAAAACCAACCAAACAAAAGGGTCAGTATTTTAGAGTTCCTTTCAGAATTATATTTCTATCTGGAAAAGCAATGAAGTAGAAATTCGAATCAAATTTGAACAATAAAACAACAGTGTGGTATCTTCCATGAGCTACAGTGACTGTTGTTGCTATGGAGTCCGCTACTTTAGTAAACCTGCTGCCTCATTTAAGAGATGGAAGGATGTCCATGGGACTATTCTTTCTCGTATGCTAGTATGTGTAGACAAGATGCTACTTAGCCTGAGCATTTCAGGGTCTGCTTCATAACCCCCCTATCATTTAGCCAGCCACTTAGCCAGTGAGCCTCTCTTTCAGTACTGCAGTCAACTCCTTACCTTCATGGGATTTAGACTTCTTAGATTCTGGGGCAGAGAGGAGTTGTTTTTCCTTCTAAGAGACAGAACCAGGACTTGGACTCAGTCTTCCTGCCAGGTCTACTGCTTTTTAATGCAGCTAGAGGGTTGTCTTAGGAAGACTGCAGGGCTGCACTGAACCTACACATTTTCTGCAGGTTACAGCTATGTAAGAAGCTCATGCCCTCTAAGAAACACAACAAGTCAATAATGTACACTGCAGGAGCTGTTCACAGTGGGCAGGGAGCAGGGCAAAGGGCAAGGAGAGTCTCACCTTAGAAAATAAGAGCAACAAAACCCAAGCCACCCAGTTCTCAACTCTGCTCAAAGACATTTCTTATCCGGTGACATCTCAGAACCCTTGGTGAGTGCCTTGTGTTCATCCACACTACAAAGCTGGTCTGTTATTCACGGCTATGTCTGCTTCTCCTTTTAGACGGGGAGCTCCCAGCAGGCCCAACAATGTTCAGTGACTAACAGCTTAGGAGTTCTGTACTAACTCCTCCAATCAAAACAAAGAAATGAACATGAAGGATGAATAAGCGAATCTGCTGCAGCTGGGACAAAGGAGGTCTCTCTCCCTTCCCACAGCCTCCATCTTCCCTCTTGCAAACAGTAGAGGTGCCTGGACAAACTAAAAATCTATTAGTTTTTAATCCCAGATTTGCTTCCCAGTCAAGCTATAGAATCCCAAACTCAATTCATTCTAGCTAAACTGAAAAGCAGATGAGGACACACAGATGAAACACTAGCTTCCCGTGTTCACAATCTACCAACTCTTCCCGTCATCTACAGGCCCCAAATGAGTTGTTCTTTGGACTGAGGAAGATGTGCTCGGACTGCTGACACCTGGGTTATTACTGAATGCTTCAGAACAAAGGTCCTTTTATAAAACTATTGCCATACCTGGAAACTCCCTCAATAAAATCTGGTACTTCTCACAATCTGTGAAGCTCTAGACTTAAGCCACTGGGCTTAGAGGGTTCATCCGACCCCCTTTTGGAGATCGTAATCCAATTTCTTTCTAGAGACTGGTTATGTTAATAGGATCTAAAAGCCAACAGTCTCTGCCCAATATAATTGAAAAAGCCAGAGAACTTTGATGTTTAACAAGTACTACCAGGAAAAGCTGAGCTGCTGACACTGAAGATGAGAGAAAACCAGGCACCCCATCACACTAGTCATGGCTGATGACACATAAAGCAGCCCTTGACATTCTTATTTTTGATTCTTTCCACAGCTTAATGTTTTATAGTCATGATGAGATCGCTGAGGGACCAAGGGTCCCACAGTAGGAACAGAAAAAATGTCACAGGTATGGCATGCTTTTACTGTCATACCCATACTGGAACTTAGGGGCTAAATGCACAGGTGGATCACCCAAAAGCTGCCCTGACAGAGGTGATGGCTCAACAATACTCCAATAAAAGTCTTCACATCACAAATGTCAGAGACGATCACCCAGGGGACACTTTAGTCCCTATTTTATTTTTCATGACATGAGGGAAAGTAGAGCACAGAATATGTGCTTATGGCAGAGGACAAGGCCAAGTGAGGAGAGAAGTTCACCAGGCACAGAGCGAGTAAGTGTTCCTGACTTCCAGCTACCTGGGCACCTGAAGCAGGAGGCCAGGAGGCCAAGATCAACTTCGTATGGAAACTTCATGAGGACATTTCCACTCCACAGCCACCAAGTGCCTCTAACCTTCAGGTAATGTCCTTACTATTTCCTCTTAAGACATTCTCTATCAAAGGATACAGAGAAAACCAACTACACAGAATCACAAGAGAATGGAATTCAATGAAATGATCATTCTCTGTTAGCGAAAACTAAAATATGGGGGGGGGGATGACTAAACTAGCAGACATAAAGCCAACCAATATAGATTAATTATCACTAATTATACCAAATGTTAATACCACCAAACACTGCAATTAAATGGGGCACATTATCAAAATGGGCAACTCTGTCTACTCCCTGCCCCCACAAGACCCAAGTACTGTCGGTTTCTGTCTAGAAGAAACCCAATTGCTCTATAACAGCACACAAGGGTGGAAAGTAAGCCAACGGAAAGATACCCAGGGCTAACAGGAAGCACACGAGGCTATATGACAGAACTAACATCCAATAAGGAGTCTAGTGGAGGCTGTCAGGTTTGCCCTGCCACATCCTTCCTATCGCGTGCTAAAACTATAGCCTGGAACCTCCAAAAGCACGAGCAAGGACAGCAGAGCTTTTCTGCCCAAGCTGATATATTGGGTGCTGCAGTGTCACATAGCTCACTGATGCTAACACACGAGGCTGTGCAAACAACAGACACGGCAGAATTTACTTCCTTGCCAATACGCATGCCATGATTCACTAAGAGGGAGCACACACCTGGGCCATAAAACAAGTCTCCACAAATTAAATATAAGACAATAAAAAAAACCCTGAAATTGAACTGCATAGGCACTCTGAACAAAATGAAATCAAACCAAACCAGTAAAGTATCAAACCAAAACCTCACTGTCCCAAAATACAGAAATCAAGCAATTTCCATATAATCCCTGGAATTGGAGAAGAAATAGAAAAGCTATTATGTAAAAATTTACAACGAATAATTAAAATATATTACAATAATAATTTAAAATATAAAAATGCATAGTATTTGCATAAAGAAATGCCTAGAAGTTGGGCAGGTGGATCTCTGAGTTTGGGACCAGTCCGCTCTACAAAGTGAGATTCTATCTCAAAATAAGAAAGAAAGAAAAAGAGCAGTCTAAAAAAAAAAAAAAACCCCACTTTCAGTATTAATATTAGAATAGTCACTAAAAAAGGAACGACCCAGGGGCTGGAAATGTGACTCAGTAGTTAAAAGCAGGTGCTACTCTTGCAGAGGGCCTGAGTTCAGTTCCCAGCACCCCTTACTCCAGTTCCAAAAGATCTGACATACCTTCTGGCTTCTGTGGGTACCTGCACACACATGCATATACATACATACATGTAGACAGACATACACATAAAATAAAAATGAAAGAAAATAAAAAAGCACAAGCAATACATGTCTTTACTGAAGATTGCTAATAGGAAGTAAAGGAAATCTAAATAAGTGAGGAAACAGGCCATTTCATGACTGACAACTCGTCAACTCCCTAGAGACTGTGTCCTATCATTTGAAAACACCCTAACTCTATCACACTTTGCCAGCTGATTCTGAATTTTACAAAGACATGGAAAGGGCTCAGCCTATCTACAGCAATCTTGCAAATCAATTACAAAGTCGGAGGATGTATATTATTTGTCTTCAAGATACACTAAGACGCTACAGTAATCAAAACAGTGCAGTACTGGTCTAAAAGCCAAAACCTGCCAGTGGCAATGCACTGTGTACTCCACGGGTATAGTCCTTTGATTCTAACAAAGGACTGAGAAAATCTAAACGGGAGAGGGGAGCTTTAAAAAAAATCATCTTGAAACAATTCACTTTCCATACTGGAAAAAAAAATATTACACCTCATAGTACACATAAAAATTAATTCGAGAGGGGATCAGAGAGCTAAATGTGAAGATGGAAATTTTTAACTAGAAGACAACACAGGAGACTAACCTTGTGTTCTGAAAACACGTGGTTTAGTAACAATACAGAAAGCAATGGTAAGAAAGAAAAAATTGGTCATATTAATTCTGCCCCAAGAGATCATCAATAGAATAAATAGTCAAGTACAAATGGAGTTCCTGAATCAAGGGCACGTAACACTCTCCTACCACCCCCTCCCCAAAAAAAAGAAAAAAAAGAAAAAGATTAAACACTTCACAAAGGAAATATAATCAGACAGCATAAGCGTACATTCAAGTGCTCAATGACATTAGTCATCAGGAAAATGCAAATTAAAACCACAATAGATGCCATTACACACCCACCAGAATGGCTAAAATTAAAAGGACTGACAACAGCACGTACTGGTGTGGATGCAGAACCACCAAGTGCTCCCCCACTAGAGGTGGGAGTACAAACTGCACAACCATTTCTGGCTGGCAGTTTTTCATAAAACACTAACAAACCTAGCAATTTCCGTTACTACCCAAGAGCAATACATACGTTTAACCATAAAACAACTTGAACAAAAATAGTCACAGAGTTCTATTCGTAAAACTGTAAGCCACAAGCAGCCCCATGTCCACTGACAGAAGGATGGATACACACACTGTGGTCCGTGTACTAAAAGTGAGCAACTACAGATGCACCTAATAACACTGTTCCGGGAAAGAAGCCTTCCACAGGAGACTACGTGATGGGCATGGGCATGGTTCACCTACAGCCAGTGGAAAAAAAAACCCCAAAACTACCAGAACTGCCAATTCTAGGAGGTAAAGGTGAGGGAGGATTTTCTGAAGGAGCATAAAGTAACTCTGGTGACACAAATATTCTGCATTACTTATCTATTTTTTCAGGGTCTTGTTAAGTAGTTCAGGTTTGGCCTCAAATTTGAGACCCCCTGCTTCTGCCTCTTGGTTGCTGGGATGACACCACAGTTGGCAATGTTCCGAATCTTACACAGGTCTGTCAAAAGCACACCAAGGTAAGCTAAGTCTGTGTATTCTGCTGTGTATAAACTCACCTCCAGGGAAAACCACCACACTGAATGCTACTTAATATGACACGGGCAGAGCATCTAGGGGACTGCAGAGGGGGCGGAGCCAGTTGCTTCCAGGCCTCGGAAGGCTGCTTTTGCTTCCTTCACAGCCCAGGTAAGAACATGGAGTTCTTTGGGGTACTTAGCATTTCCTAGCATTCTAGCTTTCCCAAGATATGCAAGGACACAGTTGGAGGATTTAAAGCCACTGCTGAGGGAAAAGAGGAAGGAACGGATATGAATTTAAAAATCCATGAGGAGAAGGTATGACTCATTGGCTTCTCGTGGGTAACTACCCTCTGAAACTGCATCTTGTGAAAACAGTCAAGGTGTACTGAATGTAAAACGGGTTCTGGGCAGAGCTGATTAAAAAGGAATAAAACTCCTTTAGAAGATTGTTCCGAGCTATCTGGCAACATTCGCACTCTGGTGACTGGTGACTCAGAGGCACTATGGTCTTTTTTCCCAAGTGAAGATGTTTTATGAGATGACAGTACTCAATAACTGTCAGTCTCTGGAGACCTGAAGAGGTTCAGTCGATGGGATAGTGATTACCAGTGGCCGGCTGGATTCAACAACATTCCCAGGGGCCAAGCCTGAGCTGTCCTTGAGCAGACCTGTGTCTCTTTCTGCCTGCAAAGGTTTCAGACTTCTGGCTACCAGCTGACCACAAACAATAACCAGGTTCATACTCTTGGGCTCTTTTGAAGTCTAATCCCAATCTTTGCAGTTAAATAAACAAACAAACAAGCAAACCTTTAACTACCCAGGTTAGACAAAGGAAGACCAAGGAGGGACACTTGAGTCTTTAGTGTGGCCCTCAGGATGCTTAACCTTCAACACTGGTGGCTTGCCTGCCCCCACACAGAACTGTAAGCCTAGTTTAAAATGAACCCGTGAGCTGGGCGGTAGTGATGCACACACACCTTTAATCCCAGTACTTGGGAGGCAGAGGCAGGCAGATCTTCGAGAGCTCAAGGCCAGCGTGATCTACAAGAGCTAGTTCCATGACAGCCAGGGCTACACAGAGAAACCTTGTCTCCAAAAATCCAGAGACAACACCTTGTCCTACTGAGCAAACTAACATCAGTGCTGTGGCTGGGCTGTGCAATGAGGAAATGTCTACCATGGTTCAGTAGTGAGTCAGCTCCACGAAGGGAGTTGAGCTCCTCTGGGCAACAACTTCCAAAAAGAACACATCAGACCAAAACCAGTTTTCCTGGGCTCTTCTTTCATTCACAATGATGCTAACATTTGAAAACAGTTTTGTTTCTAGCTCAGTTCAGAAACTACTGCCTCAAATGACATGAAACGTCACTTTATTATAACTTAAAACTTTATGATAGGGAGTTGTATGAAGAACTGACCTCAACAAAGCAAACAAAAGCTCACAAATTGGCACTTTTCATATTGCCTCACAAAGGACAGAGACGGGGGAGAGGGGGCTCCAGCCCAGTGGGCTGCAGAATAATGGAGCGCAGTGCCACCCTGAGGTGGCTTCATGGCTCCTGGCTTGCACTTTTATTATTTCCTAGGAGCCATTCATGAGATTTGCTGCAATGAAGGCTCAAGTCAGTAACATTTTTTAAAGCTAAAAGCACAGTGCCCTCTTGAGGTAAAGAACAGAACAAGCCTATGCCGGGGCCCAGAAGAGGCTTTGTTCCCTCGTGGGCTTTTTGGACACACATTGTGATCCAAATCGAGTCCGTTATAACATAAAACCCAATTTTTAATCACAAAAATGGATGACTTATGGCCAAATACTCTGAGCACCAAAACATTTAGCATCAAACTGTAGCAAGATTGCCAACATTTCAGTTGATGAAACTGTCAGAGCAGCTGCATCCCAGAAACTCTGCATTTGCTTGTTCAGCCTGCTCCATAAGTGCCCAGGGCTCAAATCCCACATGGAAAAACTCAGAGTCAATTCACAGGAGAGGTATGCCTTAACACAGATATAGTTGAACTTCACATATATAAACACACGTACGCACACGCACGCACGCACGCATGCAAACACTGTAAATATGGCCAGCAAGATGGCTTATCTGTGCCATGTATCTGTAATCCCAGCTTTTCTGCTGTGAGATGAGAGACAGACGAGGGTCACTTGGCAGCTCAAGGGCTTGAAAGCTTGGAACATGCAGCTCAGCAGCAGACTAAAGAGCCGCCACCGCAGCACAGCAGAAGCAGGACTGAAAGCTGTCCTCTGACCTCCACATAAGCGCCATGCTATACACCTGCCCATCATACACACGCAGAAGTATTTAATGTAAGTAAATAAATCTTCCCAAGCTTAGGGACATATAGAGCCCTTTTCTCAACACAGATTTCTTAAGTTGAAGGTGTGTATTTGTGTGTGTGCACATGTGTGCACACATGAGGAGCCCAGAGGACAACATTAGGCTCATTCTCAAGAGAGAAGAAAGAGGCAATGGTATTGAAGGTAACACTGCTGGGGTTGTTAGAAGCAAAAGAGCTCAGTTGGGAACCCAGAGTCTCTCCGGCCACTATGTCTCAGTCTTGAACTAATGGAGGCTAGTCCCCAACATCACACCTTATCTAAATTTATCACATCTGACTCTTGAGTACGAAGAGGAGTGAGCTGAGTTACATCATCACTCCCCTAAAGTTCGCAGATTGAGGGTTTCACTAAGAGAGACTCATAATTCATGAATGGCCAATGTTTTGAAGGAGCAGTAAAAATAGATGCCATCTCATCTAGCTACTGAGGTCCCTGTGGAACAAGTCACATACCCAGAAGTCTAGATTCAGGGAACAGAGTTTACCAGTATTTATCAGTCAAACACAAGCACTTGCTCACCACACATTCTCCCAGAGGATCAATCTTTTATGCAACCCCTCAAGCTATCCCTAACTTTTATTTAAATTCATGAAACACCATCTTTAGTTAAATTTCACAAGCCCAAAGGAAAGCAACAGGGGAAGGAAGGGACATACGAAGGTGTAATCTCAGTTCCAGGGGGTAACCCTAGCAAGGTCACCACTGTTGATCTCTGATGGCACAGAGTAACCAAAGTCCATTCTCATGTGTATTCAGGCTTTAGTTTCAGGTCAAAAAGCTCCCCTCGTGTCCATTTCTGGCCCTGATACTACTTATCACCACACAAAAGCCTACGAGGCAGCACAATTTCACCCACCTTGTAATCAACCACATGACAGTCTCCTTCCCTTTCACAAGAGAAGCCAAAGTCTGATGGTGCTAGGGGTGTCAGAAAGAGAACCACTCTCTTTTTAACATTTGGGTGTATGCGCACGCACACACAAACACACACACACCTTTTACACCTAGCAATTTCTAGCATTACAGCAAACTCCAGGCTCTGAAAGTAGCCTGGGGTTTCTATTCCCACTCTGCCATCAACTACCTGTGTTAAGCCTGGGTAAGCTGCTTTACATCTTTGGGCTCTAGACTCCTCCAGTGTAAAGCAGAGGAAATCTGAACACCACACTCAAAGGCTTACTGTAAAGTGAATCACAACGGTTCAAAGTACATGGTACACACAACAAATGTAAGCCTCCTTTACTCTCAGCTCTTCTTCCTCAGTGATGATCTTGGCCTGTGACACATACGTGATGGGACCTGGGTAGACACATACGTTATGGGACCATACAGCACAAACTGTTCTGAACATTGCCTTTTGTCTTAGTACACCCTGGAGATGCAAAATTCTTCTACTAGACGAAATCATTCCTCCACGAAGCTGTGAATATCACTTATGACTGAAAATCTACACTGTGTACCTGCAGCCAAGACTTCCTTTTCTGGACCCTACAGGACATCTCTACATACATCATGGGCATTTCAAAGATAACAAGCCAAAAGCAAACTTCTCAATTTCCTCCGTCAAACCTGAGCTTCCCTATGGCTTTTCCACCTTAGCATATGTCAGTTCCATTCAATCACTCAAGCCATCCAACGAAGGCTTGGCTTTTGATGCCTCTAATCAGTCTCTTCTCCATCATCACTGCCACCACCCTTGGTGAGCCAAGGTGAGAAGGAAGCTTAGAGGCTTCTCACATTCCCATGGTAACCCTCTAACATGTCAGTCAGAAGACAGTTCAATACCTTGCCTGTTAACAAGGATGTGTTGGCTTGAAACAACATACTTCTGCATTTTATACAAATTCCAGCTCCTTGAAAGAGCCCACGTTCAGTCTTTCAGTGTCACCTGAGGACATTCCCTTGCTCGCTGGAGTACAATCAGTGGCCTGTGGGAAGAGCTCTCCCTTCTCAGTGTCCTCCTTCTGCCCTAAGGGAGGTCTCAGACTCGCTGTCCTACAGCAGGTCCCTGTCACACCAGGCCCTTTCCATCATACCCTTTACTCCATGAGGCACTGATATAAAAGAAAAGCACCACAAGGACACATAGTTCTGTCTTGTTCACCATGCTGTGCCCAGTGCCTGTAACTGCATAGACATGTGGCGGTTTGAATAAGAATGGCCCCCAAGGGCTCACATATTTCAATGCTTGGTCACCAGAAAGTGGAACTCATGGGAAGGATTAGAACAATTAGAAGGTGTGGCTCCATGAAAATAATTCTTTCCCATACACAGACATACACAAAGAAAGAAGGAGTACAAGAAATTCAGAATATATACACAGAAAGGATCAAATCTCCACCGGCAGCTGCTAGGAGGATGAGCAGACAATCATTCAGAGTGAGAAAATAGGGCTTCTTACTTGATTGCCTCATAAACATTGTTTGAAGTGTGGCCTGATAAAGCATCATGCAGATTTCGGATAAAATAATCTCTGTATTCTTCTGGAAGGGCCATGAACGTTCCACCCATCACGATGAACTCCACCTTGTCAACGGTGTGACCAAGCTGCTTTAGCTGGAAGAAACACACATTCATCAGAGCATCACACTAGAGAAGCTGCAGGATTTCCAATTTCATCTTATAGTCACACCAGCACAGTCTACAATAAAACACATATTGCTAATTCAGTGCATTTAAAAAATAATTCCTGCTCAAAAAAGATGGGAGAGAGAATTAAAACTGAAGCAGAAGCCAGATTTCAATGATGACAGTTACGTAGGAACTTAAAAACAGGAAGAGTTTTAAGATATAACAGAATATAATAAATAAAAAATCAACATAATATAGTATCAAATACTGCAAAAATTTACTGATCATATATTTTATATCTGACTTAACAATAGAAACACACAGTGGCGGGTGATGAATAACCTGGACTTAGTGCACAGGAAGAAAGATGAGTACTAGTTAGAGTGAGACTCCAAGATGCAATCTAAAGATGACTATGGGCACAGGCCCTCAGGATGCTACTGGAAAACCAAAGCACTAATGACTGCCTCAAAACGAAATATTACACCTCCCCTACTTCAGGGCAAAAGAGCACAACTGTCCACTGGGTCAGCTACAATAAACCCAGATTTGAAGTTTTAAAAAATTTTTAAATTTCGTGTTGTAGCCGGGCGGTGGTGGCGCACACCTTTAATCCCAGCACTCGGGAGGCAGAGGCAGGTGGATCTTTGTGAGTTCGAGACCAGCCTGGTCTACAAGAGCTAGTTCTAGCGCAGGCTCCAAAGCTACAGAGAAACTCTGTCTCGAAAAACCAATAAATAAATAAATAAATAAATTTGTGTTGTATGTTAGGTATAAGGAAACTGGATCAAAATGTCAAATTATGAACTAGAATATATCACGTAATGACTACTCCATGGAACCTTTCAAAAATAGTTGTTTCTGCAAGTACCAAATAGCAACTGCTGTTACTGTGTCTGTGCATCTGAGTGAGTGTGTGTGTGTGTCTCCCCATCAACACTACACGGCTGACAGAAGACTGTCCTGGTAGCATCTACAAAAACTCCTGCTAGGACTCCAAGCCAAACTCCACACTCGCCTCCAGAGGTGGAGGTCCACCCTACTGTCACTGTCAGTTTTCCAGATGCCTCTATTGCATGTACAGTTAGAAAAGAATTGTTACTCTATGTGATTATCATAATGTCTAAACCTAGGATCTTCAAACATTTTTAGTAAGTATATCTTTTCATACTCTATTAAAACATTTTTAGTAAGTATACCATTTCATACTCCATTAAAACATTTTTAGTAAGTATACCATTTCATACACCGTTAAGACAGTATTCCATTTTGAGATGGCTATTCTTGGTTGTCAACTTGAGTACATCTGGAATTAACGAAAACCCAAATGACTGGGTACACCTGTGAGGGATTTTTTTCTTAATTAAATCATCTGAAGCAGAAAACCCCCTTCTAATCCAGATCTTTGAGGTGGGAAGATTGTGCCACACCTTCTGCTGGAAGTCTAAAGGACAGGGAGAAGGAAGCTCTCTCTTTCTGCCTGCTTACTCTTGCTACCAAGTCCATCCCTTCATTAGCTTCAGAGCCCACTTCTTTGGGGTTCCCCACATACTGAAGGTCAGCTTCGCAGACTGAACTACTGGATTCTTGGACCATCTGTTTACAGGCAGCTATTGCTGGCAGTCTGTAAATCATTTCATTCTATAAGTTCTGTTCCATTGATCCTGACTAATATTATCTTAAATGAGTTACATACCATGTTTGAAAACAAAAACGAGGTCAAAGTCAATTCAGAACATGTTTTCCCAAGCCTCGTGGGCTCCCTGGGTAGGGTCCTCTTACAGCAAACACTCCTGCCCTACACATGCTTGGGTGACAACAAAGTGATCATTAGAACTGGGTGGTGTTCAACAGACACCCAAACCCAGAAGGAACGTATATACTATATGCTCTATTTTAGACCTATTTATCTCACCATGTAAATTACTATAACTACAGATGGTGCTTACACTTTAACACTTGCCAACTATGTTTAGACTCCTTGAGAAGTTCAAGATCACCAACATAGTACTAGCTTTTAACCTGTTATATTAATGTATAAATTATATGCAATAAAATCCACCTCCTTTAAAAGGCACAACTGGGGAGTTTTGATGGCGTATACACCACCACGATCATGGCACTGAACAAGTCCACAAGACCCAAACAGCCGTCCACACCACTTTGCTGTAAACAGCCTGCTCTCACTGAGCAAGCCTGTCACACTTCTTCACCTGGCTCTGGAAGCTGATGTTCAACCCCTTGTTGACTGTTAAAGAACTTTTACACACTTTCATAAGTGACTTCCTTCAAACTGAAAGGAGTACAAGAATATAAACGCCATAAAGGAGACAGGAGTCTCTAAGAAGTGCAAGTCTAACCACAGGCAGCACAGAAAGTCTCTCTAGATGAGCATAAAATCACACTCTTCTCGCTTTCGCAACGACCCCAGATCAAGCAATGGCACGGCAACTTTTGAAGCACAAAAACCAATTTAAAAGCTTCTTTACCTGCTCAATCCGATGTCTTGTCTGCAGGTAAGGGTCGTATCTAGCACGGATAGCTCGCATGGAAGTTGGCTAAGTAAATAAGGAAAAAATATTATAGTCATAACAAATTAAAAAATACTGAAGAAGTGAAGGGTTGTATTAAAATTAAACTACTCAAGGGTTTTGAACACTAAAGCCATGCTGAGCTCATATCCCACCTTCCTTTCTCAGTTTTGGCAAGGTTCAGAACATCAGGCTAGTCCCAAACACACTGTTGAGGGTATCTCAACAGCAGGGCATCTTCTTGGGTTTTAATCACCTTCTGTGGAAATGTGATGACATCCAAAGTGTAGGTGCACACACACCAGTGGGCACACACTCAAGAGAGTCATGTAGCAAAACACTCTTTGCACAAGGTCTTTATTGTTACACAAGGTTTCTAATGGTTCAATAAGTGGCCTTGATGCCACTATCACACTGGAACACTCTACCACGATGAAGCAGTTTCCTAGCATAAAAGGACGATGAGCTTCTTTTTTGCAGCAGCAGGTGGGAACTATTACAGAGACCCACAACTGATCAGAATACAGAAAGTAAGTGATAGCGGAGTGGCCAACTCCAGCTGATACATCCACATCACAACCTCTACACCGAACGCTCAGGGAGAGGTGGGCAGAAAACCAGATCGTGTCTTTTAGATGTGACAGGGATAAATAAAATACAAGATCCCAACAAATTACTGTCTGAACAAGACTCGCACAATGACATCACCAAGCCAACATGGGATGGGGAATTTCCAAGGCCCTACCACTAGATAATGAACTACAGGAAATCGACGGTGCTGAGAGGAGAATCAGTTTTCTCCAGGGACAAGCGCTCTACCGATTATCTAATTCCCAAAGTCCTTGTGGTTAGGAATACTATTTGCGATAAGAATACTATTAAAAGGTTGAGGTCAATCTGACTTATAAAGAGAAATGTCTGGAAAAAAACCCCAACCCAACACACACACACATACAGGTCAGAGCAGCTGCTCACTAAGTGTGTCTCCCTGCCAGTTCCTTAAGTCTCTATGCCTCAAATTTTTCACCATAAAACTGAGATAATCATAGTATCTTGCTTCCAAATACTGCTGAAAGGGTTGGAGTGGCAAAGCACTTGGGACAGTGGTCAGAAATAATAGTAAGAAATGTTCACGCTAGCACTGCTCCGGTGACTTGGCACACATATGGTCAAATATCTGGCAAAAACATACAGTGCAAATATCTGGCAAAAAGTTTTCTAATCAGGAAAAAAGCCCAAACTTCTAAGAATGGTGGTACTTGTCACACCACACTCTGGATCACAGCACTTAGTCAGGATTAAGTCTTTACCTCATAGCCTGTGTAAGACTGGGTTGAGTACTCAAAATCCGAGTCAGGTCCTCCAGGGCAGTATCTAGACACAACGACAGAATGGGGAGGGCAGGTGAAACACTCAGTCCAGCAGAAAATCCTGCTATCAAAGCAGCTCTGCCATCACTTCAAACAGCAGTCCACCCTCGAAGCATTGTTTACCAACAAGCGAACAAGACAGTAAGTGAAGGAACATGACGACATTCGAGTCCAGAACACTGCAGGCACAGATCTTTACATGCTTAATGCAGGAGCCCAACTGTCCAGTTTTGATGATTCTATGCTTTCCTGGGACCCATATTCAGAAAAATTTCCCTCCCATTTAATATTCCTACCCGAGCCATGCATTTGTATCCATGAATTCTTCCCAATACTTCAACTACAGAAATCTAACAGCTATTTATAAGAATAATTTAAAAACTTTGATATTTTTCTGGTCCAAATTCATTTTGAATTTGATGCTGGAATCCAGAGAGCTTGTTAGTAATCGGTGTCTGTTCTCCCAAGCTCATAACCTATGAGTATTTCAGCACTGCAGCAGTGGCTGCTGCACTTTCATAGTGCTGAGATACCTTACCAAAGCTACGAGTCTATTCAGCAACATCTTAATACCATCAGCCTGTACTGGCCAGGGCATTAGAAAATCTCCTTACTAGTTTAACTGAAACACACACATCAACTTGTCAAAATCATACTTACACACATATATTTCCTGTAAAATTGATGTGTGGACATCTGTGAGGTTTGCACATCACAGCCACAACAGCAATCTATGAAAGAAAGATTAATTAAAAAGCTATCACTGAAAAATTAACACAATTCTACCAAGTGGTTACCTTAAGAGCGAAGGAGAGGAATGTAACTGGAGCTGCACATTAGGGTCTTCAAGATATAAAGAGGGGAAAGATGGATGCAACCTGAAGTGGAATCTGGGTATCTCCCTCAAAACATGGATGGTGCTACACCCTAAAGCTGAATTCTTTTATACTGGTAATATTTGAATGTTTATATGAACTGCATGTATGAGTTTTGCATTTGGTTTTATGGTAAATACAAAATAAGAAACTGTTATTATTTTGTGGTGCTGGAAACTGCATCCAAAGTCTTTGAGCACTCCTCTACTGAGCTGTAAACCCAGTCCTGGAAATTAATTTTTAAGGTTAGGGTGAGTCTTATTCTCTAATTATTATACTAAAATATCCAACAAAGGTCACTTTATATAATATTATAAATTAACCTAATCATTATTATTCAAATTCCACAGACACTCTAGATTTCAGTCTATAGCAGAAAGCAGGAAGTTAGGGACCAGACTGATCCAGAGTCTATGTGCAAAATCTCAGAGTACCCGATAGAGTCCAGGCTGGGTGGGGGAAAGAGCCTGCTTGAGAAATGGCTGGTAGCAAAGATATTAAGGCTTGGCTGGGCCATTGTGGTGCACGCCTTTAATCCCAGCACTTGGGAGGCAGGGGCAGGTGAATCCCTGTGAGTTCGAGGCCAGCCTGCTCTACAAGAGCTAGTTCCAGGATAGTTAGGACTGTTACACAGGGAAACCCTGTCTCGAAAAACCAAAAAAGATATTAAGATATTAACACAGGAGGTAGCTGACCAGATAGAGCCACACTAAGGCTAACATGAGCAGGATTTCTTACGAACAGAGAGGAAGCTGTATTTGTAACAGAGAGAACCAGAATGAAGCCTAGGGCTGAAGAAACTGGAGTACTGTTCTCCAAATACAGATGTTGACAGATCAAGACACCCCGAACCAGATGGAAGTGTGCTTATGTAAGCACACATGTGTGTGCAGATTACCAAAAAGGCATGACCCAGCTCTAGTTACACAGAAGCATTAGTTAAAGCAAACTAAGAAACGTGCTAGGAAATGACCAGCTGACAATCTTCACTGTAAGATAATGAAATCAAGGAAAGACAGGACAGGTATGTTCTGAGGAGCCATGGCAACCAGGTGCAGCAGGGATTCTGAACTGAGATGGTATTGAAACAGCAGGTGGTGAGAAGACAGCAACACACAAGCTAAACTCCTGGGTTTTCATTTTTGTTTTTTAAGTTTTTGTGTGTGGTACAAGTATTGTTAGTAACACATGTGCATCAGACTTGAAAGCATATTGTATGTAAAAATTGTGGGGTTCATCTGTCCACAAATATCAGAATCCAGAAGACCAAGTCACTAAAGTAGCCAACACATGCACTAGAAATATCAGGTCCTCATCCAGACAGCATAGCAAACACACTGGGTCACATGAGGAACATGGACTTCAGCTCTGGAGCCCCTTTCCAATGGATCCCATTTTCCCATGGCCTCTCACATTCAGCCTTTCAGCCCATAATGCTTTACAGAGATCAGGACAAGAGCGCCCAACACAGCCTTACGTTTCGGAACTGTGCAGGCTGCATCTGGACTGACTTTCTAGAAACTTGTCCTGCTCACATCAGCACCCTACACAGGCACCTGAAATGGTTTCTTGTTATCTGGTTTCTTTACCTAATGTAAGTGACTATTTACAAGCTAATCCTAAACAAGGTCCCTAGTTGTCTCAGATGAACTTGCTATGAGTTCAAAGGTCTCTTCAGTGAGACTGTCTCAAAAAGAAAATCATCAGTCAAGTGAACTGAATTTGAGAGAAGTCCGCCCTTTTCATGGCGGCGAGTCCTTGGTGAGTGCCACAGCTTCAGATCCACTGAAGTTCTCCAGTTCAGCCACTCACCCCACTGGCAGTTCTGATGGGTTTCGCCCTTAACTTGGGAATCAAGGCCTTTCGATAGTGAGGAGGGACTGCAGCGATGATGTCCACCAGGCGGGGCTGGGACGAAAGGCCATACTTGGAAGCTGTCTTGGTTTTCACTCTGAAACCGAAGCATTTAGAGTTATCAAGATCAGAGCACTTGAGGCACAAGCTACTAACAGAACGATGTGTACACATGTCAAGAACATCTGGCACTGCTCTACCCTTCACCAGGGGGCAGAGCGGCTTAACAGCCTACACACTAAGGAATCAAAGGTCAAAATCTGTTAGTAAGCACCTTGTTTTTCTTTAACCCTAAACAGGAAGTAAATCAGGACTGTGGGCCCAGGATAATGGCACAGTGAAGGTCTCTTTCCAAACCTTTCCGCCCTAAAGAACTACTCTGACCTAACTACCTCTTCAGCCTCACTGTTGACATTTGGGAATGTGTGTAGAAGGCTGTCTAGACATTGCCATGTGTCCCCTGGAAGAAATCACCCCAATCAAGAACTACTTTCTTGGATAAAATATAATATACAAAGGCAACAAATCAAACCAGAATACAAATTCTAGAATCTACCTTACCTATTAAAAAACAAAACAAATTTCCTCCTACCTATGACCCTATCTATAACCCCAAGAATATCTTTTGTTCAAATAATTACTTTAATTCCTTCTCCCTCTACCCATGAATGCTGAGATTACAGATGCGTGGTGTATCCAGCTTATCCCTTTATTTTCTCTACAATTTGATCAGCTTTGCTTTTCTTTGTGCCCACTAGCCAAATCCTACTGGTCACATTGTCTTCTAATTGACCCACCTAGACAAAATCTGTGGGCTGCTCACACTGTTTTCAATAAATGCTAACTGAATACCTAGCACGTATAGGCAACTACCCACGTATTTGGTATGTCAGATGTAAACCACAGTCCTTCCATGTGATGAGTTGTGGCTAAGCCCACACATACACACCATAGGCAAGGGCTGCTTCCCGAACACAGGAAGGACTTTAACATGTGCTGGGGAAATTATGGAGGACAGACCAGAGAAGCGCTCAGGTCTCAGGCAGTAGACACTGGGATGTCACTCTAAGACACTGTAGGAAAAGCTTTAGACTAGAATGCTTACATAGCTACAAGAGGACAATTATGACTCACTTATCCCTTTAGCAAATGCTTTCTAAGCACAGTATTCAAAAGAAAAGGTTGGGTACAGGCACCTTAAGAAATGGAGAACTGGTCTATAAGAGGTCATGGGTGTGGTGATTACATGACATAGTGGGGAGAACCCTTTCTCTGTGAACATATATAAAGAGCAAATGCAGTAAAGAAAATAAGGAGCAGAGATGAAGAACCACTCAATCAAGGGTGGACCAAAGACCAAGGTGAACATGAATGTGTGGTAGAGATGGCTAGGAGTAGATAAGGGCACCCGACAGAGTGCTCCCGACAGTGGAGCTTCCAAGCAGACAGGAGAAAATGGGATGTGAGATGATGGTACAAAGGAACAAATGGGCTTTGGAGGTTCCAAATCGCCACTCTGTCAAGGACTACTCCCCACTGAATGACTTAACTCCTCTACTTCTCAGATCACCCATTATGTCAGGTGAGGATGACACCAGCACCTAGCCCATATTGCTTTGATTTGTTTTTTTAAGTTTGTTTTTTTCTTCTTCTTCTTCTTCTTCTTTTTTTTTTTTTTTTTGGCTTTTCGAGACAGGGTTTCTCTATAGCTTTGGAGCCTGTCCTGAAACTAGCTCTTGTAGACCAGGCTGGCTTCAAACTCACAGAGATCGCCTGCCTCTGCCTCCCGAGTGCTGGGATTAAAGGCGTGCACCACCACCGCCCGGCCTAGTTTGTTTTTTCAATATGTATGTGCGTGCCTGTGTTCATGTGTCACTGTGGAAGTGTAGAGGTCAGAGGACAGCTTTTGGGAGTTGGTTTTCTCCATCCACTACACTTTCACCTTCTAGACCATCTTGTTGGCCCTTTGTGTGGCTAATTACGCCATATTGACATAGGCTAGAGTCATCTGAGAAGAGGGAACCCTAGTTGAGAAAATGCCTCCATAAGACTGGGCCGTAGACAATCCTGTAGGGTAGTTTCTTAATTAGTGACTCTTAAGATGGCTGTACCTAACCTCTTCCACCATGCTTAGAAAGCATTCGCTAAAGAAATAAATGAGTCATAATTGTCCTCTTTTGGCTATGAAAGTATTCTATTCTATAGTTTTTCCTCTAGCTCATTGAGGGTGATGCTGCCTCTGGGTTGATGATACTGGGTTCAATAATAAAGCAGGCTGAACACACCATGGGGAGCAAACCAGTAAGCAGCACCTTCTTTGGCCTCCGTGTTCCTGCTTTGGGTTCCTGTACTGACTTCCCTCAGTGAAGCTTGATCTGAGAGTTGAAAAAATGAAAGAAACCCTTTCCTCTAAAGGTTGCTTTTGGTCATGGTGTTTCATCATAGCAACAGTAACCCAAACTAAGAAGTAGCAGGAAGTGGGGTATTGCTGGGACAGACCTGATCATGTTGTTTTGGTAGGATTGTGGAATGACTTGGAAACTTTGGCCTTGAAAAGCCACTGAGTGTTAGGAGCTTGGTGGACTGTTCTGAGGGGACTTAGGAGATAAGCAGGCTGAGAGCAGTGCAGAAGACGGAGGCCTGGCTTGTGAAGTTTCAGAGGGAAGCAAAGATTCTACCTGGCCATTTGTGTGAAATATATGTGGTGTCTAGCGGAAAACTCAGCTACAATTTACAAGAGACCAGAATCACTAAATTAAACCTTTGTTTTGTTGGAACAATGGATGCTGGTTGGCTGGGGGCTGAAGAATCAACTGTGATTGAGAAGAGACCAGCATCACTGAGGTAAAGTCTACTGGGAAGTGTTTCCCCAGTTAGCACACATAAACTGTGTACAAAGGTGGCCAAAGTTGTACCTTGTGCTGGCAGCCAAACCTGGTCATGTGTGTCCCAAGTAGTACAGGTTTTGAAGCCATGAAAGAATCATGGAAAGCAATTGAGGCTTGGCACTATGAGAGGTCACTGGTGAAGGTATACCCAGCATAGCAGTGGAAACCCCAGGACTGAAGGGGCCATGAAAAAGCTGAGGCTTGGCACCATGAAGAGAGCCCAGGAAAGGCTACTGGTGAAAGTGCAGCCCAATTGTAGTAGAAGACCTCAACATTTTGGAGATACCAGTACCATGAGATGATCACCAAGAACAGCAAGCAGAAGCTGTGGAGTGGAGCCAGCCGGAACCTAGAAGGCAAGCTGTGTGTGCAGCAGAGGGCAGAGCCAGAGAAGTGGACCAAGTACCCTGGAGGAGCCCAGAAGGTCATGAGTGAATCCCAGACACTGGACAATGAATTATTTACATTATTCAGATGTGACCATGCCTTGATTCTTCCCTCTTGAAATAAAAAGGTATTTAACTTAATTTTGATTTCTACCGAAGCCGATAGTTGAAAGACTTGAACTTTTAAAAGGGATTTTGATTTTTTAAGGAGACTGAACTCTTAATCTGCTTGAATTGTAAAGATGGTGGAACTCTAAGGTTATTTATATTTTATAGTGTGATATTAGTATTAATGTGCCATCTGAGGGATAAATGAGAAAGAAAAGGTTCTAACTGAAAAGTGTAGGCAATATCCGTTTACAGAAAAGTGCTGTGCTTAGGCGTCAAGCTGACAAGCAAGATGTGACTGCCTCGCCGGAAAAGATACCAAGCCACATGGCTAACACGAACTAGAATAATAGACTAATATAGGAATTAATAAGAAGCTTGAGCTAATGGGCCAATCAGTTTATAATTAATGTAGATCCCTGTGTGATTTCTTTGGGGCTAAACAGCTGTGGGACCTGG
>JAQHUG010000204.1:1904499-1922608 GCA_028555095.1 Dicrostonyx torquatus | reverse complement strand
AAAAAAAGACCTGTCATAAATAACTCAGGTGTGTCTTTAACAGCTTCCCAACCTATTTTAAAGTGATTTAGTAGCATGTCTAAATAGTTAGCTATGGAGACAAGAAAATCGCCAGTAGGGGGCAAGCTAAGCACGTATTGTATGCTTGTAAGCGATGATCTGGTGATACTCATGTTGAATTTTCTCTCTGTTTTGAAATTTGGACTGGCAAAAATAAAAAAGAAAATACAAAAAAAAAACGTAAGGGGAAAAGTCTCTGGAATTCATATTGATATTTTAGAATCTTGCTTATGTAGGGAGGAACCATCCCATCAAAAGTTCAAACTAGTTTTTGAAATACTCTAAATATTTATCTTCAGTCCTGCCCACGTTATGATTTTTTTTACTTTCTGACCCTTTTTTGGAGTAATACCTAGAGTATTGTATTGTCCTGGTATCCAGGGGTAATAACCCACAGCCGGGGGTTGAAAGAATGTATTTTCCTGTGTCCTCAATCAGATCAACAGGGTAGCCAACCTTCACAAAGGGGGAGCTTTTATTTTCTGCCCTTCTCTACTGGACAATACTCTAAAAACATTTGTTTTTTAAAAGAACATGGATCTTGTAAGTTCAAGAGCAGTCTAGGCTACATAGTGAGACCCTGTCTTAAAAGAAAAACAAAATACATTTAAAAAAAATAAAATAAAAGATCTAAAGTTTAATTTCTCAAAAAAATTATTTGAACCTGGCTTTCCACTTTTTTTTTCAATCAAACCCAATAGTGTTTTACTTTTGGTGGAATTTATTTGGAGATAGCGCTGTTTGTGTCAAAATTGGATTTTATTGATGGCATCCTGTTCTTCACTTCCCTCAGTCAGGCACATTCGGGTATCTGGGAACCAGCCCTTTGTTTCTTTACCCTGGCTCCATCTGGACAGAAGTCACCCGCAGAGAAAGTGTGCTGTGGCAGGATGCTAAAATCTGTTTGGGAAGAAAAGTGGACAAGTACTGCCTGATTGTGGGAAGACAGGAGGGAAGGGCACACGATCCTTAGTTCACATGCAATTGAAGTTTAAATGAAAATAGAAAACAGTATATCTTCGTACTGAGGGAGGAAGTTGGGATAAATAGAAAATAGAAATCAGCGTATCTCCATGTTGAGGGAGGAAGTTGGGGTAAATAGCCTAATGTGGTTGGTTTCGCTTCTGCTGTGTTTACAGATGTGGCTTTGACTGTGACCACCGAGGGCCCTATCTAGCGGGTCCCTGGTGTCTGCACCATCTGTATTGATGTGTCTCTATCAGCAACTGCTTCACTGTGGGCTTCTGGAACTGAAGCAACACTGATTGGGATTTTTTAAAAAAAAAAAAAGCAAAAAAACCTTTTGATTTTTATTTTCAGTTCAGCAACATCTGGTAAGTTGTTTTTCTTATCTATTCTGTGATATGATTTGTGAAATTTTTAAATAATAGAGTCTTAAAAATGGATAGTTTTAGATGCCCAGAAAGCTTGAGAAAATAGTTTGTGTAACCTGCCCTTGATTATCCTAGAGTGGTAATTACCTGGAGTGGCATATTAGTTATGAATGAGTCCACGGTCATGAGTGAGCACATAGTCACGGATGAGCATGAGTGGTAAGAAAATTCTGTGTCTTAGTGAATGAAGGTTCTGAGTTTATGTCCAGGGTCCATATTCCACTGGACCCCATCCAAGAAACCATGTCACACTTGGCCGGTCTGTCTCTAAAGATTCTTCTTGGCTGTCACCTGAGAACTTTCTTGTGTTTGATGATATTGATCACTTCGAATGGTATTGATCTCGTACTTTATAAGATTCTCTGATATTGGCATTTTCTGTTATTTTCCTCATAGTTAGATTAGAATTAGAGGTTGGGGGAAGAAGACCACAGAGCCGAAGTCGTTCTCATCACACCTCGAGGAGAGCTGTAACTATTGGTGCTGGTCTGGATCACCTGGCTGGGGTGGTAGTGGGTGAATTACTCCTTCCTCTCCGATTTCTATATTATACTCCTCAGAGGGCAGTCGATACACAAAATGACCCCAAGGAGCAGGGCATTGTGCTTCTGCTCATGAGGATGGTTTTCCTTTTGTTTCGTTAGAATTGGATGATATCTGCTTAACTCCTTTCATTCACCTAGGAGGAACGTTGGTGGAAAAACATGTCACCCTGAGCTTTTTCTGCCTCTGGAATGCACATAACATTGGACACACTAGCGGTTAGGTGACTTTTTTCCTCCAGGAATTTGAAGGTTTGGCTTGAGAGCTCATATGTTATTTAATTACTCTTGACCTTGCTGTCAGGTGACCATTACCTTACGGTGTGACTGTGGACAAGTTCCTTCACCTCTCCGTGCTTCAGAATGAATGTCTGTAAACTGAAAGCCAGGACTGATAGTCTTTCTCTAATTCCACTCGCCACAGCTGCGCTCTGGTAGGGATGAAGAGTTTGTATCACTTCTCTCACTGTCCGTTTATAAAGAGGCTGTAAGCAAAGAGAAACCAGAGAAAGGGAGGCCGAGGGAGGCAAGAACAGCTGCCAACAGTCAGTTATTTAACAGGAAATCAGCCCCGGGCAGCCGTCCCATGTCTAGCAGTACCTGCGGAGCATCATTTGAAAGATGCCATTCTTGGGCTCAGGGCATGCAAATGTAAATAAGCCCCAAAAGCAAACCACAAGGGCTGGCCATGCAGCTGAAACACAACTGAAATGGGCTGTGCCTGCACGGTCTGTAAATTGGACTGCTTTGGACTGGTTCTTCACAGACACCAACCCAATTTTCCCACCCTTATCACCTCCCTCTGCAGGGCAGTGTTTTCTGGCATTGGCTGAGGATGGTTGTTTTTAAGACCATGAACTCAGCACCGAGGCCTTCTCAGTTGTGCCGCTCCACTCTTTGGGAGTCCTAATTGCTGTTATGCTGCTGGTGACGTTTCAAGATGAGGATCATCATCTTTTCCCCATCTGTTTACAACAGAGAACACACCTTCTGCTCACAGATGGGAAACCCAAGGCCCAGAGTGGCAAGGTGACTAGGGGACGTCCCACAGCTTCATGGCTCTTTTGGTTGGTAGCAGAATGAGAAGCAGAGTGGCCTCTGCCACTACAGTGTTCAGCTCCATATTGATGGGCTAGCCTCATAGAGGTTTTCCTTTTGCTTTCTTTATAGAGCATTTCTGTCCATTTTCTAGTGCCTTAGTTGGCTAACCAAATGGCCCCTTCCTCACAGTCTTTGAATTTGGCAGAAGGAATCTGAAACCTAAATTCCTAAAACTCCATTTCAAGTAATTCCCATTATCTCCACATGTCGGTTAGAAGTCATAAATTCCTTGTGAACTGGTACCGTGGCTGCTTTTTTGGTGAGAGGCTCATGGTTTGGTGTCTGCATTGATGCAGCTAAACTCAGTCTAACCCTGGACATATATGTGCCAACAGATTTTTCTGAACATCATGTGTTGTTGATGTAGTAAAAGAAGTCAGTTGAACATTCCCCTGACCCTGAAAGAAGCCCAAACCACTGCTTGTATTCCAGTATCCAGTGAGCAGGCCCTCCTCTTCCCGCCACTCTGTGTGCTTTAAAAATGCACTTCAACCCGTGTCCCTCTGAAAGCGAAGGTCCTTTGTCTCGAGATGAATCTTAAGGCATCTTCAAGTCTAAGAGCTTGAGACATGTTCATGTTGTCCGATGTCAGTGTGGTAATGATGCTTTTGCCGTGGTCCAATTGTTCTTTTTGGGTTTTGTTTGGACCCCTAGTCCTCCTCCTCCTGGAACTTGAATTCTAGAATGCTGATTGTCCTGGCAAACCACAGAATTTTGTCCAGCAGTGGAATCATACATTTCCTTCGGTCTGCAATATTCACGGAATCAAAATAACAGCTAGCGTTCTGTGTGACGATGGCTTACTTCTTTAGAAAACAGCAAAGTTCTCTGTAACTTCCTCATTTTGTACTGGGAGTCAGACAGGCCCTCGCTGAAGAGTGGCCATGCTGTGATTCATTGCCTTTTCTGTCCTTATTCATTTCGGTCCTGATGTGGTTTGGTGTTTTTAGTGTTTGTAACAGTGATTTTAAAATTATTTATTTATTTTCATGCGTAGGGTGTTTTGTCTATATACATGCCTGTGTACTATGTGTGTGTGCCCACTACATACAAAGGCCAAAAGCAGGTGTTGCATCTGCTGGGACCAGATGGTTGTGAGTTACCATGTGGGTGCTAGGAATCCACCTTAGTCCTCTGCAAGAACAGCCAGTGCTCTTAACCACCAAACCATCCCTCCAGTTCCAAGTATTTCAAATCAGAAGTCGCTGTCTCTCATGGGATGTGACTTTGAGCATTCCCCCTCCCAGCGTTTCTGCTGTGCACTTCAAACGAGAACTCAGAATCTCAGCATTTGAAGACAAGTCTATGACCACACGAGTCCATGGCCATAAACATAGGTGCCATTTTTTAGACTTCTCTAGTATCAGACAACCTTGAAGAACTCATACATAGTTCAGTAACGAGGAGGAAACACAAATCATAGTTACTGAGTTGAGCATAGTGGTACATACCTGTAATTCCAGCACTCCAGAGTTTGAGGAGAGAGAGTGAGTTGGAGGCTAACCTGGGCCTAAGCTGCATAGAAATATACTGTGGGAAAGGGTGGGGGGAGAAAGAGAAAGGGAGAGAGATAAAAGAAAGAAAAGTCGTAATAATTGGGCCATTTACAGAACAGAAGGAACCTCAGAAGGGAATTATTAGGAATTCAGACACCTTATTAGAGGAAAAAAAATTCCAGGAACACAATATTGAATAAAGGGTAGGAGTTCACAGGGAAGAAAAGGGTCAGGGCATCCTAGTGTGCCAGGTTTGTGGACATTCACCAGTACTCCTTCCCTGGAGAACCATTGTGTGTGAGGGGCCTAAGGGAGGGATGTGAGAGAGGGAGTGGAGAGCTAACATCCTTCCGACCTTGCATGCGATCAGCATCCCATCCCATCTGACCACCGTGTGCCAAGCATGAAAGACGGTTAGTCAGATCTGTAAGCTGAACTAAAAATAGATCATTTCAACTGATGAGCTGTGATTTTAATTAGGGGGTCATGTGCAAATAAGGTGCAGCCTGCCTTATTTGGTGAGTCTGTCTCACTAGGGCCCAGGAGACTAGTGGAGACCGACACCTCAGGAAAGTTTTGCATATTTCAGAGGGCTGGTGGCTCCGGTTTTGAGATACACAGCTGAGTGCTCCCCCACAGAAGCAGTGACTGTGGAGAGTAAGGGCTCTGGGTGCTCCCCCAGCATTCACTGGGTTCTCATCTGTGTGGGCAGAGAGAAGGGCTCCAGGGTGATGTATGTTTGGCTCTGCAGTATTCTCCATAGGGCCCTGAATCCTCTTCATGCACATGTCTCTGCCTTGTCTGCCAGTGACCTAGACACAGGCCAGCTCTGACACTCCCTTTGGGTGCTTTCATACTGCTCTTTCCCCTGTGGATGTCCCATGCTTCAGGGCTGCATTTAATCAACCCCCAGTCAGGTGTCTTCCTGCTGAAGTGGGGTGAGTAAGGTCCATAAGACCGAGTCACTAGACATCTTCCCTGCTCAGTATCCAGTCACTCAGCTCCAGTCCTGAGAAACGGCATGGAGACACCCCAGCTTCAAGCTGACTCTTGCTAGAAATATATGTCATTGGCACAAGTTCGAGTTTGCCTTCCTGGGGCACTGACCTTGCCCAAAGCAGCCAATGTGTAGAACTTGACGTCCGTAGCTCTGGTCACCAGAGGCCTATTCTCATTTCAGAATGAGTTGTTTTAAAGATCTCAGGCAATATCAAATTAAACCTCCCCAGATAACGTGTGTGATGGAGAACCAATGATCATACACTGATCTTTGTCACATCTAATGTTGATGGTGATGTGTGAGGGCCCGGTGAGGGTTTCAAAGAGAGGTGAGAGGACTCCCCGCTCTCTAGAATTTTGGGAGTTAGTGGAAGACACAAAACACAAGTATATTCATGTATTCTCACTTTTGGAGGCTTGTATTTTTATTCTTTAATGAGACACAGGGTCTTGCTGTGGACCCAGGCCGGCCTTGAGCTTGTGATTATACTGTTTCAGTCTTTCAAGTAGTGGGATTGTTACTCCACCCGGCTGCTTTGTGTACTGTTAATGTGTGCATCCTTCCTCTCTGTTCTTTGTCCTTTCAGGCTGGTATTCCTAAGCAGACAGAAGGAGCAACTGACTTAGCAGGAAATGGCAGAAATGGAGGCTTCAGCGGGTGTGATGCCACACTCAGGTAACAGTCCTGAAATTACCCTAAATAGGGCCTGGCTACTGTGGTCTGTTCAAACACTCAGACTGTGCCCGCAGCTGGCATTCCTTGCTGTTTAGTTGGATGCTGTTTTCTAATGGCAAGTTAGTAAGAGCTGGCTGTCAATTTTTAAACACAGTAACTAAAGTAGTCTGTTCATAACAAAGCAAGCTGCTTGATGATCAGTTATGTGTGTGAGGCTTCCTACCTTAAAAATAGTTTCTAGAACACAAGCTAGGACTCTCTGGAATCTAAGGCGGCAAGGTGAGGCCCTTAGAATACTAGTAGGTGGCTTTTCTCAGAACGGGAGAGATGCGCCTAAGAAGTGTCTTGTTGAAGGATGAGTCCATTGGAGTCAGTGTGGGCAAACTTCCTGCCTCAGTGGGCTGGTGGAAGATTTCTTGGGCCACAGTGAGTGCCTCTCTGAGGAAGCAGAGGGGGTAGCTCCCAGGTACTGGAACAAGGGTATATCAAATCATCCTTGTTTTCAGAACCGAGGAGCAAAATCCTCCTTGTCACTAAGGGAGAGGGAACCAATATTTCCAGGTCTGTGTGGATAGCAGCCATCACATGAAGTCTGACAGGACACACAAGCAAAAAACTCTGCAACTTCTGGGTCCCTTGGGCTGAACTCAGAGCTAAAGAGAGGATCCTTTGCTTTAGCAATGGTTCACATTGACTGTAGAGCTGCATCTTTTGAGGATCAGTTTTCAAAAGTGACACCCCCTACTTCCTTCCATCCACACCCCTCTTGCTCTTAACTAGAATAATTCAACGGAGCTGTAATACAACAAGGGGATGGCCAAGCAATTGTATGGGATAAGAACTGTGGTCCATGTTCAGGCCAGTTCACTCCAGCTATAGTTTAATAGACCCATTCATGGTGTAAATCCAAGATGGAATATTTTATTCTTTCCAGTTGGTTTTTCATTTTTGGAACTGAGTAAAGAATTGTAAACCTGTTATTTTATCTGAATTCTTACCCCAAGCTCCCACTCATATAAGATTAATTGCCGAGTCTTACAAAGTTGAAACGAGGGTTCTCGGTAGATGGGTTTGTTCTTGTTTGATGTATATGGCTAAGAGACTGTGCCAACATTGTTCCCACAGAGTACCTGAGTTACACAGTAGACATCTGTCTACATCATTTCTCAGATGACTGTGCATGCATCCTGGCATTCTGAGCTGCTTCCTGGTCTTTAGTGTTTGGCCGACGACTGGCCCTCGCCTTTGAATAGCATGTTCTTTTCTTTTCTGTCTCTTCCTCTCTGACTGAAGCCACAGAGCCAGCAACTACTTGGTATTTAGTTCTGAAGTCCTGAAGCTGAGCCAGGATGGATGCTTGCAGTTGAGATCAGTCACTTCCTGGGATAGAAGGATCTAGTGAACGAGCTTTTCATCTGTCACAGCAGAAGCATGAGGTGTCAGCTGCTCAAGCTTTGGCACATGTGTGTCTCTGCACTGAAACCTTCTGTGGTGTATGAGCTGTCTCCAGAAGGCAGCAGAATCTGCTCTGGGAGATGCAAGACTGAAGAGGTGGTGGTGGAAGGCTGTGCGTGACGTGTGGGAGACTCACATCTGGAGCCCAGTGATGCAATCTGGGGCTTCTGCTCAGGCTGCTACCCTAGGTCCCCACTGAAGTGCCTCAACAATCCATCAGTGAACTTGACCTTCTTAGGCCACACTCAGCATTGGGGCCTTATATACGCTCTTCACATGAGCTCAGAGTGGCGTCTCTTGGGACCAGGTGTTCCAGGTCACTCCATGGCTATTTCCCTGGTAACCAGCAAGCCCTACGTGCTCTGGGTTAGGATCATTTCCAGCAATTTTCCCCCAGATACCAAGCTGTTACCCCTTTCTAGCCAGGCAACACTAATGAGGTGTGTTCTCTAAATCTAAAGCACAGCCTTCCTTAGGCTTAGGGCCCCTACCAGCCTTCCACCTCATAATCAAGTCATCATGTAAGGGAATGAATGACTCCTGCAGACTTCAAAGATCTCCTGATTTCTATTTTCTCCTGCTTAAGGAAGCAGCTGCTAATGTCTGTAGGTGAAGAAGTATGGGACAGGGGTGATTCTCCAATTTAATAACCAAAAGGCATCTTTTTTTATTATAGTATATTTTATTTTATCCTTTTATGGTATTGAGGTTGAACCCAGGGCTTCATGCAGTTAAGTAAACGATACCACTGAGCTATATTCCCACCCCCATTTTTAAATTTTCAACTTGTATATGTAGGAATGATGTATGCATGTTCATGTGTATGTGTATTTTATGTGTGTACACGTGCATGTGGGTGAGTGTGCACATGTTTGAATACACATATGGAAGTCAGAGGTAAATGTAGGTTGTTTTCCTCAGCTGCCGTTCACCTTACAAAAATCTTTATTGACAAAAAATTTACACAGCCGGGCGGTGGTGGTGAACACATTTAATCCCAGCACTCGGGAGGCAGAGGCAGGTGGATCTCTGTCTATAAGAGAGGCCAGCCTGGTCTATAAGAGCTAGTTCCAGGACAGGCTCCAAAGCCACAGAGAAACCCTGTCTTGAAAAACCAAAAAAAAAATTTTACACAGTATACAATTTGCCTGTTTGTACCATTTAACAGACTTTAGTCTAGCATCTACATGGGCCTGTGACACCATATCACTTTCTAGTTTAGAGCATTGTTATCTTCAATTTCATACATACATATAATGTATTGTGATTGTATTTCACCTTTTTTTTTTTGAGACAGAGTCTCTCACTGAACCTGGAGCTTACCAGTTAAGCTAGGCTGGTAACGGCAAGCCCTAGGGTTAAGATCATGGAGCTCCAGAGATCTGCCTGTCTCTGCCTCCACCATCCTGGGATTAAAGCTGGCCCAGCATAGTTTTTATGTAGGTGCTGGCAGCTGGACTGTGGTCCTCATGCTGTGCCATAAGCACTTTACTTGCTAAGCCATCTCCCAATCCTGATTTTAACCTTTCATTTTGAGATAAGCTCTTAGTAGGTGTCCCAGGCTGGTCTAGATGCCACGATCTCCCTGCCTCAGCCTCCTGAGTAGCTGGGGGGTACAGGCCCAGCTAGAAGGCATCCATTGTATAGGGAACCCCACTCACACTGTGTCAGTGCTTCTATTTGACCAGCCTCTTGGTTTACAAATGAGGAAGTACTCAGAGGCTTAGCAGAAGACACTTGCTGTGGTTACGTTTGCTTTCCCTCTGTTCTGTTTCTGATGGAAGTCTGGAAGGCCTGTCTGCTCCCTGTGGATTTCCTAAAGCTTAAACTTGGTGCACAGTATCTAGCTACTTTGGTTTCTGAGGATATATATGCAAATAGCAGTTTGCATGTGGAGAGGAATGTTGGAACCAGATGTGTGATGGGGTGTGTGTGTGTGTGTGTGTGTGTGTGTGTGTGTGAGAGAGAGAGAGAGAGAGAGAGAGAGAGAGAGAGAGAGAGAGAGAGAGAGAGAGAGAGAGAGAGAGAGAGAGCTTTCCAGGACCCAGAATCACATGGAGGCAAACCTAAGAGCGTGTCTGTGAGGGGCTCCTAGATTGGGTTGAGGTGAGACCCACCCTAACATGGGAGGCACCAGTCCATATGCCAGGGTCCTGGGCTGAATATGAGGTGAGATCCACCCTAATGTGGGAGGCACCAGTCCATATGCCAGGGTCCTGGACTGAATACCATGACAACAGTGAGCTGTGTATATATTACTCCCTATGTCCTGACTGCTGATACTGTGTGACCAGCTGCCTTGTGTTCCTGTCACATGAGCCAAAATAAATCCTTCCTTCCTTGGGTGCTTTTTGTCAGGATATTTTATCACAGATAACACAAAAGTAACCGATGTAAGGTACAACAGGTGCAGTGACCCTGAGAATTAGGTTTTAAATTGAGACAACTCCTCAGAGCAGGCAGAGCTAGCCAGGATGCTCTGAGGCCTTTAGCTTGTGTGCACTGGCAGAGGTGAGGCCAGGATCCACTGCCTGCCCTCAGCCTGTAATTCTCTGTATCCTCTGTTTATCCCTAGTTGACTGTGATCTGTTTAAAGAACCCATGAAGAAAAGACGCAGGTCACATCGAGACCAGCAGTTCCAAGCGTTTCCCTCTGCGGAGCAAAGTGCTCTTAAGGAATGTGAGTGTTGGGAAAGGCTGGTGTGGCTGTGGCAACACAATGCTGCCTTTCACAGACAGGTGCAGACGCTCAGAGGGAAAGAATGGGAAGTTCCGAAGGCAAGGGAGCATCTCCACACACACCTGCTCCTTAGCATCTCCACAGAGATATGTAACCTGACCGTTTATGTCCAAGCTGCTTTGTTATCAAAATAGCCTTTTCTGAATGAGAAGACAGTCTATACATGGTTAGCTAGGTGCTTTGGTGGGTATTTATACAGAATCCACAGGAGAGAAGGCTCTAGAAGGGCTAAAGTTCATGGCAACACACAGAAAAGTGTGAGGGGAGTGCAGAGTGCGCCGGTCTCTGGAGGTGATCAGAATCGACACGGCCTGTGGATGACGAGCACTTATCTCCAGCGGCAGATAGCTTGCTTGCTGGTTTAGTTGACTTCTCATTTTGCTGAGGTCTCTTCCTTTTTTGCAGTATTCAGTAGTCTCCTCTGGGGACCTGACATTCTTTCTCTGCCAGGTACACTCCCAGATGACCCATTTCTATTGATTCCAGATGAAAAATTGGAGTCTCGGACCAGGAGGATTTTGAGCAACACTTATCAGAAAATGATTCAGTCTGTCTTCCTGGAGGAGAGCATTCCCAGTGGACTCAAGTATCTCATGTGAGTCTGGAACCTGCACCCTCCAATACGATGCCATACCCCCACCAGGAGAAAGAAAAAGTGCTCTCAGTTAGAAAAAACACGGAAGGACAGGAAAAAATTCCTATGGCTGGAGGCTTTCTTCCAGGCTATTTTGTTTGGAGTTTTGTTTCATTTTTAAGCACTGACAGTAGCCATTTGCTGTGTGACCATAGTTGTCAGTTACTCTCCTGTGATTGTCCCATTTTTACTGAAACTAATGCTCAGAGAGACCAAGTCATGGAGCAAAGTCTCACTGTGGATAAGTGGAAATGCTCCAAACCCAGCCAAACTGTGTGTCTGTAGAGTTGGCTCAAAGGTCCTCAGTCAAGTCAATGACAAAGTTGACCTTGCTCACAGGACTCCGGGTTGCTCCTCAGACTTTTCTGCATGACTTTTATTAGAGACAAGAACATGGAACACAAACAAGGATGTCTCACATCTATGCAAACATAGATGTTTGTGGAGAATTATCCTTACCAAGCATTTTTACCTAGTCCTGTTTGCTCCCCAGCCCAAGTCTATATAGAAAGTAGGGATCAGTATTACCCCTTTGTCAAAGAAAGGAAGGGTATAGTGAGTTTCCCAGGATTGGACCTTAGTTTCCTTGCATTCTGTTCTACTGTGCTTCTCATACTCATGTGCACTCCGAAATGGATGCAGAAACCGGCTTCTTGCCTTGATTGAAAAACCCCCGCTGGAGCCGATCTACATAGGATTCCTGGGAAGCACTGGAGCCGGCAAGAGCTCTCTGATCAATGCCCTCATCCAGCAAGCGATGTTTCTACCAGTGTCTGGAGAAAGCATTTGCACATCATGCATTGTCCAAGTGAGCTCTGGCTGCTGTGAACAGTATGAGGCCAAAATCCACCTTCTGTCTGATCAGGTAGGCCAGCCTGCCCCCTGTTCTTCCCTTTGATCTTGTACTATCTCTCATGTCTCTTCTTCTTTTCCTTTCTTCCATAAAAATTTCCTTTCTACACCACCAGAGATTACAATTATATCATTATAAATGCCACACAGGGACTGGGGAGATAGCTCAGTTGGTAAAGTGCTTGCTGGGTAAGCATGAGCCCTTCAGTTTGGACCATCAGCATCCATGGAGAGTAAAAAGCCAGGTGAGTCTGTCCCTGCGGGGGACAGAGATAATGACTGGCACTTTCCAGCCAGCTGAATTGGTGAGCTCCCAGTTCAGTGAGAGATGCTGTCTCAAACAAGCAGATAAATGAGATGGAGAAGTGATTGAGGAAAATCATCTGATGTCAACCCCTGCCTTCACACATGTGTATGCACACACACAAATAACTATAGAACATTGATCTAATGAAACCTATTTCAGTGAAAATATTCTGCAAGGTGAGATGGGGGTTCTGGCTCAGGTCCTGAGGCTATTCCATATGAGACCCTTGGGTCAGCCATGCCTTTCTTTAAGCCCCTGCATCCCCATGGTCCTCATTTCCTTTCTGTTGCCGTGACAAACATCATGAAAGACTAACTGAGGGGAGGAAAGGGTTTATTTGGCTTGTGCTTCCAGGTCACAGTCTGTCACTGAAGTAAGTCAGGGCAGGAACTTAAAGACAGAAGCCATGGAGCACTGCCGCCTGTTGGCTCGCTCCCTGGGTGGCTCCCACGCTCATCCTCAGCTTGCTTTTTGTGTAGCTCAGGACCATTTGCCCTGAAATGGCATCACACACAGTGGACTTGACTCCCTTCCATCATTCAGAAAATCAAGACAGTCCCTCACAGACATAGCCACAGACTGACCTGAGTGAGACGGTTCCTCCTTTGACCTTGTCTCAGATAACCAAGGCTCTACCAAGTTGATGAAGCCAACCATTTACTGGACAAGGGGTTTGGGGTAGCTGACTTAGGGTTCTGCTTTCAACCTCTGACCCCTCTCGGGGCCCCGGGGCTCCGCTCATCCCCTTGTTACCACCCCTCCCCCAAGTCTGTCATGAGCAGTGTGGCTTGCTCTGCCTTGGCAGGAGTGGAAGGCAGAGCTGAAGGACTTGACTACGCTTCTGCACAGGGCAGAGGGCCCCAGGGAAGAAGATGCGGATATGTGGGCAAGGGACGATGCAGCAGAAGAAGCGGCCCAGAAGCTACAGATGCTGTATGGCCGTGGGGCAGAACGGAGGCCCTATGAGGATTTGCTAAGGATGAAGCCCAGAGCGAGGATTCCCACCTCTAGAACCATCACTCTCAAGGCAGAGGAGGTAATGTCAAGATTTATTTTTCTTTATTGTTAGTCTTAAACATAACAGTTGAATAAGTCAAGGGGAATTGTCTAAGGTACAGTGGTTTTTATCGAAAAATAAATTGTTACCCAAATCAGAATTAGCTACCATCCAAGTTATCTTTCATTATTTATGCCAATAGATGGTAAACCTTGATTTCCAAATGAAGTTTTTATGCTCAGAAAAGACTACAGTCAGATAAGGATTAATTTGGGATGGCTTTGAGTAAAAATGAGTATATATGTATTTATTATATATTATTATATTATATGTCATATATAGCATACTATAAATAGATATAAAGGCTTGAGCAAATGAAGTTTGTTCATTTGGAGGCAATAGGGTCTTAGATCGGTTCAATGACTCAGCTGTGTCACATTCAACATCTCTGTGGTCTCCTTGTTGCCTCTTAGTCATAAGGTTGCTGCTGACATGCCAGCTGTTGCAGCTAGTCTCATGGAAAGAAGTAGATGTATGTTGGCAACAAAACACATCTCCAATTTCAGGAAGTGGAAGCAGCCCCAGAAAGACCATTGTTAACTTTGTCTGTGGATTTCATTGTTCAGAACTGGGCTGAATGGCTCTTGTTAGCTATGGAAGGCAACAATCTGACTTGCCCCGATTACATCAACATCACTCCCTTGGCTCCCCAAACAGATGGACATCCAGGTTGGCACGGATGAAGCCTGGGATGCCCATCCACTTTCAGAATTGGCATACATTTTACCATTCTGAGATTCAGAATCTATATTAAGACAAACTATCTGTGAAACCAACACTCAACTTATAAACATTGTACATTAAAAAGAGCCCAAGGTTTCCCAAGTGACATGGCTCAGCTGGTGAAGGTACTTGCCGTCAAGCCTGACAACCTGAATTTGATTCCTGAGATCCACAGAGTGAAGGAGAGAACTGGTTCTTGCAGGTTATCCTCTGACTTCCACATGTGCCCTGAGGCATGCATATGTATGAACTTACATGTATGTGTCATTCTCTCTTGCTTTCTTTCTGGACCTTTCTGTAGACATTGATCAATATGACCATCATAGATCTTTGTTTTTCTGCTCTCTGAAGTGTCCCAGTTGAGAATTACTGTCCTGTCATTGTTCCCAGATGTATCTAAGTAGGAACAGTAGACTTGAAACCCCCTCTTCTCCCAATCCCACTCACTGTTGTTGAAATATTCTGGAAAAGCATGTATATCATGTATGCACACAAACACACACATATACACACACACATGGGGGGAGAAAATATATATATGGAAATTAAAAAATTTTTCTTAAAGATCAAATTTCTGATCAATCTTTAATTTGATCATTATGTCATGATTGATTTTCTATAATTATACATGAGACTTCTAGGAACTAAATTCTTCACAGTTGCCTTTTGCCATGTGGAGAAAATATGCTCTAAGCAAAATTTGGAAAACTGCATCAATTTTAGAAGCAAATGGAATCTGGAAGATAAATTTAGCATCCTACAACTTTTCTGGAGTCCTCTTCTGGAGTGTTGGGCTGGATTTTATATTCTGAACTGCCTTAAACTCAATGTGTAGCCAAAAATAGTCTTGAACTCTTGGTCCTCCTGTCTCCTATAAGCATGCACAACCACTCTCAGGTTATGCAGTGCTGCGACCAAACCCAGGGCTTTCTGCTCGCTAGGTCAGCACTCTGTAAGTTGAGCTACATTTCCAGCCCCACTGAGTTCTAAATATTTACTTATTTTAGTTTTTATGTCTCTCTCTCTTTCTCTGTGTGTGTGTCTGTGTATGAGAGAGAGACAGAGACAAAAACAGAGACACAGAAAGAAGGATTCCTTGGAGGTGGAGTTACGGACAGCTCTGAGCTGCCCAGTGTGGATGCTGGAATCTGAAATCTGGGACTCTGACTGGGCAACAAGTGCTCTTATCCACTGAGCCACCTCTCCAGCCCCAGCTATGTTAAGGAGTTTGAACTTGGTAGTCTCCAGAGTCTTCACAGGCTCACAGGTCCTTGAGGAGACCATTCTGTGCTTCCTGATGTCTGCTGTCTGAGGACTTCTCACTGTCCCTCAGCATTCCTTCACTGACTCTGCATCACAGCCAACCTAGGATAAAGCGCCATCAGCGTGCTTGGTACATGCAACCTGTCATTTCTCTTCAGGCAGAAGAGCTATCTGTCAAGCTGGACCCTTACATCCGGACTCAGAGGAGCGACTGGGATGGAGGATCAGCTGAAACACAAATCTGGCCCTTGATCAAACACGTGGAAGTGATTCTTCCCAAATCTGCACTGATTCCGGAAGGGGTTGTCCTGGTGGACATTCCAGGCACAGGCGACTTCAACAGCAAGAGGGACGAGATGTGGAAAAAGGTGACTTTTCCCCCACGGGGTTTATCCTTCTTCTCTGTATTCCTCCACCCCTTCAGAGAAACAAGTTGGAATTTTGTGAACTTGTTGACATTAAATTCTTTCATTTCTCTGTATTCTGGTGTTGAACAGGGGCTGTACGTGGATGGCCACAGAAACTGGGGGAGAAGGGATTGCAGGGGTGTGTGTAGCCAGGACAAGAATGTATGATGGACGAGAAGGGCAGCAACAGAGAGGCCTAGGGAAGTGGAGAAAGGGGATGAGGAGGCCGTGAGCACAAAGGAGGCTGTGTTACTTTCCTGCTGCTGTAATAGAGTGTCCTGACGAAGAGCAATTTAGGGAAAAAAGGATTTGTTTTGTTGGCTGCAGTTCCAGAGGTGGTACAGCCCACCATGGTGGAGAAAGAATGGTGGCTGGGGTACAGGGTCATGACAGTCAGGAAGCAGAGCGATCTCATTTCGTCCTCACTTGGGAAAGAGACAGAGATAGGCAGGCATGTGGACATGTGAGAGAGCAAGTGAGAACAAGAGAGAGAGAGAGAGACTAATGAGACTAATCAGAAGGTGGGGCTGAGCTATCAGAAAGGTTCCCTAACTTCTCCCAAACAGCACCACCAGCTGGGAACCAAGGATTCAAACACATGAGCCTGTGGGAGGCATCTCCCATCCAAATCATAACAGGGCGAGGGCGCAAGTCAGTCACTCAAGAACCAAGAGTCTGTCTCTGTATTGGCAAGGCAGAGAAGGATGATGCTCCTTGGTGACAGAGGGAGGGTCATGGCAGGTGTGGAGGAGGGAAATGGCAGAAAGGAAGCCTGGAGCTGTTTGCCTTTGTCCTATTGCTTCTGGGTTTGGCTTTTTAAGAAACGGGAAGGAAAAGAACAGCCAGACCATTCTCTAAAGAAAGAGAAATTGTGTGTGCCTAGGGGGTAGAATGTAGGACCAGCTAGATGGGGCAAGGATGGGGGAAAACAGGACCCCAGCTAGATGGGGACAGGGATGAAGGAACACAGGACCTCAGCTAAACAGGGACAGGGATGGAGGAACACAGGACCCCAGATATATGGGGACGGGGATGAAGGAACACAGGACCTCAGCTAGACGGGGACAGGGATGGAGGAACACAGGACCTCAGCTAGACGGGGACAGGGATGGAGGAACACAGGACCTCAGCTAGACGGGGACAGGGATGGAGGAACACAGGACCTCAGTCCTGATGGGGACAGGGTTGGAGGAACACAGGATGCCAGGTAGACGGAGACAGGGATGGGTGAACACAGGACATCAGCTAGACGAGGACAGGGATGGGGGAACACAGGACCCCAGCTAGACAGGGACAGAGATGGAGGAGCACAGGACCCCAGCTAGACAGGGACAGGGATGGAGGAACACAGGACATCAGCTAGACGGGGACAGGGATGGAGGAACACAGGATACCAGGTAGATGGAGACAGGAATGGGGGAACACAGGACATCAGCTATGCGGGGACAGGGATGGGGGAACACAGGACCCCAGCTATATGGGGACAGGGATGGAAGAGTACAGGACCCCAGCTAGACGGGGACAGGGATGGAGGAGTACAGGACTCCAGCTAGACGGGGACAGGGATGGAGGAGTACAGGACCTCAGCTAGACAGGCTAGGTGGTGACAGAGTCCCTTGTCCAAGGCTATCTGGGAGAGAGTCCCTTATCCAAGGCTATCTGGGACAGAGCCCCTTATCCAAGGCTAGCCGGGGACAGAGCCCCTTGTCCAAGGCTGCTGGTGACAAGATTCAGTGATAATCAGGTTTCTTTTCTTTTCTTTTTTTTTGATAATCAGGTTTCTTAGCTGACCCGTGGGCTCTATCCTCCCCATCCCTGTTTTTTCCCTCCTTTAGGATGAGGTAGTCCGTGTCCTTCACTCTGGTTAGTGGCTCAGGACTGGTCATGTGAACTTTAATTTCTCACTGATCTTAGCCCTGAACCCTCAGTTAGTTTCAGGCCAAGCAGAGAGTGACAGCTAAAGAGGGGCTGGCTCTTTCCCTGGATGGAACATGGCTGCTGCCAGTTTGGGTATACTGGGCAGTTTATCAAAGCCAGCAGATGTGGTCTGGATCATGCTCTGAGGAGGCTGCCTCTGCCTCCCAAGTGCTGGGATTAAAGGCGTGCACCACCACCACCCAGCTCCTGAGGTGTTTTGACAGCTTCTCACAGGAAGTAACTGACAGCACCTTCTTCCTACGAAGAACCAGGAGGGGAAGGCAGCAAGCATTTTTATATTGGTGTCTAAATGTGGGTCCATTCCAAAGAGATGAGGGTCAGGGTCCAGATGTGTGTGACTCCTTTACTCCCCTAGACCTGGTTTCTTCTCTTTAGAGAGCACATATTCTTTAAACTATGATCTATGGAACAAAAGGACTTGGGGTCATGTTGAAGGAGGCCGCTTGTTTGTCCTGGCCGCCCAGA
>JAQHUG010000204.1:1867437-1894893 GCA_028555095.1 Dicrostonyx torquatus | reverse complement strand
ATTGCTTCTTTGTATTGTTCTTTTTGTTTCTATTTTATTGATTTCAGCCCTGAGTTTGATTATTTTCTGCCATCTCGTCCCCTTGTGTTCTGTTGTTAAGTCATTGATATGAGAATTCTCTAATTTCTATATGCAGGCTCTTAGTGCTATGAACTTTCCTCTTAGTACTGCTTTCATTGTGTCAAAGGACTTTGAATTAGAGCAGCACCAGGGAAATACTTACAAATTGACATCAATAACACATCAAAAAAAAATCATCCACCAAGACTAAGTTGCTTCATCCAAGAGACCTAGGCATGGTTTCACATATGTAAATCAATATTGTCATGCCCCACCTAGGAGACTCAAAAGCAGAAACCATATGACCATCCCTCTAGATGCAGAAAAGTTCTTTTTAAAAAATCCAGCATTTCTTCATGATAAAATCTCAGGGAATCTAGGGATATAGGTACATATCTCAAGATTAAAAGTAAATTACTCCATATTGAAATGAGTGATTATTCAGCAAGAAACTTTTGTGGATCTGGAAGAAGTTAGGAGTTGTGAGCAAATATGATCAAAACGCATTGTATGGCCGGGCAGTGGTGGTACATGCCTTTAATCTCAGCACTCAAGAGGCAGAGGCAAGCAGATGCAGATCTCTGTGAGTTCGAGGCCAGTCTGGTCTACAAAGGGAGTTCCAGGACAGCAACGGCTGTTACACAGAGAAACCCTGTCTTGAAAAACCAAAACACAAAACCAAAACAAAACATTATATGAAATTTTCAAAATTCTCAAAGAATTTATAAAAAATTATTTTAAAAAGAAACTTTAACTTGTGTAGGACATGAAGAAAGTTTTGGTTTTGTAGGACATTTCTTTGCCTGGTCGTATCCTGGGAAATGTTTATCAACCATCTGTTTAAAACAAAATGGAACAAGACAGTAGCATCTGACCCTTCTGATTTGCACTGTGTGCCAACTCCTGTACTGTAGATACCCCCAACATTGTTAATCTATCTAGCAGTACCACTCAGGCAGAGGTGGGAAGCCACGTGACAACCAGCCCTCAGAAGCGGGAATACATTGGTTTCAGCTTACCTCTGCCAACAGTGCAAATTTTTGTGCTTTCCGTGTTTGGTTCTGGGACTTAGCCCAGGGCCTCACACATTGCTAAGCACACACTCCGCTGCTGAGCCCCGCCCCCAGCCCCATGATACTTAAGAACATTTATTTTCCTAAGCAGGATCCTCCTTTGCACATTTATATTTGAGCCATTTTCTCTATGCATTTCCTGTTGTAGTTGAAATTTTAGCTTCATAGTTAAGAGAATTTCGTCCAGACATCAGTTTCCTTATGACTCTGCTAAGAGTGGGCAGCGGGCAAAACTTAACATAGGAATAATGTTGGCAGGAGAGGTGACTCGCTTGGTAAAGCAGGAGGACCTGGCTTTGGATCCCCAGTGCCTGAAATCCTGGTGCTGGAAGGCAGAGATATGAGGAGCCCTGAGGCATGCTGGCAGCCATTCTATCCGAAGCTGTGAGCTTCAGGTTCAGTGAGATTGTGACTCAAGTAATAGTAATGGCGACGGTAATAGTACTAGTGATTGATAGTAATAATAGTAATTGTAATCGTAGTAACAGTATGGAAAGCAATTAAGAAACATACTTAACATCAACCCCTGATCTCAGTGCGCAGGCGCCTGCACGCATGTGCGCATGCTCACACCTCATGTCTGTTCCCTAAGGCACTCTTGCAGAACCGAAAGTGAGTAAGCTGAGGTTGCCAAGAGTTCCTCTGTGGCCTCTGTGGTGCTTCCTTCCCCACACTTGACCTGTTGTGCTCTCTACACATCTCCCTTCTTACTGCAGAGAAAACTGCCAGCTGACTCCAGGGTTCTGGAAGCCTCAGATCTGGTGTACACAGTCAGCGCCCACGAGTACTGGCAGCAGGCCTTCCTTACTGAGGACGAAAGTGGTAATTTCTAATATTTTTTTAACCTCAACCACTAACATTCGAAAGAATAAGCTTACACTCTACGCATCCTGCTCTAGAATTTTCCATGCCACAGGCAAGTTTTATTCCCACTTACCACAGCTTCTGTGCCTACTAGCATATATTATGTGTTGTGTGAATGTGTGTATGTGTGTATAATCAATTTTTTCTTCCTTGTGTTGTTGTGTATCTGAGAACAAAATTCTTCTCTCTTCCAAATTATACCAGAGTCAGTAACAGTCAAGACAACAATGGGTTGCCTTGTGGTTCTTCAATTGCCCAGCTATAGGCATTGGACACGGTTAATGAATGCACATTGTATGTTTGTCTGTGAGGCAGGGAAAATCAAAGGCACGGCTTCTTTCTTGGCATAATTTTGAGCCTACATAAGGAGCCAGTGATCATCCATGTGCAAAGATGAAAGGGAAAGCCAAGCTTAGATGGCATTGGCCATGAGCACAAAGGAAGGCTAGAGGATCCTGAGGTCCATGGGCACCCGAGGGCTCTTGGTAGCTAAATGAGGGTTCACCAAGTTGGGTCTTAGTCTGAGCCTAATGGGATTATGTCTACACAGGTCTTAACAGATGTGTGCACAGGTGAATGCATGGTGCTTAGGGAGCAGAAGTGGCATGCTCCCCAAGCCAGGCAACTGCTTCATGAACTACCTTTATGAATTCTATTGTTATAAATGCCTGGTCTTTTCTTTCAATATTATTTGTGCTGCTTGTGTATTCCAGAAGTTCCCAAGTTAAGAGAATATATTAGAAAAAGTCTCTTGGACAAGAAGAGGAGGCTGGTAACCAAGTACGTCACTGAAGCCTTTGGCCTATTGCTCCTCACTGACACTTTCAACTCGGAGGAAAGCCTGCTGGTAAGGAAAACCCCTGGGCTGTCTTGTACTCTGCTTAAACAGATGTAAGTTAGGAAGACCCCTCGATTGTTTTATGCGCCACCCTGGGCAGGTGTCATAGTTAGCTCAGTTGTGAACCTGACGCACCCGGGAAGAGGAAGCCTCTGCTGTGGAACTGCCTTTGTCAATTGACCCATTGGCGTGTCTGGGGGGCATTTTATTGAAGTAGGGAGGTCCAGCCTACTATTGGCATTGCCACTCCGAGGCAGGTGGACCTGGGCTATATAAGAAAGATGACAGAGTAAGCTAGATGGAGCGAGCCAGTGCACACTGTTCCTCCAAGGTCTCTGCTCCAGCTTCTGCCTTGGCTTCCTTCCATTATCATGGGCTGTAACCCTTAACATAGATGAACCCTTTCCTACCCTAGTTGGTCATGGCATTTATCATAACAGAAGATGTCAAACTGCAAGAGTAGGGCATCTCCATTGCCACACCAGGATATTAACCTAGGATGCTTTCTTCTTTTCCTATCAAAGGAAGATTTAGTGCCTTTAGAGTCTAAGAGGAGAAAATGATGACTGAAGGGTGAAATCATAACATTGGGGTATAAGAGAAGGGAATATTTTACCTGGACAGGTTTACTGAAGGGAACATGTCCCAATACTTGGATACTTGGTGTTTCTCCTGAGACCTAAACAAAAATGGGATGCATTTAAATGATGGCTGGGTGGCTTGGCTTATAGACAACCTATCCTCTATTGCATTGGAGATGATACTTACAGTCTAGAAGATGGCTCATCTGCCCATGGGTTCCCTTTGTGTCCTGCTATGCTGTGAGATCCGTGCCCCCATGCCAGGAAAGCAGGAGGGCTTCCAGAGGTTGGACAGAGTGTGAGGCTGCAGAGGCAGAAAAGAACTCTTGATTCCCATCAGATGAGGGCTGCTAGGTGGGCACCCAGGCACACAAGGATCACATATAGACAGGCACGGGCACACAGGGGTCATGTAAGGGCAGGCACAGGCATATGTGTAGACTGATTCATAGACCGCAAGGAGGCAAGTGACAAGGTCACATTCATGCAGATACACACAAAAGAGGAACTCTGCCCCAAACAGTTATATAACAGCTTATATATCTATCTTCTGGGATTACCAGACATCCAGGCATCATTATCAATTTTGCACTGACTCTTAGCCTCTTGGATGTCCATGTTTTAGTGACTCATACAGGATATCCATATCAGGTTCATATTGTATAAACCTTAACTGACCTTTGGGGGCTTCTTTCTCTGACTTGCTTTCAGAATCCCAGTCTGCATTAATTACTTTCCTAGTCACTGTTAGAAAATACCTGGCAGAAAACAAAGCAAAGCAAAGCAAAACAAAAAATGACTGAAGGCAGTAAGGTTATTCTGACTCACAGTTGAAGGGATACCATCTGCCATAGTGGTGGGCCATGAGCAGCTCAGCTTGCTCACATTTTGGTGGCCACACAGGTAACAGTGAGCGCTGAGTAGAAGGGAGGCTGCCCTATAACCCTTAACGTCCACCTCTGCTGACCTAGGGCCCTGTATGTGCCAGCTAGGCCCATGTCCAGAGGGTTTCACAGCCTCCCCAGACAGCACTACTGGATGGGGATAAGTGATTGAACCGTGCGAGCCTGGGGGGCGGGGGGGGAAAGCATGTCTCACTGGGTAACAGGAAGGGCGGTGATGCTGTGAAAGGAAGGGGGCTAGAGAAGAGGGGCGTCAGCCAGAGTCCAGACATTTCTCTTCACAGTCTCGAATGCAGACCTTGGGAAAGTCCAGGTAAAAATTACGTTTTGTCACAGAAATGGACAGGTTTCTCTCTGATAGATGGCTTCGCCCTAACAGAAGGGAGCTAGCTGCCAAAAGAGAGACTTGGAGATGTAGGTAGAAAAATCAGCCCCTTCCACAATCGCTAACTACATTGTTTCTTTCTAAGAGACTGAGTGTTCAGACATCAACCAGACTGTATGTGAAAACAGAGCCCAGACTCATACCCTACTGTAAGGTGTCCAGCAAACCAGTGCCCTACCCTCTGCACCCAGTTAGGAAGCCAGCCTGCTGTCTTCAACTCTGAAGCCTGGCTGGAGATCAGATAGCCATCTCTAGTCACAATCCAGGAAGCTGGACAACTTCTGTAGCCAACAGCTCAAACTGGCCAGGCCTCGGTGACTAGTTTTCCTAACCTTTTAATGGGGCACAGAAGCCAATTTTGAATCCCTAACTAACCAACCACACGGGGGCTTGTCCCCCAAACTGAAGCAATGGTAGTTCTGAGTAAACAACATTTGCTTTTCTCCCTCAGTTGTTCCTTGTCTTTTCCACACTTGGATTTGCCCATCAGATCTACATGATTGACTAGTCCGGGAAGGGGAGGGGCTAAGTGGGCTCTTGGAAGAGATCCTGGGGCTGATTGTGGCCAGGAAAGGAAGGCAGCCATGAGCCTGACAGGTGGCAAGAATAGGCAGAGACTGGAGACCTGACCTCAGTGTGAAAATAAAGAGAGCAGCGCGTTGGCCAGTGCCTGGTTTGGAAGACGGTAAAGGGGGAATCAAAAACAGCCATTTGTCACACTTCTTAGGCTTTGTTTTGGCTTAGCTGCATGAGACAAAACAAAGCAAAATTCTGGGCATCTGAGATTTTTTTTTTTCTTTTCCATTTCTGATTTGACTATTGTCCTTTGAAATAGCTGGGGAAGGGTTTGACCTTTCAGTTCCCTGAAAAAGTTCTGCGGGGTGAAATCTGCCTTTTTGCCCAGCACTAGATTGCTTTTGGAAGTGCCGATGGAAAATAAATCAAACATGATGCCTTGTGTGGGCGGCTTGTTTTACAGACACAAGGACAGGGTATTTTGGGACCAAACCTGGAAGTGTCTGTCCCCGTTTGCTGTTTTGCCTACTCAGGAGTGCAGGCCCTGGGGGCTCATCCACCCCTCCAAACCTAAACCATCAAGACACAGGCAGAGGCTGGTGAGAATGTCACTGCAGGAGGTCTAAGGGAATTGCGGCAGCTTTCCTCAAAATTCCTTGGCCTCTGATGTTGGTCTTAATTCTTTGATGGAAAGTTGGAAGACAAGAGTTCCGTCAGTGCCTTCGGATTCCTGAAAAAGAAAGAAAGAAAGAAGAAAGAAAGAAAGAAAGAAAGAAAGAAAGAAAGAAAGAAAGAAATCAACCCTAAAATGTGTGTGCTTCATCATTTTTCTCAAGATTGTGTTTCTAACCAGAAGTTTAGATCTGGGGATAGTTAGTGATTTTACTTGAAGTAATTATTTTTTGGATCGACAGGAAGTTGGTCCTGACATTTCAATGTCAAATGAGCCCTGGACTAATGCATATAAAGTTCCGGCTTCCTCTCTTACTGTGTTTTATATCTAGCAGTTTCCAGCAAGGATTTGTTCTGAGAACTGTGTCCTTACCAGCTTTATCATCGTGTAAGCTTCACAGTGTGTCTTTTCATGAATACAGATGGATGCTTCCCACACATTATCACCCAGTCGTGAGGTCATTGTCACCTATGTAGTTCATTGTTGCAGACAACAGTGTCATACAATGCATGCCTGAGCATGTTGTTCACCTCCGCAGCATTCTTTTGGGAAGATGGGATCGTGGCTTTATTTCGATGATCTTACAGTGTGGCTGAAGGTCCAGGTCTGTTCACTTAGCAGCTGACTAGGAACACAGGAGCTTCGGCCTTCAGATTTTAAAATGGAGAACACATTGAAACGCTGCCCTCAAAACTGCTTTGTGTAAAGCCAAAGACCATGAAATGCTTGTCAATTCAGATGACACTGGGAAAATCTGTTTTCTTTTAACGTTTTTGTTGCATTTTATATTTGCATGTATTAATCATCCAAGTGAATGAGTTTCATTATGACATTTTCATACATGTGTATAATGTATAATGATCATATTCACCCCAGTGCCCAGACTTGTCTCATTTCTACTCCTGCTGGTACCCAAATTTTGTTTTCATAATAATTGAATTGTCGAATAGTAAAAGATGGAAGATTTCTGCAATATGACAAAAAAAACAGAGTTTAGATGGTTAGTCAGTTACTTCCTCAAATAGGCTGAGGATTTTACACCCCAAATAAGTTGCAACAGGCATTTTTGTTCTGTTTTTCATGCTAAGAAACCAAAGGATGTCTGTGCACTGAGGATGCCGTCTGCGGACAGTAAAGATTAATCAGTCTCTGGTTCAAGTACAAGCTAAAGCTTGCGCTAGTGACAGGTTCTCATGGAACAGAATTTAGGGATCTGATCCTCCTTGTGACCTGGTCCCTAGACTGAACACTTGAACATGGGTGGCCTGAGGCGATTTGTGGAAGAGAAGATGGAGCTTCTGGAGAAGGCTATTGAGCAGTGCTTTGCTTGTATGGAGCAGCCCCTGCAGGCAGGAGTCCAGGTGGCCAGAGCTTCCTACCGCCGCATCCTGGGAACATGCCTGGTGGTGAGTGGCCTTTTCTTCTCTTCAGCAAGGTCAACTTGATCTCCAAATGCCTTTTATATCATCACCTTGCTTTCTAGAAAGAGCTAGAAGAAAGCAAGATATGGCTTGCTCACACCCATAATCTTACCTAACTCTGGAGGATTGCTGGGGTTTTAGGTTAACCTGGGTTATGTAGTAAGTTCCCAAGTAGTCTTCGGGAACTACAGAGTGAATTCCTATCTCAAAAACTCCAAGTCAAAATCAAGCAAGCAGGCAAACAAACAAACAACAGTAGGGAAAGAGTGAAAATTCTATGTAGGAAATCCTCTACATAGATGGTTGCTCACCTGTGGCTTTAAGCCTGCAGTTCAGCAGTGGAAGTACTGGGCTTCAGGGTTTGAGTTTCTTAGTTTGAGGGTCATTTCCAGTAAACATCTGGGTAAGGCACAAACCATTCAGTATGTTAAGACCATTTAGAGATTTCTCGATCATCTCTTCTATAGAATGGGAATGCTAGATCTGCCTTAAGTATCTCCTGGCACTGATGGCATGTTGGACAGACGGAACACCTTGCAAGCTGCTTGCTTGGCATAGTTTTATATATCAGTCAGATGTGTGGGGTTTCTCAAAGATGGAGCTGTAAATGTGGGGTAGAATTCTGTTAAGACTAAGGGGTGAAAGGAGAGTTCTTTCATTTTGCTCAGCAGTCATGACAGGGTGTCATAGGCACAGAGGGTGACTTGAGTAACAGGCAAAGCTCAGGAGGCTGGAAAATCAGATTGGCAGTGTTTGCTGAGACCTATTTCCCTGACTTGGAGACAGTGACCTGCTTATGGTGCCCCTTATATTTTTTTCCATGTATGTGTGCGTGTGTGTGTGTGTGTGTGTGTGTGTGAGTGTGTGTGCATGCTGCATAACTAGTGTCTCTCTTATAAGGACTCCCATTCTATTGAATTTGGAGTCCACCCTTGAGATCTCACTTACCCTTAATGACCTCCTTAAATGTCTCTGCTATGGGGTAAGGCTCTTGTACAGTATAAAGATTTGTCACTTGTATCTGTGGTGGCCCACAGCTTTAATCCAAGCACTCACAAGACAGAGGCAAGCAGATCTCTGTGAGTTCAAAGGCCAGCCTGGTCTACAAGAGCTAGTTCCAGGACAGGCTTCAAAGCTACAGAGAAACCCTGTCTCAAACAAACAAACAAAAAAGTTACTTCTATTGGATTAATAAAATGCTGATTGACCAGTAGCCAGGCAGGAAATAATAGGCAGGACAACCGGACTAAGAAAATTCTGGGAAGAGGAAGGGTGGAATCAGGAATCGCAAGCCAGCTGCAGAGGAAGCAAGATGAGAATGTCTTGCTGGGAAAAAAGTACCAAGCCATGCAGCTAAACATAGATAAGAATTGTTGGTTAATTAAAGTTGTAAGAGCTAGTAGTAATAAGCCTGAGCAATAGGCCAAACAGTTTATAGTTAATACAAGCCTCTGTGTGTTTATTTGTGACTGAAAGGCTGCAGGACCAAGTTGGACAAAAACTTCTGTCAACAAATGGCGCCCAACATTCCGTAACTACATCCACATAAAACCTAAGAGACAGAGAGCTTGGGAAGGGATTTTAGACATGAAGGAACAGAATCAAGCATGGCTTCTTGGCAGCAGCATTTTCTTAGGTGGGCTCTGTTATCTAGAGGCTCCTTTATGAGAGGCTTTGTGACTCAGCATTAGCAACAAAAGCAGTTCTTTTAAGAGGCTCTGCTACCAAACACTTAAGTGATGTTTATGAGCAGCCAGTGGCATGCTTCTTGGTGGTGACATGGACCTAGAAACTCTGCAGAGTTGTGGCAATATAACTTGACTCCTACCAGTATCTCTGCCATGAACGTAGATTCTCAGAAAATCCAAGAAATGGGGCAGAGTCAGCTGCCAAAGCCTCTTCTTTAATCCTCGCCATGACACTTTTAACAGATTAAAGACTCATGTGGTCAAAGATAGAGATATACAGTAAAGACAGATTCAGAAAAAGAGAAAAACAAACAAAGCAACCCCTCTAAATGGTTTACAGTGTGTTTAAAAATATACGTAGGCTTGGGAGAGAAAAGAAAAGAAAACCTAGCTGGCGGGACCATGACTACAATTGTAGTTCATTAAATATTCAATAAAATTTATGCTGTTCCTCAGGGATTCCAAGACATATACTTACTGTTAGTCTGTAGTACACTTTTTTCATTTAGCCCATAATTGCTCATTTCTTGAGTCATTGTCAAATGTGAACATAAAGATGGATGAGATGTTGGGCCTGAGCTCAACAATCTGACTTTCTGGCATTAGAAACTGACAAGTGAGGAGATGGACAAATCAGAAATTGTCTGGATGGAAAGGCGAATTAGTGTATTGGTGACAAAATACTCAGTGAGAAACAGTTTAAGGAAGGAAGGGCTCATTCTGGCTCCCAGTTTGAGGGCACAGTCCATTGTGGTGGGAAGGCGTGGCTTTAGGAGTGTGAGGCAGCTGTCACATTGACTGCAGCCCAGAAGCAGAGAGAGATGAAGGCCGGTGTCTTGCTTGCTTTCTCCTTTGAATTCATTCTGGGACCCAGAGTTGATAGAATGGCACCATCCACATTTAGTATTGGTCTTCCCAACTCAGTTAACTCAATCTAGAGTTAGATTAGGCTTACCCAGAATTTTGTATCCTAAGTGATTCTAGAGTCTGTCAAATGGACATTCAGTATTAATCATCATAGAGGCTTGTGATTGGTATGAACCTGAGACACGTTGGAAGTCCAGACAGGGGCTCCCAGTCAACCTAGAGAGTGACCTTGATCACTTAATGCCTTGAGGGCATGTTTAAAGACCGTGCTGTCTCATTTCCATCCTAAGATTCTCAGTGAGGACGTTTGACCGATGACAGTGTGAATATGACCCTGTGGCTTTCCGGTTACTTCACACTGACTTGCTAATTCATTGTTTAATTGTCTAGAGAAGTAGAGGAAACCAAGGTTTTCATCAGACCCTGAAAGCTGTTTGCGTCAAAAATGGCGTCTATGCCTCCAGGACTCTGGCCAGAATCGACCTGAATGGAGCCCTCTCTCAGCCTATTTATGACCAGATCGACCCTGTGTTTGGAGGCATTTTTAGGTAAAGAATCTTTCATTTTGCTCTCTCATAAATACACATCTGCAGGACATCAAGCCAGAGTCTCGGATTTAAGAATTTATTTCCTTGGCTCTGAAAGTGTAAAGAGTAGCTGGTTATTTGAGAAGGAAAGCTTAGCTTCTGGCACAACACAAAAGCCATCTTGGTTTGGTTTACTTAAAAATTTCCCATGGTGACCCGGGGTACAGATGGAGATGTTGCTTGCAGACTAATATTATTATTACCATTATTTTCCAAATATCTCCTACGTGCAGCAGGGGATTCGTTTTCTTATGGATCTGACCCCTCGCACAGGGTATTTTGATTGGAGAGTGTGGAATACAGCAAGCGCAAAGCCTTCAGAACATTCCCTGAGTGTTAAAAGAAAACGTGGCTCAGGGAGGATGCTGTCTGCCTTTGGTGCATGTGTGATCATGAACATGGCTTGCGGGCCATGTTCCCTGACCTCTAACTCTCCTCCATCAACAGAAGGAGGTTCCTCAGATCCCCAATGCAGCAGCCTGTCCCAGGTATCCCTTCTCTATCCTCACCATTCTTTAAACACAGTTGGGTCCTGCCATACCATCTTCTACCCGACCCTGTTGGATAGGCTTAGAGCATCATTCAATACAACCTACGTCTGTCATGCTAGTCAGCATTTGTGTGAGTCATCAAATGCTCCTGTAACTCTACAGAGTGGCTCTGGTCCTTTACACATGAACAAGTGGACCATGAAGAACTGTGAGACTTTCCCAGGAACCCCAGATCATGGAAAAACCCCAGGATTCAAAGCTCATGCTCTTTCTCAGCAGCCTGCTGCTTCTTCCTCCTCAGATATTCTGAAGAGGAGAACTCCTCCTCCATTTCACTTCCTCCCACCTCACCTGTGTCTAAAGGCTCAAGTCCCGCCCTCCCTAATGCAAGCACTGGCGATCACAGACAGTGAGTTTGGAGCCTGATCTCTGCCCCTTACTATTGTGTGATCTTGGGCATGTTGACCATTCCTTCTGTACCTCAATTTTCTCATCTATAAAATAGGCACCATCATAATGACTACATAGGCCTTGAGGCCAAAGACCTAGAACAGCCTAGTGTCTGGAACACTGTGGGGGATCTGACAGCTGTTACTCTTCATTGGTTTTACTTCTTTAAAGTAATAAAAGAGAGCCAACTTGTCTCATGCTTGTCTTGTCCCCAGAGTCACCACCATGGTCTCTTAATCTATTCTTTGGCTTTCTTCCTTAGGGATGGGAAGCCAACTGGCTCTGCTCTGATGGTGCATATAGATGCTTTCAAGCATTCCCTAGAAGAGAGGATGGCAGAAACCGGGATAAGAAATGGCTGGAAATGCGATGGCTACAAGAGAGGCCTCCTAATCCAGGAGGTATGTTCCTCAGAGAGGGTAGAAAAGATGAGCCCTGACTTTCTTCTCCCTGGATTGTCAAGGGACTGGATGTATCTCTTCAGGGCCCTGTGAGATAGAGGACATGGCAGGATGCAGATGAGAGAAGAGGTCCTAAGACCACCATGAAGGCATAGGACACTCAGGAGAGCTTTGTTCCATGGAGAAGCAATTAATGGGGGCCTCTGAAGTGGTGAAGTTCACACAGACCCCAGGATATTCACAGAATACTTAAATATGCAATAATGTACATCCCATAATAAGATTGGCACTAACCTCATCATCATTTCTGCCAATTTTATGAATGAGCCAAAAAAGCAAATCTTAGAGGAGTCAGCTATCATCATCATCATCATCATCATCATCATCATCATCATCATCATCATCGTTGTTGTTATTATCACTGTTATCATCATCATCATTATTTCAGGTCATTTGCTAGAATTGACAACTCCAGGCTCTTGTGTGTGACTCCCTTTCCTCCAGGCCTAACTCGAATCACATGGCAATGCTAGGACTTACGCTGGTGTCCCTAGCCTCTCAAAGATCTTCCCTGAGTCTGTGCTCTACTTGGTACACACTTTGTAGAGTATGATTTGTACCAGGTACTGTGCAGGGGCTCCTTTAGGGGGATAATGATACTCTGGATAGAGTCCTTGCCCATGGGAGCCGGCAGCTGAGTTGTCAGGACGGCGTGCAGACAACTGTGTTAGTTACTTTTCCAATAAAATCCAGACAAAAGCAAATTAAGGAAGGAAGGGTTTATCTTGGCTCACAGTTTGTGGGTACAGTCTACCACTGAGAGTGGCAGCTACTCACATGACACCCACATTCAGGAAGCAGTGAGTGATGAATATGGGGGCTGGCCTTGCTTTCTCCTTTTGGTCCACGACCTCACTGGATGGAGTGATGCTACCCACATTTGATGTATGGTTTCTGTGGATCAGTCAACCCCATCTATAAAATCCTCACAGACCTCTGCAAAGGCTTGTTTCCTTGGTTATTCTAGATCCCATCAAGGTGACAATATTGGTCATCACAACAGCCAGTCCTAACAGAAAGCAGGAGGGTGGGGTGGCATACATACAGCTGACTGCCTCTGTTGGAGGAACCATCCCAAAAGGCCTTCTGTTAACATGCTTTCTCAGATAAGTGCCATCCTGGGAGGCCTGGAGGGCCACATCCTCCGGAGGAAGAGGAAGATCTATGAGTCTGTCACCAGCTCCATTCAAAACGACCTGAAGTCCTGCTATGAAGGTGGTCCCCAGGGAGGCACTTCCTCTTCCTGGTTTTCTGGGATCCCATTTCCTATCAACTTCCTGCTCTGCTGGCAGCTTTCTAAGAACCCATCCCTCCAAACTGAGTTCTTGTACTGCTCTCAGCCTATGCGCTGAGACAGTCGCAGGATGTGGGAAAGGAACTGAGGGGCATCTCTGTCTACAAGTTGCCTGAGCCCTTGGACTGTAGCTTAGGACGCATTGTTTACTTGTGCCTTCTTTAAATGCTTGTGGGACAACTCTCAGGCCCCTTCTTGAGTTTGTTTTAGGAAGTGATTTTGTAACCTACATAACTCAGTCATTAGATTTCTGAATGATAATCTAAATCTTGGATGTTTTTTTTACATAATGTATTATATATATATATATATACACACACACACACACACACACACACACATATATATATGTATATATAGTGTTTTTTCTGCTTGCTTGCATGCCTGGCTTTTCTTCTGATACCACAGATTTCTCAGCAAGTCCCTGCTATCATGTGACTGTGACTATCTTTTTTTTTTTCTTGGTCAGAGGCAGCTCAGATCACTGGCAGAAAAGCCTGTGAGAGAATGAAGGATGTCATCCGAAGAGGGGTGGAGCGGCAGGTAGCCGAGGGCATGTTTGAGAGGGCTCAAGAGAGGATGTGGCACCAGTTTCAACAACTGAAGGTACTCTGCCTCTGCAGGGGGTGGTTCAGTCCTGGGTAGCATAAGTGGGGAGCTGGTACAGGAGAAATAGTAGATACCTGGGCCAAGTAGAGCCGAATGCCTTCTGCCCTGGGCCTAGACAGTGCCCAGAGTGCTCAGCATCCTTTCTTCCCTGCCACCAAGCATTACTGTCAGCTACATCATGGGGCTGTGTCTTTAGAAACACAACCCCTTCCGCTCTGTCCCTTGTCATACCTCTCTGCAAACTCATCCATAGGGCAGGGGCTGTAATAGATGAGTGCTTGGGTCTTGGCTACATTCCCTCACTGAATCCCTGGCAAGTCTGTGAGGTGGTACATACTATTGTTGTATCCCTTCTATGTATTAACAAATCTAGGCAGAAGAGATGAGCCAAGAGGTCACAGCTACCGGGAGGCAGAGCTAAATAGAGAGTTCAGGACCAGGTGGCGTGGTGCCAGTATCCAACAATAGCATAATCCGAAGGCTATATTGTTCACTAAAGAAGATGACTCAGCTCCGTATAATTTTGTTAAGAAAATATCAGAATATAACCAAGGGTCAGTGAGTGGTAGGACCTGGCTCAGATTCAATTTTGAGTCCATCTGTTTCTGTTATGGTTCCTAAGAATCCTCTTGGACCTAAAATCCTGTAATCTCTCTGTGTCAGATGTACGTGTCTTGGCTCTGGGTTTCTTAGCTTGCTGCCTTCTCCTTCCTAATGACAGAAAACCTTCATCTTGGTTTCGTTAGCCCCTGCCTGACCATGAGGCTCCAAAGTCCTCTGTCCCAGTTCAGGCTTGGCTGACCTCCATCCCACCCACCAGAGGAAGGTAGCTTGTGGCAACATCAGGCCAGCTCTTCGCTAACCTCCCTGAGACTGTCTTTCCTGCTTCTTCCCAACTTCCCCCATTTGTTTCAGAAAACCCAGTCTCTGTTGTATAAAGCAGGGAACTGCCCTTGGCCCAGGTGAGAGCTGTCTTGTTTATTAGCAGCTGTCTGATTACACTCAGTTAGCATGGTATCAGAGACCAGAAATATATGTGGGAAACTGGCCAAAGCTGATCTCCACTGAGTATGCAGAAATGGTATCATTAAGCTACTCAATGAAACATGTTACTGAAAAGGGACTAATACATTGACCATGTGCACATATAGCTCACTTAAATCATAGATATGTGGACAGATAAGAATGGGTAAGATCATCTTGTGCTCCATCCTCTGACTTTTTTCAAAGTCAAGAATATTAGTCAACTTTTGCTGGGTGGTGGTGGTGCACGCCTCTAATCCCAGCACTTAAGAGGCAGACGCAGGCAGATCTCTTTGAGTTCAAGGCCAGCCTGGTCTTCAAAGTGAGTTTCAGGACAGCAAGGACTAAACAGAGAAACCCTGTCCTGAAAAACCAAGAAAAGAAAAAGAAAAAAAGAATATTAGTCAACTTTTAATTCTTTAAATATTTTTGTTCTGCCAAATGGAAGGAATTTTGTTTTATCTATATTTAATGTGAGAAAAGCTCCTGCTTTTAAACTGACCTCTGGGCTGATGAGATGGATTAGCAAGTAAAGGCACTTGCTGTCAAGCCTGGTGGTCTGAGTTCGATCCCCAGAACCTACATAGTGAAAGGAGAGAACTGACTCCCACAAGTAGTCTTCTGGTTCTGTCTGTGTGCTGCTGTGTATGCCACCTCCCTCTATAGACTAGCTAGCTAACTAACTAGCTAAAAATAAAAATGTGGATCCCTTTATAATGTTATCCTAAGCTGAAGAGCAGAAGACTATTCTACTGAATGTATTGATCAGTCTCTGCTAAACTGATCAGTTGTACAATGTCTTAGTTAGGGTTGTATTGTTGTGAGGAGACACTGTGACCACAGCAACTCTTATAAAGGAAAATATTTAATGGGGCTTGGTTTATAGTTCAGAGGTTTAGTCCATTGTTATTATGGCAGGAAGCATGGTGGCATGCAAGCAGACATGGTGCTGGAGAGGAAGCTGAGAGTTCTACATCTTGATCCTCAGGCAATAGGAAGAGTGAAACTTGGCCTGGCTTGAGCATTATTAAACCTCAAAGCCCACCCCCAGTGACATACTTTCTCCAACAAGGCCACACTTAACTCCAACAGGGCCATACCTCCTAATAGCGCCCCTCACTATGAGCCTGTAGAAGCCATTTTCCTTCAAAATACCACATGTAGCTTGCTGATTTGCTGTTACCATAGTGAGGTAACTATATCTGGTTTAGAGAGCTATAGCTCTCCTCTCCCTGATCTTATAGAGCTATAGATATATGCTGAAGCCCAGTGAGCATAATTTACTAGTCAAGGCAGGGGCCCTTGTTCTGGCATTGAAGAAATATAAGCCTAGGAAATGAGATTTGGTTTCAAGACCAGGCTTGGAAAAAAAGGCTATGCACTTTTTTTGGTGCACTTGCCACAGGAGATAAGAAACAGAGGAGGGCAGACAGTGGTTTTAGGTGCTCAAAGGGTTGAGAACAGCAGGAAGACATTCCTCAGGACTTTGGGAAGACGAGTCGGTCCTGTCTAACAAGGTGTGCTGCACGGGGCAGTGGTGATAGATACCCACCCAGGACTCACGCAGGAGAAGACTGTGAGTGGAGAAGCTGCATCTCTTCTTTAGCTCCAGATTCAGTAGGCTACCTTCAGAAGATAGCCTGCCGTGCATCTGCATAGGCAGGGAAGGAGCTGCAGAGGCAGGAGGGAGCCAATGAGAATGCCTTCCGCTGATAGCCCTCTGGGGTCATCTCCAGATTGGGGGGGGGGTCCTGTGAGGTTCATTTTTTTATAACTAGCTTTTCCGTAGGCTGCTCCATCCTAACCCATCTGATGTTCTTGTCATGTAGCATGGAATCACTGAGAGGGTCAAGGGAAGCATCACCACCATGCTGACCCTTGCTGCCCCCCAGGGAGATGGTCTCTACAAGGAGCTTGCAGGTAAGTAGAAAAGCTTTTGAACGGAGGGCGGTTGTGCAGTTGTCCCTGGTTGAATTCAAAGATATCAATGTGGGACTGGAGAAATAGTTCAGCAGTTAAGAGCACTGACTGCTTTTCCAGAGGACTTGGGTTCAACTCGCCGCACCCACATGGTGACTCACAACTCTCTGTAGCTCTACTCCCAGGAGATCTGATGCCCTCTTTTGACCCCTATGGGTACTGCACACATAAGTATGCAGGCAAAGCACACTTACATATGAAAATAAATAACAAAAATGTAAGAGCACAGACATCAAGGTTGGAATTTATAGAACAAGTTCTGCAGATGATGGTTTTAGCTGTCCCACTCTGCTGAGGACCCCCAACAGAGACAAGTGCTCAGACTCAGGGGGTGCCATCTTGTGTAAGTCTCCCCAGTCCTCAGAGATACTAGCCACTGCTCCATCTTTTAGGTGCAGAGAAAAGAGACAGCCTAGGCCATGCATACACCCAAATTTCCATAGCTGGCCGCTGGCAAACAGCAACCCACAAGCTCCCCCTCTGTCTCCATAGCCTTTTTTTTCCGAGATGCTGCCTTAGAAAAGATTCCATCTCCTAGTGATAGAGGAAATAGATTCTCCTGGGAATGTGGCTGTGTCTCCCTTTCCTGCCCAGAGCTTCATCAAACTGCCTTGTATAAATGAGATGGCGGTCAAGTGGGGAGAAACGTGAGAAATTTCTAGCAAAAATTCCCCAGTCTTTAGGTTCAGCATCCTGGGAATCTAGGGTTCTGCCCTCTCGCAGCCCCGTGTGTGCACAAAATGGCACAGACAAGGTTATGAGAGCAGCAGCATCTGTGGTACCCCAAGGCAAGACAACACAAACCTCTGTGAGCACAGCACAGATTGTGGGAGACACGCGGTTAGTGGGCAGTGGAGCAACTGCTGGAAGCCGTGAAGCACCTCAGCCCAGGACGCAGCAGTAAAAAGCAATCTCCAGCAGGTGTTGGAGAGAGGAAGAAAGCCACGCAGGAAAGCTTGTGTGGTGTATAGCTATTTGTGGAGGAAGTCTCAGTGGGGACTTGAGTTTTTATGGTCACTGTATCATAGATTTCCTTTAAGGAAATCATACTTGCTGAAGGTCTTCCAACTGTCCAGTTGCAGACAACTATCCCAAGTGTGATCTAAGTTCTGCCTGCCTAGACAAAGCGTTCTCTTCTTCCTCTCCCCCACCAATACCAAGTACATATCTTGAAGGAAGACTGTGCCAGATGCCAAGGTTATAAAGAGGATCAAATGGCAAACTGTGCATTCAAGTATTGCCTGTTTTGTCAGAATGGAACCTTCAAGACTAAAGAGCCCAAATTTTTTTTCCCACTTAATAATAAATTAAAGTCACCTTCAGGGTCTCCCAAGAGAGAGACATGGAAAAGCAAACCAGTAAGTAGTAGAATATATGGTCCGGGAAGGTGCTCAAGGCAGGACTCATGAGGAATGACTTGAGACCTGAGGGACAGGGTTCACTCGAGTAGCAGATGGTTAGCATAGCTGTGAAGCAGAGATAGTTCAAGGTTGGACACTGGGAAAGTGTGTTAGCCAAGGCTGGACACCAGGGAAGCTGTGTTAGCTGAGGCTGGACCTTGGGAAAGCTGTGTTAGCTGAGGATGGACCCTGGGGAAGCTGTGTTAGCTGAGGCTGGACCCTGGGGAAGCTGTGTTAGCTGAGGCTGGACCCTGGGGAAGCTGTGTAAGCTGAGGCTGGACCCTGGGGAAGCTGTGTAAGCCGAGGCTGGACACCAGAGAAGCTGTGTTAGACAAGGCTGGACCTTTGGGGGAAGCTGTGTTAGCCAAGGATGGACCCTGGGGAAGCAGTGTTAGCTAAGTTCTAGAGGGTGATTTTGAATTATGACTATGTAGGACTATGTAGAACAGTGAAGAGGAAGGCCTTCCTGACACGCATCAAGGCAGAGCCTTGGTTTTTTTACTCACTTCCTGGTCATGGACTCCATAGCAAGCCAGGCTCAGGCAAATTTATCCACACATGGTGAGCCGATGACGGCTAGAGTCAGACCCAAGGTTCATCTGAAGTGTCTACCCTGGGGACTGTGTTGGTCAGAGTTCTCTAGAGGAACAGAACACAGAGAATGTGTGTGGATTGTGGAGAGGGCTGTGTCTGAAGAACTGGTCCGTTCACTTGTGGAAGTCATGCATGTCAGACATTTGATGGAAGAGCGTAGCAGGCCGGCGGCTCTAAAGAGCTTTGGTTGGAGTCCAAAGGTGGTCTCTGCAGAACCGTGAACTGATGGCCCAGGTGAAGGCCGGGGTGATTGGAGAATCTCTGCTTACTCAGAGGGAGAGCCGCCTTCAGCTGGTGGTGTGACATGTTAAGGGGAGGTGGTGACTGTACTCCAGGTTCACCAGTTTAAAAGAACCACCCAGACAGACTAAATCTGACGAATGTCTGGACACTGTGGTCTTGGAAACTGCCATAAAATTACCCAGCATAGCTGATCTGATGACATGTGCCGGCAGTTCCTGCGCTTGGGAGTCTGGGGCCCGAGGGTTGCCTGGGCTTGTATAGTGACATCTTATTTCAAAACAAAAACGTTAAAACACACAACTCACCAAATAAATCAAAACCAAAACCAAACAAAAGACACGTACAAAACAAATAGCAAACTAACCACAGTGAGAGCATAATCAGACTCAGACTAGAAAATGAACATCTTTGATGCCAAGAGAGAACAAGGCATCACTGGGAATTGAGGTTGGGCGCGGAAGGATGTCCCAGGGACAGAGATCTGCCTGGTGGGGATGTTGGCAGATCCCACTGTGTCCTCTGCCTTGTGTCTCCCTTCACCAGACTCTGAGGAGGCCTACATGAACACCCAGAAGATTCCCAGGAATTTTCCCTAAAGATTAATTTTATTGTTTTTTGTTTTAATAAAACGTGTGTGTGTGCATGAATGCATACATGTAGTCACGTAAGTGCAGGTGTCCTTGGTAACCAGAGGCATGCAATCCCCTGGAGGTTGTATACTGCCCAGTGTGGATGCTGAACTTAGATTCTCTGCAAGAGCAGTAAACCCTTTGGGACTGAGCCAGCTCTCCAGTCACCCAGGGCTTTTTGAGGGGTAGGGCTCTTTTTAAGTGTGACCTCCCCAAGACCATGCTGAGATAAGTCTTCAGGTAACAAAGAGACTCCCTGGCTTGACTGGGATGTTTATAAAACAAGGAGACAGGATTGCCTAATTATTACAGATCTTAAATCCTTCTAAGTGTCGGTTGCTGAGGGCTTCGTCTAGAGTGCTGTTCTTGAAGCAGCATTGACCGTGCATACGTGTCTGCTTCTCTGACCGTGCATGTGTGTCTGCTTCTCTGACCGTGCATGTGTGTCTGCTTCTCTGACTGTGCATGTGTGTCTGCTTCTCTGACTGTGCATACGTGTCTGCTTCTCTGACCGTGCATGTGTGTCTGCTTCTCTGGCCATGCATATGTGTCTGCTTCTCTGACCATGCATACGTGTCTGCTTCTCTGACCATGCATACGTGTCTGCTTCTCTGACCGTGCATACGTGTCTGCTTCTCTGACCATGCATGTGTGTCTGCTTCTCTGACCATGCATACGTGTCTGCTTCTCTGACTGTGCATACGTGTCTGCTTCTCTGACCATGCATACGTGTCTGCTTCTCTGACTGCGCATGCGTATCCGCTTCTCTCTAGACGTCAGGAGTGAGCAGAAGGAGATGGAGAAGCTCCACAGAAGCCTGAGGGAGGTTGCCGAGAACGCGCAGCTGCGGAGGGGCATGCAAGATTTCCTCCTGAGAATGTCCCCCAGCAAAGCAGGCCCCCGTGGGACAACACTTTAGTTTGGGGGACTTAAATCTGAAGAGATGAAAATAAGCCTGGAGCCAAATAACCAGAATTATTATTATATGTTTTTTTAAAACAGAATAAAAATCATTTCTCATCCTTTGAACTTTCTATATAACATAAAACCAGCATATTGTTATTTCTGGTATAATTTTCTTTTACAGCCGAAAATCTGTCATCCTGAACCTGGGTGGACTCTTGAGCTCTAAGGACAAGAACCTTACATTTCACTGAAGACAAGTATTTACACGTTAGAAAGCTTAAACGTCGGGGCTGGAGATATGGCTCAATGGTTAAGAGTACTGATTGTTCTTCCAGAGGTCCTGAGTTCGATTCCCAGCAACCACATGGTGGCTCACAACCACCTGTAATAAAAACTGGTGCCAACTTGTGGCCTGCAGGAACACATGCAGGGAGAACATTGTATATGTAATAAATAAATCTTTTTTTTTTTTTAAAAAAGAAAGCTTAAGCGTCAAGCAGAACGTATTAAAATTTGGCCTCAGGTAGCAGGCTGTTTCCTGCTTTAACAGTGATGAGGCTTGAGGATGAGGCGATGCTGTCCTGTGGGATAGGACCCAAAGCCAGGTGTTGGTTACCATTCTGCGACTGTGTTAGCATACCCTGGCAAAAGCTACTTAAGAAGGAGGGTTATGGTGGCCCAGGAGTCTGGGGACTAATCCGCCATGGCAGGAAACACATGGCTAGGAGTCAGAGGCTCTGCTCACATCCTCTGGAGTCCAAAAGCAGAGAATGAATGCCGGAGCTCAGCTCCCTTTAAACAGAAGCCAGTTAGATCCCTGTTGAGATCCAGTCTTTTTGGTTGAGAACTTAAAAGAAAATTCCCCTTCACACAGACAAATACAGAACTGGAATACAGGGAAATGTTTTTAATAGGTATTTTAATTATCACTGGGCTAGTTCTTTGATTTACTGTCTTGAAGGATGGTAGTTTATTTTTAAAGATTTATTTTTTAATGTATATAGGGGTTTTGCCTGCATGTGTGTGGGTGCACCCATGGAGGACAGAAGGGGGCACTGGATTGCCTAGAATTAGAATCACAGATGATTGTTAGCCACCATATGGGAGCTAGGACTCGAACCGGGATCCTCTTCAAGAGCACCCAGTGCTCTTAACCACTGAGCCATATCCCCAACACCCAAGAATGGTATTTTCTTAAAGGCTGGTTGCAGTGTGGGAGCTGAAACTGGATTAGTGAATTTTGTTTTCAAATCTTGTTACACTAAAATCTATTGTGTTGTCTTACACACACACACACACACACACACACACACAGCAGTCCTTTCTCTATTCTAAATTCTTCTGCCTCAGCTCCGAAATTCTGGAATTGCATGTGTCCAGCACCACATCTGGATTATCTTCTATAATGTGAATGCATTTTAGAAACCACTGCATGGTTTTTTTAGCATAAGGCATTTTAAAAATAGTTGTTCACTGGATCAGGCAGATGTTCTAAGTGTTGGCACCTTTCATCACACAATTTCACAAGGTCACGTTTCTTAATACTTTCACCAGTGTCCCCAGAAAAGGCCTGAAGTGGTGGGAAGCTGTGACGCTCACAGTAGTGAGCACAGATTTAATACAGTTTTGGTTTTCCCCTGAAGGCTCATCTCCTCATTGGCATAGATACTGATGGCTGTTTGAAGCGAAAGATTTGCTTTCAAGCCAGTTTCCACTGTATAACAATGCAAAATAAACCCCTTCTCTATTAATTGCTTCTTGTCCACGGAGAAGAGAGAAATAATTAATGCATCAATCTTTAGCCGCATGGGTAAGCTGTCTGTCAGGGGGTCTTGTTTGAGGACAGGTTCTGACTCAGCAGGTCTGGGCAGGACAGGGAAATGCAGCATCTGGACAGATTCCCAACTCTGCAGGTCCGAGGTCTCCACTCTGCATCTTTGGGCAGTGCGATGATAGTAATGCTGATTGTCAATGTGACAGAATCTAGAGTCGTGCAGGAGAAAGCCTGTGTCTCTGAAGGGGTTTCTAGACTGGGTTAACTGAAAAAGGAAGAGCCATCATAAGGGTAGGGGGAGTGTTCCATGGGCTGGGGTTCTGGGCTGAGCAAGGAGGAGACAGGGAGCTGAGCTTCAGCATTCATCATCACTAGCTCTGCTTCCAGACCGTGGATACAATGTGACAAGCTGCCTCTTCCCTGGCCACCATGATGCCCCTTGACCCTTGAGCCCAAAGAAACCCTTTATTAGATATTTGATCGCAACAGCGATGATGACGACAATGATGACCATGATGATTAATACAGGTAACAAAGAGACAGAGTCTGGAGTCTACCTCTGCCTGGTCACCTGGACAAATGACCTCTTCGAGCTATAGCCTCCCATTCTGAGCGACCAAGCTGCAATGTGCTGAAGGCTAGGAACTTTCTATCAGGATGAGAGTGGGGCTAGGTGAAAGAATAGGGAGGAAAGAACAGGCGGAGGCTCAGTGTCACTGTGGGGCCAGCAATTTCCAGAAAATATTAAGGCAATGACACTTTGGACTCATGCAGCTGAGCAACCCCAGAGCTGCCTGGGAGACCTTTCCAGCTCTGCTAATTCTTCCACTCCTGAGTTCCCACTAGGAGCGAACTGCAGTGTCCTTGAAGGTTCAGTGATCTCCAGCTTCCAGCTAATGACAGCCCCACCCCCATCCCTGGGCAGCCTGGTCACCTTTCCATCATAAAAGACTGGGCATAAAGAAGGCTTGAGGGCTGGGAGGGAAGCTTAGGAGCCTCTCTGTGGTCTTAGAACAAATGCCGGGCTCTTTCAGTAATATGAGACTGTGTGATTGCCTGTGTTGAGCTGAGACTTGGAATGTTAGCACAATGAGACCTTGGAAGCCTTCAGGGCTCAGAGTGGCCATCAGTGTGGGCTTGGAATGTCAGCCCTAGATACTGGGGTTTCAACCCTCTGCAATGTGCCCAGAGCCTACTGGGATGTTGTCATCAGCTTGGAGACCAGTTGGTTCTTGGCCCAGCTTTAGGAGATGTAGCAGAGAGAGGATGCCTCAGAGAAGGAGCCATGCAAAGTATCCCCTGTAGGCAAAATGCCCTCTTTCTCCAGAACTAAGAGAATGAATGCACTGTCTTTTCAAGGACTCACGTCTCCTTAGAGAGTCTACTGATAGTTTTTGTCTTTCTATTTATTTATTTTTATGTGTATGGCTGCTTTGCCTTTGTGGAGACTTGAATTAGAATGACCCCCATATGCTCCCCAGATGGTGGAACTGTTTGGGAAGGATCATGAGGAGGTGTGTCCGTGGTGACACGCTTTGAGGTTTCAGAAGACTGCACCATTCCCAGTGTCTCTGTCTGCCTTCTGCTTGCAGACTGAGGTGTGAACTCTCAGTTCCTGCCACCATGCCTCTGCTCAATCGTCTGAAGCTTGAAGCCCAATTAAACACATCCTTTTATAAGTTGCCTTATTCATGGTGTTTTATCACATTGATAGAAGGGTAACTAATACAGCTGGCATGTATATATCTGTACCATTTGTGTGCCTGGCACCTGCAGAGGCCAGACAAAGCTGTCGGATCCACTAGGCATGGGGTTGTAGACAGTTGTGAACCACCATGTGGGTACTAGTTAAGAACAGAACCCAGGTCATTTGCAAGGGCAGCAAATACTCTTAACTGCTGAGCAATCTCCCCAGCCTCCCTCCTGATATATTTGAAAACAATTTCTGTGAATGTAGAGAAGACAAAAGACTACAAATCCAGTCTGAGTTGTTTTTTCTTTTTAGAAATACAGGCGATAACTATAAAAAGTAGGAGTGAGAGAGCTGGAATGAACACCGATGGGAAACAGGCTTTTGGCATGATAGTTGTGAGTTTAGGGAGCCCTTGCTTGTGGAAGCCTTAAAGATCTGATTGTTTAAAACCACAGCAGAATGCTTGCATGCCTTCCTTTGATAAATATACAATCCAAATAAAAATAAAATTTCCATTTTGCAGCAACTGTAACTTATGCTTCAGGAAAGAAAAGAAAGACACTAGCTCATCACTCTTTTCCTCTCTTCCTTAAAAATTTTTGTTTGTTTTTCACAATAGGTTTTCTGTGTAGCCTTGTCTGTCCTGGAACTCACTCTGTAGACCAGGCTGGCCTGGAACTTAGAGATCCACCTACCTCTTTCTCCCATGTGCTGGGATTAAAGTTGTGTGCTACCAATTCCAACTCCTTCTTTTAAATTTTTTTTTTAAAATTCTCTCTCAACCTTTGTTTTCCCCCTCTCTGCTCTTCCTGGAATGATACGTGCTGAGATGTCTTTACTGTCAGGCTTGTGGTGCTGACTGGACACCATGTTTCCGGTTCTCAGTTGTTCCTGAAAGCATGCACGGAATGTCCTTTCTCTCCCTGACCAGAGCAAGCTAAGCGGCAAGATCAGTTCTGAGTTACCGCTCAGCACGATGGAGGGGCTTTAGCACATTTCCCTTTAGAGGTGGAGGGAGGCATCAGAGCTCACTGGGTCCAGCAAGTCACATGATGTAGGGGACCCATGACGTGGTAATCCTGTTGGGGAAAGAGTCCCAGACTGTGATCACGTGAAGTCCATAGTGGGAATTCTCAGTTCTGACAGCCAGCTCTAGATGACTCAGTGCTGATCCAGGATGCTGCTGTTTGGACGATAAATGTCCCCTATAGACCGTTGTACTTGAATACTTGGTCCCTGACTGATGGTGCTGTTTGGGGAGGGTATGGAACCTTTAGAACATAGAACCTTGCTTGGAGGAAGCCCGTCACGTGTGGTGGGCTTTGTGGTTTTATAGCCCTACTTCCTGTGTGTGGACGAAATGGGATTAGCCCTTCCTACCATTGTGGACTCTCCCTCTGGAACCCTAAGCTAAAATAAACTCATCCTGTAAGTTGCTTCTAGCCACGATATTTTATTACAACAACAGAGAAACAACTAATACATAGGCTTTTGCATGTGGAGAGAATTCTGAATCTCTGCAGGTAATTCAGAGAAATCCAGAACTTCTCCCCATTGCAGGCCTGCATGGATTGGCCACCCCAATCCTCCTCTGAGGGATTTCTTCTCCGGGCCGAATGCACCCTTTTCTTGCTTGCTCATTTTGGGACCCTTCAACATCCTTGTCACGGTTCCTACCAGATGCATCCAGAACCAAACACGCCATCATGTATGAATTTGTCAATGCAGACTTTGGGGACTCTGTGACCCCCCTTCTTCTGCCTCTCTTAAACTCAGAGTTACACTCACTCAGAGTCGTGTAAAGTACATGTTTTAAATGTGCCCTGAGAAGCTGGTAGCCCACATCCTGCTCACGGAAAGGACATCATTCCGACACCAGTGTCTGGTTTACATTTATCCCAGACTTCCTTCTTAAGGGTTTTGGCCCAAAGGCTCCCTCTGTTTTTGCTGGTTTCTTATGATTGAACGTTTGGCTACCAACTACAAATTGCTCACATTACAATAATTTCATTATCTAATTCTCAAGCAAAATTTGGATTCTCTGGGCTCTGAGGTACAGTCCCTGGAGAGCACCCTGGCTCCCTGAGTTAGGCAATGCAAGAGGCTCCATATAGGTCGCTTGAAGTAGACCGGGGATGCTTATCTACCTCATAGCCTAGGACTCCGGGCCAGTGTGGGGAGACCTGGGCTGTCTCCTGCAATCTATCATCTACACACCTTCTGGAGAATGAACTCAAGTGAGCCCAGGGAGACAGAACAGATGCTTGGGCAGATTCCACAGTGGGCAAAGAGCAGGGAGCTCCGGAAAGCAGAGGTCCCTGCTTCATGACTTGGCACGTCAGCGCTAGCTGTCAGCAGCTGGACACTGTGGGGACCCACATGACAATTAGTATCCCGTTTGTCAGGAGCTGTCAACTCTGAAAAGCAGTAGCAATGGCTGACCTTTGGGACGCCCGACCATGTTTTTAAAGAGTCTCTTTCTCTCATTAACACCCTTGAGTCAGGGAAGCCAAAACTAGGAACCTGGTCTTAGGAACTATAAAACCTGCGCTCCAAGAGGTTCTATGACTTAATCCACAGCCACAGAGCTGGGAGACTGCCTGGCTGAAGACCCTGTCTTCTCTTCACAGGGCCCCTCTGAAGGATGCCGCTCATGAAGTCCACAGCAAGTATTGACTTCTACTTCCTCTGGGCCCATTTCTGAGCTATACCCTGGAATAGGATGCAATCCCAAGAAAGCAGGAAGCTCTAGAGTACCCGTGTATGGTCTGCCTTGGCTTGTCACCAGGAATGCAGAACGGATGGGGCTGCCTTGGAGAGTTCCCAATTATGCAAAAATCTTGTCTCTTTATATTAAACAGAATCCACTTCCTTTAGATTCACAGATTTAAATATGGGCAAAGCCTAGTTAACCCTCTGTCATGCTTCCCGTTACCTTGTGTATGTGTGCATGTGTGTATATGTTTGTATGCATGCGTGTATATGTGTATGTATGTATATGTGCATTCATGTGTGTGTATATGTATATGTATGCATGTGTCTGTAAACTCATGCATGTGTGTATATGTGCATGTATGCATGTGTGTGTACATTCATGTGTATGCATACATGTGTGTAGATGTGTATGTATATGTGTGTATATTCGTGTGTTTATATATGTATGTATGTGTGTATGCATGCATGTGTCTGTATATGTTTGTGTACGTGTGTATGTATGCATGTATATGTGTGTACATTCATGTGTGTATGCATGCATGTGTATGTAATGTGTGTGCATTCATGTGTGTATGTGTGCATGGTGTGTATGTGTGGTGTGTGTGTATGTGTGTGTGGTATATATGTGATATGGGATCACCTCTGTATACCATTGGTTAATAAAGAATATGCTTTCAGCCAATGGCTTAGCAGAATATAGCCAGGTTGGAAAAGATATATATAGAAAGAGTAGGTAGGT
>JAQHUG010000204.1:1844367-1867335 GCA_028555095.1 Dicrostonyx torquatus | reverse complement strand
AATGGGTTAGTTCAGGATATCAGAGTTAGCCAGAAGGACACTTAAGTGATTGGCCAAGCAGTGATTTAACTTAGACAGTTTTTGAGTGATTATTTCGGGGCTGATCAGCCAGGAACAACCAAGCAGTCTTCTACAACATATGTGTGTGTGTATGTATGTGGTGTGTGTTTGTGTGCATGTGACCATTTGCCGTAAGCTCATGGTTTGAATGGAAACAAATTGGTTTTGGACATTTTTATTATTTTATTTTAATGTCATCAATTTATACTTACTTACTTGTTCCCTTGTGTATGCATCACCATGCTCATGTGGGAGTAAAATGACCACTTGCCAGAGTCAATTCTCTTCCTCCACCATGTGGGTTCCAGAGGTCATCAGACTTGGGGCTAGGCAACAAGCACCTTTGACTGCTGAGCTATCTCACAAGCCCTACATTGGTTCAATCTTAGGTGATGAGAAGATGTGAGTTGAGCTGCCTGACACACTTTCTGCCCACTAAAAAGAAAGCCTGCCTTGCCAGTCACTGCTCTCCTCCATTATCAGGAGTCCCCTTAACTGCCTGGAGCTTTCCATCCACAAGGAAGACAGTAAAACAAGTGAAATGCCCTGAGGGAGGGTTAGCAGAGGCTGGAGAGATGGCTTAGCTGCTAAGAGCACTGGCTGCTCTTGCAAAGAACCCTGGTTCACTTCCCAGCACCCACATGGCAGCTCACAACCCTCTGTAACTTGAGTCCTGGGGATCCAATGGCTCTTCTGTCCCCTGTGCATTCCTGCGTGCGTGCAATGCACTTACATGCATTCAGGCACACGTCCATATGCAAGAAAAATTAGATAAAAAATGAAGTTAACAAATTATGGTCCATGCACATAATGTTATACCATTCATTGAAAAGAAAGGGGTAAAAAAGCAAAGACTTAACTAGTTAATACAGATAAACCTTATCCTGTGAGAAGTCAAATGAGCCAGAAACAAAGGAGGGGAAGGAGAAAAGTCTTCTGGTCCATAGCCACTGAGTTTAAAACAATACACAGATTCCTCCAGCAATCTGACAGTTCGACAGTACTATGCCTACTTATGGGCCTCGTGTAGAAAACTAGACCTTGTCTAAGTCAGAATCGTAAATTATGGATGGTGGGGGAGAGGCTTGGCTACTGTCCTGTCCCTTCTCTGTTGCGGTGATGAGCACCATGATCCGGGCAACTAATGGAAGGAAGGGTTTACTCTGACTTACGGTTCCAGAGGGTTAGCGTCCACAATCGTGGGGAGATGGTGGTGGCAGACTGCAGACATGGAGACTGGAGCAGAAGCTGAGGGCTCCTATCTGAAACCCAGAGCAGCAGGAGAGAGAGACAGAGACAGGGAGACAGAGAGAGAGACACAGAGTTACACACACACAGACACACCCACATCTACACACCCAGAGAGAGAGAGAGACAGAGACAGAGACAGGGAGAAGAGAGAGACAGAAACAGGGACACAGAGAGAGAGAGAGCGAGAGGAGACAGAAAGACAGACACAGAGATACACACACAGACATACCCACACCTACACACCCAGAGAGAGAGAGAAAAGGAGGGAGAGAAGGTAGGAAGGAAGAGAGAGAGAGAGAGAGACAGAGAGAAACTAGGAGTAGGCTAGACTTTCTTTTCAAAGCCTACCCCAGTGGCATACTTCCTCCAGCATGACCACAACCAAACCTACCCAGACTGGGTATCCTCCAACTGGGGATCCAGAGACTGAGGGACATTTCTCCTCCAATCCACCACACTCAGGCTGTGCTTAGATTTCCTGGCCCTCCTCTTGGTGCACATCTGTCTTCTTCTCCCACCTCTAAAAGTAGCTCAGTGTAGGTTCATGGGGGACAATGGTGTCCGTCTTAGACACATAGTTGGTGTTAGGGTTTGAATCTAAACTTCCCACCACAGGCTTCCTGTCTTGAATGCTTGCACCCTAGTCCCTAGTACTATTTTAGGGTGCTGTGTGGTCTTTGGAAGGTGGCACCTGTCTGATGAAAGCAGCTCACTAGGCAAAACCCTGGAAGTTATGCCCAGCCTCCACATCCCGCCTCGGTACCTGCTTTCCAATGGGCCACGTGTGAACAGCCTCCACCATACCCTCCTGCGTCCACCGCGCCTTTCCTCCCAAGGGGGCCTGAAGTCATGAGCCAAAGCTCCTCCCTAGGTCTGGTCAGCTATTGTGGTATACACGGCATCGGAGGTGAGGAATACGGCAGGATGATTGCCGCTCTTAGTGACTGCCTCTGTACAATCATGTTCTAAAGCAGTCCCTGTGACCAGAATCCGCAACAAACAGGAACTTGATACTTCAGCACTTGAGACCTGAAAGTTGAAGACGAAGGTGCCAGCCCCTGGTGTGTCCTCATAGTGTGGTCCCAGGGTGGGAGGCAAGAGAGGATGAAGGTTGAGATAGACAAGAGGAAGCTAGTTTCTGTAAGCCCTTCGCACAGCAGGATTGGCTCCTGTCATTCCCACTGGGCCCCACCTCCCTGCACTGCGGTCCTGGGCAGCCAGAGAACTGACACCCTGCACTTCTTGCTGATGCGTGAGTGTCGACAGTGGAGATTGGTGTGTGTCACATTCCGAGGGCACGTCTGACTGGTTGGAAGATTCCATCCCCGGGGATGTTGGTGAGTAGGTGGGTGACAGAAGTATTCCTTGGTAAAGGGTAAGATGGGGGCTGAATTAATTACAGCTCTGCCACTTACAGACCAAGTCACTTGACCTCTCTCTGGAAACGGTGGCAGGAGCAGCACCTGCTTCTTGTGACTGCTACGTCGTCAGTGTCCCGAACTGTACTAACAGTGTCCACATAGGCAGAGCCAAGCTGACTACAGATCAAAGTGTTTTGTCTGTACTGAATCTGGAAATTTATTCTTGTTCTAATTCTCAAACCAATATGGCATGGTTGATGTTCATGTAGGACGTATATTGTATCGGGTAGTGTACATAACCTGGGGACGATTTGGACAGGTCAAGATGTAGTGGGGGCTTTATGCAAACACTGTAATGTTTTATACGGAGCACTTAAATGCCGGAGATATCAACATTCACGGAAGAGTCAGGAAGATAGCAAAGAAACAACTATGGAGGCTCAGTGGATCGATATATGCAAAGCATTTGGACTAGAGTACATATACATAGATGTTATATATAAAGTGCTGCTCCCCCTACTCTTCCTCCCTTTCCTCCTCCCTATACAATCACTGCTTTTTTCTCCCTGTAACAGCACATCCTGCAGGAGCTGACTCTGGGGACAGTTAGTGAGGCGGTCACTGAAAATGGCTAAGACTTTTCGCAGTCAGCGAGCATTGGCAGTCGCACTGTGGGCAGCACTGAGTTTGACAAACTCCCTGTACGTTCAAAGCCTGACCTTGAAGCCCCTGGGACTTCTTGTGTTTAACCACCAAGTAGAAACTTATTTACAAACCTGAGCGCTGTGATCCATATCCACCCTGTCATCTAACTGTTCATGGTTCGAACTGGTTTTGGGGGGAGGGGCGGTGTTTCTCTGATATTATCTCACTCTCCCCGGCACTCTGTCTGGTGAGAGTCTTTAACATCTGGTTGGTTCACCTTTTAATCTCTTTTACTTGTATCTTATTTTAGTGTGTGTTTATGTACGCACGTGTGTCTGAGTGCACACGTGTACAAACATATGTGGGGGACTCAAGTCAACCTTGGAAGTCATTTCTAAGGAGCATCCTCTCTATCTTGGGAGCTTATATACAGAGTCCCTTACTTGCCTGGAACTCACCAAGTAGGCTAGGCTGGCTGGCCACTGAGCCCAGTCATCCTCCTGTCTCCACCCCCAGCACTGGGGAGCAAGGCACAGCGTGTGCCACCACACACATTTTTTTTTTTTTAAATGTGTGCAGGTCCTCCTGCTTGAGAGGTCAGGGCCGGCAGACACAGTTATCTCCCAGACGGTGCAGCTCTTTCTCACAAAGCAATTGTTTGCGCTGATGTTTCCAGTTCTTAGAGGTGCCGTCAGGCTCCCAAGCCGTTGGCTTCTTGCTCTTGTGCAGTTTTTGGGCTCCACAGACACTGGCTTTGTTATCGAGTCGTCTTGAACTTGACTTTGGGAAGTTCTCTCAGAGCCCCCAGACATTCTTCTAAATAGCTCCAGTGTGAGTGTCCAAGTCCCTTGGGAGTGGATATGGCTTCAGGAAATGCCAAATTTGCTGAATGAATGAATTGAGAAATACCAGTTCGGCCCCACAATGCATTAAAAATCTGGTTTCCTCGGGTGTGTCATAAGCCAGACCTAGCTGCCATTTTCCCAGAAGTTGTCCAAAAAGTGTTTTGAGGAGTGCTTTTAGAACAGGCGCTGGATCCCAAAGCCAAGGCTGGTTTGCTCTTCCGGCTGGAGATAGCTTAGTGTATATCTGTAATTCCTACAGTGGCCACAAGAGGGCGATCATAGTCCAGACTCCCTCAAGCTGTTGCTCTAAGAACTTTTTTTTTTTTTTTTAAAGACTGGAGGTTGGAGCAGCTCCCACCCAGTCAGTACCTAGCAGAGCTGCGGGAGCCTGCACAGAACATCTACGGATCGCTTTCTGAGGCTGACTGCTGAACCAAGACAGGGTGTCCCAGGTGAAGACCCCTCCCTCAGCCATTAGGTTGAACTGGTTCTCCTACAGAAGTCACCCTGTGGCCCTGACCTGAGATAAGTCACTAGGTGACCCCCAAGCCTCTTTCTATGACTCCATCTGGCTTTGGCTGGCTGTGGGGACAAGCTTCAAGAGACTGCCTGGGTCTCCGTGGGACAGCAGTCAACTTTCTGGCTATCATGGCAATTGCTGGGAACTGAAGGCTCGGGTTCCAGCCTCAGCGCAGGCACACAGGTGAGTCTTGACGCTTTGACCTAGAAGCTACGGGGTGATAATGCTCCAAAGGCAGGTGGAGGGAACGATGAGCTGATGCAGCAGAGGGCTGGGAGGTCTTGCAGACACAGAACCTGGAGTTGCCTGCTTCAGGTGGGAGGGGTCCAGTGAGCTGAGCCTGTAGACCCCAGGACCCAGCTGCTAGGGATGTAGAACATGAGCCCGCCTCCTGATGCCAGAGGGATGCTGTTATTTCAATGGCGTCTCTGTCTGTCTCATCATGTCATAGATCCCAGAGCCTATTCAGGGAGTAAATGGGTCAGGGGACAGCCATTCTGTGTGTGTGTGTGTGTGTGTGTGTAGAATATATGGATGCATGTGTGTGCATGTGTATATATGTATGATGTATATATATGTGTGTGCATATATATGTATCTGTGCACACAAACACACATATACACACCAGGGTACGATGTGTGATGCAGGAGGTTATTGATGGAGCATCTGCACCTCTCCAGCTGTGAGTTGGGATCCAGAGAACGGACTACAGTTAGAAGAAGGAAGGGTTTAAGATCTACCTAGCAGCTTTTTCTCAGAGGCCACATTTGCAGTGACCTTGTTTGGTTTAAATGAGTTTTAGAAACTTGGCAATCCAAAGAAAAGCTGTAAGCCCTGCCGAGTTAGAGGCCAGAGCACACGGACACTGGTTCCGAGTTTCAAGTGAGGTTCCTGCTCCATCTCAGTCCTTCTGGTGCTCCCGGTGAAACTTCCAGAACCGAGGTCCTAACCTCAGTCCCGTGCCATATTTGAGGTTGCTTTTCTGCAAAGGGAACTCCACACAGCTTCACATCTAGGACGTTTGGAGCAACGGGGAGTCTGTAGGACTCTGAATCCAACCAGTGGGAATGTGGATTCTCTTTGGACCCCCTTCCCAGCTACTCTATCTACATGACTTTGTAAAGTCCTCTCTCCCACATCAGCTCCCCTGATGCTCACCATACTCCCCTGGACTTCACACCACAGTGGTGAAGTGCAGAAGGCTAGATGAGGCCAGCCGATGGGGCTACCTTCCCAAAATGAAAGAGAAAAAGCAGCCCTTGTGCTGTGAGCTGCCCACTTCCACACCTGTGTGAAGATGTCCCACACACACCTGTGCAGAGTGTGCGAGGATGTCCCACACCTGTGCAGAGCGTGCGAGGATGTCCCACACCTGTGCAGAGCGTGTGAGGATGTCCCACACCTGTGCAGAGCATGCAAGGATGTCCTAGGGCAATTTCAGCTGTCAGATACAGACTCTGACTCTACTCTACCCTTTGTGGGGAGTGAATCGTAACATCCCCTGGAGTAGAACGCCCCTCCCTGTTTACAGGGTGGCTTCCCTTTGATCGGCAAAGCTGAAGTCCAGGCTCTTTGAGCACCACGGAGACCTGTGGCTCCCTCCATGCTGTCAGGTTTCCCCTTCCAGGGCCCTCCCTCTGATCGTGCCCTTACAGAGGTGCACTGGCTGGCCCTCCAAGGTGTGCCCATCTCTGTTGCCTTATAGTAGCCCTGAAGATGGCCACTGAAAGTGACTGACACACATGTATATCCTTGATACAGCAGCCACGGCTGAGTCAGTGCTGTGTGTGGGGATCTCCCGAATGATCTGATTACTGCCTGTTCCACTCTGATTTCCAATATCATAGTCCTTGCCTCTTTGGTCTTGGTTAGGTTATCTTTAACATGGGAATGATAAAATAATGAGCTGCCTCCCTGCCCTGCTCATTGTGCTCCCAGGAGAAACTCCAGTGAGGTCCCTCAGGGCAATCCATCTGAGGCCCAAGGGATGCTTACAATGCACTAGCCGCTTTCACTCAAGAGGGTCAGTTGGGACATGCTTGAGAATGCAGACTGGGCCGAAAGGTCGTAATACATGGGGTCTCAGAGCCCAGCACCTGCTCCTGAGTTTGTGAGGAGAAAACACAGCCCCATGTAAAACTGGGACGGGCAGAACGTGCTTGCATTTTTTTCCCCAAGTAATGAAGAGTTGAGCACTTCCAAACTCATTCCTCTCACATCTGCTCAGCCCCAGCCCCTTTCTCTCGGCTCCCCTAGGCTGCTGCTTAGTCCAGCCAAGAGGTTAGGAGGATGGGTAGGGGGTTGCCTTGTGGATACATTCCAGATCACAGTGGTCTGGAGCCAATCAGCAGAGAAAGAAGGTGGCATGAAAGTAGGGTTCCCTACCCTGTGGGCTCTGGGGCCCTCTGGCTGCAGATGCTGTTGCCTTTGGCAGAGCCAGGGCTGCAGAAACGGTGCCTTCTGTTTTGTAACTCCTCAAGATCGGGGCCAGAGGGGAAGGGACCACACACATCCTGAGACCAGGGAGGATCCCCTATAGCTGAGCAGGGCTGGAGCCACCCAGTGCCCCACCTAGAGGCCCTTGCTGGGTGGAGGGCTTGGATGAAGAGCCAATTAGGAGAGTAGAAGATTGGACACTATGGGGAGAGGTTCAGAGAGGCTGTGTGGGAGCTGTCTGTGTGAGAGATCCTGGAAGACCCAAGGACCATCTTCATGTCCTTGTCCCTTCTAGAGACTGGAAGAAAGACCAAGAGACTGAATGCATGTGTGTATATGTATGTGCCCCAGTGAGTGAGCCAGTGTGTGGGGAATGTGGCTTCTCATTACTTGGAATGAGGGCACAGAAGAGACCCCATCGTTTCTGGCACATTGGAAGGGCAGTTGAACATCCACTTCTCAGTCCCAGCCTCTTCTCAGACCCAAAGTCCTAGTCTCTGGAGACCAAGTTCATGTTGGGAAAAGAGGGCACATGTCTTTGCTCCGATCTTGCCTCCCCTTCTGTATCCCCACTCATGCTTTCTTCAGGTCCTGCCTCTAAGAAGGGATGGGTTGACTCCTAAGACCCATTGCAGGACCTTTCAGGCACTGTACCATCTCATCCAGGTTGTGAGATCTTGGTTGTTTTTTCAGGCTCTCAGTGGGTCTCCTCCATGCTGGGATTGTACCCCATCTTCCTGGGGCTTCGTTTTCCCAAAATTCACTTTAAAGAAAAATAAACACCATCCCATCTGACTTACTTTCTCTTCTTCCTTTACCTCCTTTTCCTTCCTGCCACTCCCTCCTCCCCTCCCCCATTCTTTATTTTGGTTAAACAGCCATACAGCTAAAGAGCATCAGGAAAGCCAGTTGACATGAACTTACGGCCAGATAGAACTGTGCTGAAAGCAGCGTGTAAAATTACAGGGCATATATGAGAGGGAAAAGCCAAAGGGTTCTGTGTAAACAAACACTTTGCAATTTGGTTTTATGAAAAGGATTTTTCTCATTACACAAAGAATGCAAATGCCTCTTAGAAAATCTCAGAAAATCCCTTCCAGCCTGGGTCTCACAATGCCTCTCTGCCCTGGAGCCACCCTCCCGCGCAGGTTCTGAGGATGGCCTTCCAGTCACACAGTTACATGGGACAAAATGTGATGGTGGAGGCCTCATGGCTGTGCAAACACCATGACTGGATCTCCCAAGTCCAGAGCTCAAGACCTTGCTTCAGCGTTGGGGGATCAGATAGGCAGAAGTCCTGGGGCCGGAGAGTTGTTCATTGAGACTCACTGAGACGGCTCACCCGCTAGGTTCCCTGGGAGATGAATTCCTGCCATGGCCCGCTGTGGAACTAGAGGGCCTTCTCACCTCCATAGCTGATCCTAAGTATCCATGCATCTGTGCTTCTAGTTTCCCTTATGCAATTATCTGACCCTCCGAAGCTGCTGATGGCTTACTTAGAAGTTCTCAACCTTCCTGGCACTACGAACCTTTAATACAGTTCCTTATGTTGTGGTGACCACCCCTTCCCAACCATAAAATTCTATTCGTCGCTACTTTATCACTGTTCTTTTGTTCCTGTTATGAATCATAATGTAAATAGCTGTGTTTTCTGACTGTCTTAGGCAACCCTTGTGAGTGAGTCATTTGACCCCAAAGTGGTCACAACCCTCAGGTTGAGAACCTCTGGCAGAAGCTGTCTGTAGTCACCATGTGGGTAGTAACATTTCCTTCAAGTGCTGTCCAGCATGGCCATGGTGTCTCCGGCCTAAGGCTCCAGCCCCAAAGAGAGCTGCTAAGGAACAGCTGAAAACTGCCCAGGGCTTGGCCTTCTAGCACTGAACAGGGACAGGCTGGAGCTGGAGGGGTCTGAGCACCTGGACGGTGCACCTAGCTCCTGCAGATGTAGAAAAGGCCCCACTGCAGGCTGGGGGTCCTGCGGGTGGGCACCTGGATCCTTCCTTTGTTTTCCACATAGTTGATTCGGTGTCTCCTTCCTCTGTCGCTCGCACTACCCAGTGTCTCTACGGCTCCAGGACAGGATGGACAAAGCCATGTACATGCACACCGTCAATGACCGTGACAGCAGCTCCATCTTTGAGGAGCCCTTTGATGGCAGGAGCCTGTCCAAGCTGAACCTGTGTGAGGATGGTGAGTACTTGAAGCTGTCAAAGGTCCTTGCTTCCCCCCACCCTCCAGTCTTGGTTATCCCAGCGCCTGCTGGCCTTTCTGTCTAGCTTAGCAGATCTTTGGAGGTCCCTTCTGTGGGTTTTCTGTCATTCGTCTCAATAAGCCTATGTCATTGGCAAGGTGAGGACCTGTTTTACAGATGGACTTGTTGAGACTGAGAACAACATTAAAGATTCTATCACTCACCAGGCCCCTCAGAGAGGATCCAGCATGGGATATCCTTCCTCCTCAGACTGGAGACCCAAGAACCAGGGCGTTTTATCAGCTCCATATCCCTGTGCACACACAAGCAGGCATTTAATAGATGTCTGGACTGTCCCCGAGTACTGTCCCTAATAAAGCTTGCTTCAGGCACAAGCCCACTCTTCACTGGGCTTGTGTGGAACAGAAGGACACTGTCTCTTCAGGACGACTGCCTAGAGACAGTCCCTCGTCCCTGCTGTAATCCCCAGAACAGTAGTACTTGGTTTGGGGACACCCGTCAGTCGCCTCTCTCAGGAGCTATGGCTCTTGTCTTTTTCCTCATGGGAGCAGATGTAGGAAAGGAAGCCATGTCTGAGAGAGGAAGGATGGAACTTCCCCAGTGGAGGGACAGACAAGGGGACCTGAGCTTCTGAGCAAGGGTTCCTCGACCCTCCCGTGGGGACCCTCAGCAGTTAGTGCTTCGCCTGGGTCTAGTCTGTATGCGAGCCGTCGGGGATGCTCTGGAGGAAAACTGGACCAGCGCTTGCCCTCAGATGACTCAGGGTGGCTGGTGGGAGGAGGAGCTGGCCTGAGAGCAGTTCCCTCAGGGTGGATGCTGAAGTCAAGCAGGGAAATGACTTCTGGAAAAGGGTTGAAGGATGACTGTATCATTTTTTCCTCTGTTGTGACAAAATGTTCAACAAAAGCCTAGGAAGGAAGGGCTGATTTTGGCTCACAGTTTGAGAGTGTCATGGCAGAGACAGCATGGTGGCAGGGGCCACATTTCATCCTCAGTCAGGAAGAAGAGAGGGACAAATGGGGGTGCTAAGCTCCCTTTTCTCCATCTTATTTACTTGGGACCCCTGCCCATGGGCTAGCGCTGGTGGATCTCCCCCTTCATTTAAGCATATCTGAACATCCTCACGGACACACTTCAAGATGTGTCTCCAAGGTGGTTCTAAGCCCCATCAAGTTGTCAATCAAGACAAACCATCACAAAAACTTTTGAAAGAGGAGTGCAAAAAGGTTCGGTCAACATGTTCCCTGGACTAGGGGGAGAGAAGGAAGGTACACACATACACACAAGCACGCATACATGTATGCATGTGTGTGTGCATGCATTCATGTATGCATATGTGTGTGTGCGGCCTTGCTCAGGACATCAGCAAGGGTGATGCTGAACCATGCTCCTGATTCAGTTTTATTCTCATTGGCGCATTAGGAAGGAGGCCAAGTTTGGCCAGAAAGGACTGGGATTGGGGTAGTTGGAGGGAGTCTCCCAAGGTCAACCAGACTTGGGGTGGGAGTGAAGTCTGCAGTGGGGTGTCACTGGGACCACCACCTTTTCTTTCTCCCCTCTCCCATCTCCCTTTCCTGTTTTCTGGATCTCAGATAAAAAACAATCATTTATTTGGACCAGAGAAACAAAACCAAGCAATGGGCCTGGCTCTGCGCTTAGTGGCGCCAAACTGATGCATCTGCCGAAGCATCCATGATACAGTGATTGATGAGGCTCTCAGCTGTGTTGGTGTCCTAAGTAAGGGCTCCCTGGGCCCCAGTTTCTGGTGCAGTGATGTGGATTCCAGACTGACTCCAGGCCTGTGTCTTCATCTGCCAGAATGAGACACAGTGGGTATCCCTGAGGTCATTGCATTCGGGGTGTGGTTCTTTAAGTCCAGTCTCGGGGGTTGATGCTACCCCCACTTAAAGGCAAGTCAAAGCCTGGGCACTGATTATATGGCCAAGGAACCCAAGCTCTCCTCTTGTGCTGACACTCACCTTCAGGATGGGGTCCCCAGCACTCTCCCTAGCCTCTGCTGCATATACAGACACTGTCCTCACTGCCCCTCAGATCAGGCCTCCCGAACTCTGGATTTTGCTCTCTTGCCTCCTGTCCTGCTACCCTCCCACCTCTGTTCCCAGCTCTCATTGTTCTTACTTCCACAGCCTTTTCTCTCTCCACACACTTTGCAATTTTCACAGTTATTATACTGTTTCTTCTCTGCTCATGTGGTAAGACGCACGCAGGCTGAAGGAAGGCTGGCATCTCCTCCAACGCAGGAGGGCTGCTTTGTTCACTGATGCCTCCCAGGCCCAGGGATGAGCACTCTATTCACAGGAGAGCCAACTAAGGAGTAAGTGGATAGATAAGAGCACAAGGACCTTGACATCTAAAAGTAGCAAAGCAAACGCCTGTGTACCTTCTGAGTCCTTTGCATCCCTTTACTCTTGGTCCCCTGCTGGTAGGTTCTTGGGTGGGGCACAGAAGTGGGGAAACTCAGCCAGCTTGGATCTTTTTTGGAAGGATCCTGATGCTTTTTCGATCTTCCTCTCTGGAAAGCGCAACAGAGGAACAAGAGGAGCGAGGCCAAGAGAGGAAAAAAGAAACTGGAAGGAGGGGGCAAAGGAAGGAAAACCTGGGCCAGGTCCATCCCGGAGGCCTTCTGTAGATTAAAACTGTGAAGTCTTGGATGAACTCCAAGCTCCTTTGAGGGCTGCCTCCTAAGATGTGTGTGTGTGTGGGGGGGGGCTGTGTTTCTTCTTGTTGGAGTCTGACCCCTTGGGGCTTGGCATGGTCCTCAAAGCACAGCCCAGATGTTCAGGTGTGACTCAGATTTTAATGCAGGTGGGACTTTAAGAACTGTGGGTGGGGCTGGAGAGATGGCTCAGTGGTCAAGAGCACTGGCCGCTCTTCCAGAGGACCACGGGTTCAATTCCCAGCACCCATAAGACATCTCACAACTGTCTATAACTCCAGTTGCAGGGGACCCAACACCCTCACACAGACATGCATGCAAGCAAAACACCAACGTACATATAATTAAAATAATAAATTATTTAAAAAATAACATTTGGGAGGGAGGCAGAGGCGGGGAGGTAGAGACAGGCGGATCTCTTGAGTTTGAGGTCAGCCTGGTCTACAGAGTGAGTTCTAGGACAGTCAGGGCTACTCAGAGAAACCCTGTCTAGAGAAGGATAATAAAATAAATGAGCACCATGGATATAAATGCTCACGTTAGACAGAGGTCTGGCCCTGACTGCATCACTTCCAGGTTCTTCTGTCTTGGCCTCCAAGACATCAATCTCAATGTGAGTCCATGGGTTCTGTCTGTATCGTCCCGTTCTTGCCCACCTCCTGAGGCAGCCACAGTCTTCCCACCCCACACCTACCTGGATTCCAGCCATCATCTCAAGTCCCATGGATCACTTCCCCCAGCACAGGCCTGCTTGGATCTCAGAGCTTGCGGTGCTGGTGTCCAGTCACTGCCACAGAACCCCTGACAGAAACCACTCACAGGAGGAGAGTTTACTTGGGCTCACCATTTGAACAGGTTTAGCCCACGGTTGACTGGATTCATTGCTTTTGGGTCTGAGGTGAGGCAGAGCATCATGACAGTGAGAACATAGATAGCGGAAGCCGCCTTTTGACTTCATGGTGACCAGGAAGCAGAGAATAAGTCCAGGACAAGCTACAGCCCCCGAGGACAAGCCTTCAATGCAGACCCAGGTTCCAGAAGTTTCCATCAGCTACAAATAATATCATCAAATATGAGCCCATCATTGTGCCAATCCACGAATTGGGTAAGGGCCCTTGGGAGCCTCTCAGTTCTCAAGAATCAGATCTACCGTCCAGGAACCAAGGCTTTAACACCTGAGTCTTTTAGGGGATACCAACCATAACCATTGTATAAAATATAGCGAATTCTGGCTGGCATGGTTCTTGTGTCTGTGTGTGTGTGTGTGTGTGTGTGTGTGTGTGTGTGTGTGAGAGAGAGAGAGAGAGAGAGAGAGAGAGAGAGAGAGAAAGAAAGAGAGAGATTTTTTTGTTCTTACTACACTCCAAATGTCTGAAGCCAGGGAAGGTGATAGACTCTTCTCTGGGTCCTCTAGGCACTTTTTAGGTGATGGGCACTCAGGAAATCTCAGGGATAGTTAGTAACGGACTGAAGCCTGACTCAAGACCTCCCTGCCTATAATTCAGGGTTCCTTCCTGGGAAAGGAATTGGAAAGGGGACTGATGACCTAAGGACTGATCTTCACTTCTGGATTCTGATAGAGAAATTGACTGGGAGGTGGATGAGAATTAAAACACAGAATCTGTCTTTTACCTGGCAACCCTATCTTCAGGGATTTGGCCCGGGCCTGCCACCACCTTGAGCTGGGCTCACTCAGTAGAATCCTAGGCAGGCGTTCATGGGAAGACAAGACTCACCCAGCCAAGAAGCATGTGTACTGGTCCTGACCCTTGCTTGATTGCCACACTCTACCCTCCTCACCAGAGCATCAGGGACAAAGGACTCCAGTCACAGGCAGCCATCTCATCAAATGAGCCAGTGTTTCTGGTGCAGGCCGCAAGGCCAAGCGTTCCTGTTTTGCCGGCAGAGATCGGAATTCCAGCACAGAAACAGCATCAGGTCTGGGGGTCGAAGCACTGTGCTGCATGCTGAATTGGGGGGCCCATTGCTCAGGGAGTGTCCTCGGTGCCAGGGAAGGGACCCTCCGCCAACAGCATCTCCCAGGGTCATCTTGCTGCTGACTGTTGCCCCCTTCTTTCCCAACTCTTCTGTTGCTCCCCCACCTTTCTCTTTGCTTGCTCCTAGCTTCTGCCTTCTCTCCTTCCCCTCCTTCGTTCCTTTTCACTTCACAGGTGCTAAGGGGAGCGGAGGGACTGTGGCACACCATTGGTCCCCTCCATGGAAGCCCCCCTTTCTAACACTGACCATCTTCTCATCCTCACATCTGTCCAGCTGTCTACCTCCCAGTGGCCTTGGCAGTTCAGGTCCTCTGTATCTCTGAGGCCCTGTCTTCCTTTCTATGTCTTATCGCTCAGCAGCCTCCCTGGAGCCCACTGTAGAGCAGAAGCCAAGGCACACGGACTAGAACCTGCTAGCCAACTGCAGAGGGGTTGCAATACCCGAAATGCTTAGAAGAACCATCGCAGCGAAGACCTGAAAGGCCCCGTGCATGTTGTCTCACTCAGTCATCCCTCCAGAGACTCAAAGGAGGAGCAGCCAGGGTTGCTCCCTATTCCTTTCTCCCCTCCCATGCTCCTGCCCCTCCCTTGCCTCAACCTTGCCTCATTCTTGCTTCAACCTTCCTCCTCCAGCCTTCCTTCCCCCTGCCTGCTCAGCCAGCTGGGGACCTCTCTAGCCTCTGCCGCTGGCTTTAGGACCCAGAGGAGTCCTGGGAATGGAAGGCTCCTGGCTGTGCCCGCCTCCTCTGAAGCGGTTTGTGAGGCCCTGAGAGAAGTGTTAGTGTCAGAAAAACATAGTCCTGCTTCTCTCCCCGTGGCCTCAGCCCGCCCCGCCGCACGCACGTGTGGCGTCATCCATGGCTGCCCACGGGAAGCCCGGGGAGGTAATGAGTTACATGTGCTTCTGGTGATGGCGGGGTGCCTGCAGCCTGGACTCTGCAGTCCCACGTTCCTTCCCCATAAAATTAAATTATTCTCCCGGGGGACCTGCTACATCTACCTTCCATCCAGCAGACAACCCTGCCTCATTTAGTGTAGCCGAGGGCTGCTGGGTCTGGCTATGACCTCATTGAGGGTCACCACCCTTTATAGGTTAGAGCAGAAGAGGGCCCTTAACTCATTCAGTAACACCAGGGGACATGTCCTGGTAAGCAAGAGCGGAGAGCCAAATACTGGTAGATGAGGTCGGGAACACTGGGGATGCTGGTGGCCTGGTGGCCTGGTGACCCAGTGGGTTACCGCCCCAACACAAAGAGACTCAGAGAGGGGGAAAGAGGTCAGAATTGCAGTTTTTCAGATCATAGGCCACGCACAACCATTGTGAACTTGGGCACAGTCCTCAGGCTGGGTGCAGAAGCCTCTGTGTACCCCCTCCCCCATCCCACTTGCCCCTGATCTGTACCCTGCCTCATGTCTCCTTAGGCTCAGGTGCCAGGGACCCTGGCAGGAGATGGGAGGAGGTAAGATGTGGGGCTTGGGTATGTACTAACCCTCAAACCCTGCCCTGCAGGGCTACCTCAGGCTAGGAGTCCTCTTTGGGGGAGCTTTTTCTTTCTGAGTTCCAGCTTCTCTGTTTCATCCTTGAGACCTTCTCAGGCCCAAGGGTGGTGGCAGCTCCAGGACCCCGTTCTGTCCCTGGCAAGTGTCTCATATCCTTGCCACCCATTTGCATAGACTCCTTTTTAAAACCTAGAAGTCCGTGTGCGGGAGAGGGCCATCATTTGCCCTGGCAGGGGGTGTGGCTTTGCTCAGAGACCTCATCCTTAAATAAGATGAATGTCATTGTCAGGACCAGAGGAGGATGTGACACAACCATGCACAGCAGTAGACACTCAGTGCCATGTGCTTCCGTCTTTACCTGTTTGAGAGACCTTGAAACCCTTGGGGAGGTGGGGGAAGGGAAAGACAGAGAGGTCTTGAGGAGGAAGAAGTGGGAGGGGGCTTAACACAACACCACAGACAAACCCAGCATCAGACATGTTTATCCCTTGCTCAGATGTGCTGGACTTCCTTCTGTGGCACACCCTGCTCTGTTCTGGGGTAGAGGTGGTCCAGCTGCAGCCTTCAGGGACACATCAAGCTCAGTCCCATTCAGATGGCCCAGCCCTCCTGTCTTCCAAGGCAGACACCCTGTGACCCTTCCGACATGTGCTTGCAGCTGCTTGGAGAAGAGAAGGAGAGAAGACAGGGACTTCGAGCTTGATTTTCTCTGCTCAAGGGAGAAGCCAGTTCGCCCATCACAGCAGGGTGGAGGGAGGGTGCCTTATGGTTCTGGAAAGAATGATGGTGCAGATGGAGACCAGGCTGCTTCCCCCACTTCCACCTAGCTAACATCTTCAGCTCAGGCATCTGGCAGAGGACGGGAGAGGAACTTGGAATCTTTATTGGCATTTGGGGGCTGTTCTACAAGCTGGTGATCTTCTGGGATTTTTTTTGTTGTGGAATGTGTGTGTGCATGCATGTGGTGTGTGTACATGTGCATATATGTGTGTGCACGTGTATGTATGTGTGTACATATGTATGTATATGTGTGTATGTGCATACATGTGTGTATGTGCATGTATGTGTGTATGTATGTGCATGCATGTGTATGTATGTGTGCACGGATGTATGTGTGTATGTGCACTCATGTGTATGTATGTGCATACACGTGTATGTGTGTCTAAGTCAGAGGTCAACCTTTGGTGCTGGTTCTCAGGCATCATCTTGTTTTTCTCTCTGACCTAAACTTACCAGGTAGTCTAAGCAGATGGGCAGTAAGCCCAAGGGGTCTGTTTGACTTCCTTCCCCTGGTCCTGGAATTATAAGCATGTACCGCTTTTCCAGCTGTTTCCATGGGTTCTGGGGTGAACTCAGGTCCTTGTGCTTGCAAAGCAAGCCCTTTTCTGCCTGAGCCATCTTCCCAGCCCAAGAAGAGGACCTTTTGGCCTAAATTTAGGCAGAATCCTAGTCCTGATGCTTTTTGAGACCCCGTACATCTAGATAGCATATCTCCCCTCTATTTGCAGTATCCTTTTAAGACAAGGGCATTGCCTTTCTTTTTTTAAGTTAAAATTTAATTTTTCAAATTTCATACATGAGGACTGTATTTACATCCTTCCCCCTTCACTCTTTCCCCTCCAACTCCTCCCAAATGCTTAGGGCTGGCCACTATGCACCAGATAACCCAACAAGGCTCTTGTTCCAGCAGAAGCTGATCTTTTTCTCTCAGCGGCCATCAATCACTCTTCATCTCATGGTAGGGCTTTGCGAGATTTACCCCCATCCATGTTGCCACGGTACCAGTCTTGTTTAGGTGACCAAATTTATGAGATTTTATGGGTGTAGCTTCTCTGTTCTGACTCTTAAACTCTTTCCGTCCCCTCTTGTGTGATGTCCTCTGAGCTATCTGTGTGGAAGCTGTGCTGTGGAGGTATCAGTTGAGGTTGGGCACCCCACAGCCAGTTGTTCTCTTCATTTGGATTAGTCGTGGCTTTCTGGAATGGTTTTCATCTGCCGCAGAAAGGAGCTTCTTTGATGAGGGACGAGAGCTCATTTACTGTGAACATAAGGATAAGCAGGTAGAACACAGTTAGGGATCATGCTGGTTTAGGGATGTGGCAGTAGTTGGTCCTCCTTTGGGATCTGTGGCTTCACCAATCACAGGTGGTTAGTAGTTGACTAGGTTTAATGTACCAGACATTAATTCTCTCTGGTTGAATTTGCCTTAAGTCCAATTTAGATAGCAGTTGGTTGCCCTTAAGACGCAGGTGCCACTACTACTTGGGTCTATCTTGGTGCTGGCCCTTGGTGTGGTCTGTAAGCTTTACAGCTGGGTACGACCATTGCTTAGTTTTCTTTCTTGGCAGCTGGCATAGACTTCAGATAATCCTCAGGGAGGTGACTTCCAGGTCAGTTCCAGCTCTGTTCCTCCGTCTTGTGTCAAGTGTATACAGTGTCTTCAGCAGTAGGGTCTCACCTTCAAGTTCTGAGAGACAAACAAGGGTGAAAGCCTGGAATGTTTGGGGAGTGTCTGACTTTCCTGACCAGCAACCTGAAGGGAATTTTCCCATACCTGACACTAGGAATTCTGTTACCTACTCTATGGCTTTTGGGTAGATCATTATCACCACGCATGGCATAACTTCATTTGATATATACACATATGCATATACAAACATACATCATGTACATATTTTCAAGTAAACCTGAGATAATGATTTTTATATGGGACAAAATTTGTAGTACCTTTCACTAGCCCTCCCCTCCCCAAAGTCGTTCATTTTTTGTATAAGACTCCATGGCCCTCTCCATCCCACTTGGATCTTGGTAGTTAGCTGACTCTCCTTCCCTGCTCTTCGCCACGCCTGGACTCTCCTTCCATCTCTGAGTCTTAGCTCTCAAAGCCGATGAACAGCAGCCAGCAGGCGGTTCTTTTGTTGGTGGAAAATAAGCACAAGCCATCAGTTGTTTTCAAAGAATCTTTATCCAGAGTAACCTTGGGAACAGATAGAGCTTGGGACACAGAAGCTTTATGGGGAACTGACATAATTATAAGACAAACTGGAAGTATTAAGAAGACCTGTCCTAGAACTCCATGGAGTCTTAGTGGAATTAGCTCAGGCTGCCCCCTCCTCATTTTAACCATCTTCTCTCCTTTTCTTAAAAATGGATGTGAAAGGTTCAGACTCATTTAATGATGGAGGTGATCACTTCTACATCCACCCCTACCCTTGTACCTCCTGTTTTCTGACCTGTCTTCCCCAGGAACTAAACAAGGCCTGGGAGCAAACAGGGTCACTATGTTTGCTGCTCACTATAGCCTAGTTGACTGTGCTGAGATAGAAAAACCAAGCCAAGTGGTGGTATTGAGTTTTCCCATTCTTCCACTCAACAATCAACACAGAATACTCTAACTCTGCTTATCCAAAAATGTGGGGGGGTGGGGTAGCCTCTACACCAATAACCAGCTCTGTCGTAGCTGGGTGCCCCCTAGCTCTCTTCCAGTTTTCTTCAGTTCTGACAGTATCTTCTTGCAGACAGCATAGAGCCCACAGATGGATGACTCCCCACAGCCCTGACCCACTAGAAATCCCATTCATGTGCCCCAGATCATGGCATATGCTTCCAACCCTGGCTATAAATCAGAGTCCCCAAGATCTCCTCCTCCAGGCTAATTTGTTGCAGTGCCTTAGAGCTCAGGAGAACACTTCAATTACATGTCCCCATTTATTACAATGGGTGTTACCAAGGATATTGCTTGACAGCCACATGGAAGCATTACCTAGGATGGGATATAGGAGAGGGTTCAGAACCCACATAACCTCCTGGGAACCATTTTCAACATCGTCCACAAATGCAGCTATCTGGAAACCTCCAGGAAGCTGTATTAGCTGGTATGATTGAGTGACCCCTGGCTATTGGTGATCAACCTTCATCCCTTTTCCCTTCTTAGTAGTTGAGGGGTGGGCTACACGTTGACCCTTTTCTGTGTACCTTGGTCTTTTTAGTGGCCAGGTTCATTTTAAAGCTACATGGTGCCCGCAAGTATCTTACTGATGTACAAAAGACCTGTTTACTCTTGAGGTTACAAGGGTTTGGGGAGATTTCTCTAGCATATACAATGAAGATCACTGTATGCATCACCTCATCTAAGATGTTTAGGCCCTTCCGGATCCTGGTAAGACTTACTGCATAGCCCACTGTCACTTCAGGCCAGAGACTCTGTCCTTCCTTGACTCTGCCCCTGCCACATATGTGTCCTCTTCACTTTTATGAAGAAAGCTTAATGGAAGTCCCCATTAAAAGCACAAAGTTGCAGCAGAGCCAGGGGTCATTTGGGGCTGCCTCTCATCATGCATGTTGTACAATGAAAACATCATGAGGGATGAGTAACCAGTGTGAGAATGAAGCTTATCCTAATGAAGTCAGACTTGGGCAGGTTTATTGGAGATCCTTGGATGGGCTGAGCACTGGGGTTCCTCCCAGCAATAAAATGCCGGCCCCACCTGCTGTTTATGGGCCTGAGACTAATACCAATGAGAATCAAAGAAAATGACCGTAGTGATTGTTAAAACTCATGTTGGTGGATTCAGAACCATCACATCCCCTGGGCGCTGTTTCCACCCAGTTACTTTGGAGATAAATACTTGATTTATCAGACGTAACTTGCAAGTGTGCTCATAGATTGAAAAAATAAATAAATCTAAGCAGGTAACTCCCAAAAGGGTCTAAAGTTAAAACTAAAAATCTGAAACATTATTTTTAGAGAAATGGAACGTTTCATTTTTAGAGGAAGAGGGACAGCCTGGAATGCTTCTTCATGTCCCACAGCCCTTATGTGACAGACAGGCTTTAAATCTCCCTACAAAGGGCTCCACCCCATGCCTACCCTCCTGGCAGAGCTGGAACTGGGGCTGGGCTGCCCAATGATACTCTTTGGGCATGCTCTTGTTCCCATTATTAAGAGCACTCCACAGTCTAACCTCAGGGAATAATAAAATACTTTAAGACAACCTTATTTTGAACATATCCTATCAAAAAAAGCAATCAAATGTTTAGCCCCCAAATAAAATGAATTCTTACAATAGACAATTCATTTTCTGTCCAAGAATGTGTCTTCACATTCTCTCTTGATATGCCAAGTGTTTTACTGTAGAACCATGGACTTCCATGCCCTAGATCTGTGATTTCATCACTGGAGCAGAATGAGGCTGTCCAGGGTGGAGCTCAGCCTACAGAAGGTCGAAGAAAGCTCAGTTCCAAGGGTTTGACTGTGTGGTATACCTATGTGGGCACTAAGTGGTGTTCAGAAGTCCTGGGTACATGAGGAGAGCTATGCCTTCATTTGCCCTTTCAAAACAAAATTTTGCTCCAAAGTACATTTTTTTAGCCAAGTAGAATTTGCCAATTATTTATTTGTATGAGGCAAATGTAAGAGATGACCTTTCCAGCAAAAATAAATGTGCTCACATGTGTCCATTCCTACAGAGAACCTCACCAGGCCCTGCTGCTGTCCACCCACGTGGGGTGGACAGAAGTGCACATAACGAGGGCAGTGCAGGAGATATGTGTGTGAGGTCCTAGCATAGTTCTCTTGGTGTACTTAGGAATACGCAATGTGTTACCTTCCAGAATATTCTTGTGTGTGTCTGTGTGCGCACGCGTGTGCATGGATGTCCTCAAATACTGTCCACTTCTTTTCTTTCTATTCCTTTCCTTTCCTTTCCCTTCCTTCCTTCCTTCCTTCCTTTCTTTTTCTGAGACAGGATCTCTCACTAGTTTGGAACTCATCAAGTAAGCTAGGCTGTCTGGCCAGTGAACCCCTTGGATCCTCTTGTCTCCACCTCCTCAGTCCTGGGATAGTAAACTTGTACCACCATGGTGTGTGTGTGTGTTACCGTCACCAAAGTCAGTGTTTCCGTCTATGTTCAACACAGTGGCACTAAAGGCGACTGAGTCACATACAAATGCATATTTGCCATTTTAATAGTGAGGTATTTATTTAGCTACCTACTAGGAAGATATTAACTCCCTACTTGTGGCAATGATACAGTTTTATCCCTAAATAAATTTAACTTCAACAGTGGGATGATGTTAAGATTGCAAGACCCTGGGATACCCAGCCATGGACAAACAGTACAGGGAGCAGGTAGATGTAGATTTTTAAGGATGGGGACACTCCAGGGGTCATGAGTAGCCACCTGCTCCTCAACTAAATCACCATCTCCTATGCTGGCTCACTGAGCCTAGATTACTATCTCCTACGCTGGCATACTAAGCCTAGATCACTGTCTCCTATGCTGGTACACTGAGATCTTTAAGTCATTTTATGTGGGTTTAGTTTTCAAATTGTCCAGAGCTGTTAGCTTTGCCCTCTGATGACCTCTTGAACCACTTCCTGGTCTCCAAGATGCTGCTGTCTCTTCTGGAGGCCATATCCAGAGAGAAAAACTTCCCCATAACCCTCTTAGAGCTTGGATTCAAGTGGTTCTCAGCCTTCCTAGTGGTCATGTTGTGGTGATTCCCAACCATAAAATTATTTAGTTGCCACTTCGTAACTGTAATTTTGCTACTGTTATGAATCGTAACATCAATATTTGTGTTTCCCGAGGGTTTTAGGTGTCCTGTGGGAAAGGTCACTCCACCCCAAAGGGGGTTGAGAGCTGCTGGCTTGGAAGGCTTCGTTGCCCTTCACCATTTTCTCCATCAGTCTGGTTGCCAGTACCCCTTCAGCTGCAAACGACAACAACATTTAATAACTAGCAGCTTCACCAGGGCTCGCTGCAGAATCGTTGTCACATTGGGAAGAACACTTTCTTCTCAGTGTCCCAGATTTTGAATCTACAACAGCTGCTCACACACCCACGAGGCTGGAGGGAGAGGAGGGACAAGCCCCGTGGTCAAGCCTGCCCTTCAGGCCCACGGGCAGGACATCCCTCTATGCAGATTCTTCCTCAGCTATGGAGTATCTTCTGCCAGAGAGCTTCCGGTGGAGGCTCCACTTCCCTCTTCACTGCTCACGTGCCTTCCCCAGGTCCCATGGGAGCTACTGGAGGGCGGTGGTTGCCTTCATTCAACCAACCTGCTGAAAAACACGTCACCACAACATGACCATTAGGAAGGCTGAGTACCACTTGAACCCAAGCTCCCAAATAAACACACACAGGCTTTTTCCTTACTTATAAATGCCTGGCCTTGGCTTGGCTTGTTTGTAGCCAGATTTTCTTAAATTATCCCATCTACCTTTTGCCTCTGGGCTTTTACCTTTCTCTATCTCTGTATATCTCTGTATATCTTTTCCTTTCTTCTTACTCCATGTCTGGTTGTGTGGCCGGATGGCTGGCACCTTCTTCTCTCGATCCTCTATCTCTCCTCTCAGATTTCTCCTTCTTATTCATTCTCTCTGCCTGCCAGCCCCGTCTATCCTTTCTCCTGTCTTGCTACTGGCCATTTGGCTCTTTATTAGACCAATCAAGTGTATTT